>CAIGQW010000302.1:15721791-15736021 GCA_903798125.1 Danio choprae | reverse complement strand
GTGTGTGTGTGTGTGTGTGTGTGTGTGTGTGTGTGTGTGTGTGTGTGCGTGTGTGCGCGTGTGTGCGCGTGTGTGCGCGTGTGTGTGCGTGCGCGTGTGCGTGCGCGTGTGCGTGCGCGTGTGTGTGCGTTTGTGCGCGTGCGTGTGTGTGTTGTGCAGAGACCTCAGCTAAAGAAGGCCTGCTGTTGTGGTGCCAGAGGAAAACGGCTCCCTACAAAAATGTCAACATTCAGAATTTCCACATCAGGTGAGCGGACAGGAAATGAGCACATGAGGGAGAAGCAGAGTGAATGATGGGAAAAGAGAAAGACTGACAGAGATACTGCAACTGAACGCTGAGCTACAGCATCATATATAACTTTTATCTGGTTGTCTCTCTCTCTGATAGCTGGAAGGATGGATTGGGTTTCTGTGCGCTCATTCACAGACATCGGCCAGAGCTCATTGACTACAATAAACTGCGCAAGGTGAGGCATAACTAGAAAATCTGACCATATATGTGACCCTGGACCACAAAACCAGTATAGGTTTTTTTTTTAATATGTTGTATGGGTTAAAGTTATCGAGTTTCATTTTATCATTACCAAAAATCATTAGTATATTAAATAAGGATTATGTTCTGTGAAGATATTTTGCTAATTTCCTACAGTAAATATACCAAAACTAAATTTTGGATTATTAATGTGCTTTACTGATAATCTGGACAACTTTAAACGTGTTTTTTTCAGTATTTAGATTTTTTTGAACACTCCAGATGTTATATCCAGATATATAGTTCCAGATATTCAAATAGTTGTATCTCCGCCAAATATTGTCCTATCCTATCAACGGAAAGCTTAATTATTCAGCATTTAGATAATACATCAACATAAATTTTTACCGTTTTTTTTGTGGTCTAGGGTCAAATATAGAAATAAAGAGAATGACACATGTGTTTGTTGTCTGGTTTCTCTCAGGACGACCCAATGACGAATCTGAACACAGCCTTCGACGTTGCTGAGAAGTACCTGGACATCCCGAAGATGCTGGACGCAGAAGGTGAGACATGTAGAGGACAGGCTACTTTCTGTTCCACCTTCACTGTGAAACTAGGTTAGGTGAAACTCGGTCTAAATATAGAGATGTAGGAGGAACGCAGGTATGTGTGTGTATGCTGAATTAAACCCCATTACTGAATGCTTCTTCAACATTTGGCATGTTTGGAGGGGTTTTAAGATTTTAAGGTAGTAGGTGTCATGTTGAGGTTGTTGCAGTGCTTGTACTGGGCTGATATGATTAAAGTATTCTGCTGGTTAAGGCTTGTTTTAAAGTCTAAAGGTATTAAATTAATTCATATTATAAGATTCATATATATACATAAGTAACATTAAATATAATAATGAGATCATTTCAGTTATGAGGGGTCTGTTTTTGGTCTTTGGGAAACATTTGTAACACTTTTGTAAATGTAATATAAGATTAAAGTTAGAAAATCTTTTTATTCAATCATTCATTAAATAGAACATTTATTATGTGAGATGATGAGTGCTAAATTGTGGTTTTCATTTCCAACTAATTTTTTTTTTTTTCAAAATTCTTGTTTTTATTTCTATTTAAACAGGAAGAAATGAGAAGCTTGACTTGTTGATTTTTGTTCCCATGTAAAGAAAATAATAGACATTATTTCTGCCACAAAAAAGTATAATAACAGATAGAATTATGTCCTAGAAAATTTTTAAAATGTATATGTTTTTAGATAACATTTAATATAATATAAAAATTAAACGTTATTTATTAATAATAAAAAAAAATATATATATATATATATATATATATACAATTTTAGGGCGGTATTTAGTAAATAATTGTGAAAATAGTCTTTTTATTTTTTGCTACATTCATGTATGAAAACATTAAGCTGTGTTATACTTTTATTGTTTTGATGGCTGAATGTTTTTATATAATGTATTTATTATATATAATATATTATATTATTTAGAAAATAATATATATTATAAGATTTATTGCTTATAAAAAAAAAAGAAATGTAGGACCATAATGCACCTCAACAAGCTAAATAGTTTTTCTGATGACATTTAAACAGCTTGGCACATAACCTTTTGTTAAAAGAAGAAATGTTTTGAGTGGCTAAAATGAAACATTTGATTTACACACCAGGTCAAAAACTCAACTTACTGAAACTTTGAGCACTAGTTTATGTTGCCCTGGTGTTTTCCTTCAGGAAATGCACTTTTACAATTCTGTCTAAACGTTTGACATTTTTATGATAGTTTGATTGCAGGTTGACATTACTATGTCATATCTCCATACACGAACAACTCTTTCTTTACACAGGAAGTCACCTCAGATGAACCTCTGAAGTGTGTGACTCTGATTATTAATTTATTCTCTCATTACGTTAATATGGCCCCCTTCTTTCTCTGCAGATATTGTTGGTACGGTCCGTCCCGATGAGAAGGCCATCATGACCTACGTTTCTAGCTTCTACCATGCCTTCTCCGGGGCGCAGAAGGTATCGCAGGGCACCCCGTTCCAATATCATATCAACGTCTACACTCTATACGTCCCTCCCTTCACTTGGTTTCTGCCCGCTGGTTTTTGGGTAGCTGTGATTACTGGTTGCTCGTGGTTTACCCGTTTACTACTTTCCTAACAGTCCGCCTCTCTTTGACTCTTTGCAGTGCTAAGCTCCGCCCCTCAGGACTCATGCTCCTCCCACAGTTGCATGAGTCTTTCCACCTGTTGCATGAAGGGAAATGAAGTCTTACAATGAAGGCATGAGTGTGTCTCCAATCCAGTCTTCTAAACAAATCATGCCAGCAGTGGCTATGTTTCCATCCCAAGTCATAATAAAAATATTGCATAAAATATTAAAAAATTTAAATTAAACACCTTTACCTTCCCGTGTGTTCAACAGAATAAAAATCAAGGAATAGCACAGTATGTGAATAATAAAAAAAATATTGTTTTTATACCATTTTTTTTTTTCTTTTTTTCTCGATGGTAAATAAGTCGGCCTTAGGCGGAATACACAGTAACCAAATATGCCATGATATCTTGCGTTTGAAAGTGTGTGTCTAATGTTTGGGAAAATCTTGTAGGACAGTGTTTCTCAACCATGTTCCTGGAGGACCACCAACACTGCATGTTTTGGATGTCTCCCTTGTCTGTCACACCCATTACAAGTCTTTCAGTCTCTGCTGATAATCTAAATCAGGTGTGTTTGGTTACATGGAAGGAGACAAGGAAAATGTGCAGAGCTGGTGGTCCTCCAGGAACGTGAGAAACACTGATGCAAGACATTTCTAAGAGGTCATTATACAAAATCAGGTTATTAAAATGGAGAATTATTTAAATACCATTTGAAATGTGGTTCGATGCTTTTCTCGCCAATCTGTTGAGACAAAATCATGCTTTAAATCTGCATCATGGAATGTATTTGATAAATATATTGTCGTAGTAGTTTATGCGCATATCTTTTGGATTAAATATTTATCCAACTCAGCTATGCACATACAGTTGAAGTCAGAATTATTAGCTCTCTTTGCTTGAGACAGTCACACAGCTTTGAGATTGTTATTAGCAGATTTTATAACAAGAGATCCATGGAAGACAAAGAAATGTTTAACCATTTACTTCATTTTAAATGAAGTCATTATTAATTATATTCATTTTTGTCATGTGAGACAGTGGAAATGCAATGTAACGTCAACAGCCCACATGTACAGTTGACGACAGATTTATTAGCCCCCCTGTGTATTTTCTTTCCCAATTTCTGTTTTACAGAAAGAAGATTTTTTTCTAAACACATTTCTAAAACATAATAGTTTTAATAACTCATTTCTAATGACTGATTTCTTTTATCTTTGCCATCAAGACAGTACATCATATTTTACTAGATATTTTGCAAGACACTAGTATTCAGCTTAAAGTGAAATTTAAAGGCTGAATTAGGTTAATTAGGCAAGTTAGGGTAATTAGGCAAGTCATTGTATAACGATGATTTGTTCTGTTGACAACCGAATACAAATATTGCTTAAGAGGGCTAATAAAATTGACCTTAAAATGGTTTAAAAAAATTAAAAACTGCTTTTATAATAACCAAAATAAAACAAACAAGACTTTCATCAGAAGAATTTTTTTTTATAGGAAATACTGTAAAAAATTCCTTCCTCTGTTAAACATAATTTGGGAAATATTAAAAAAAGGAGGGCTTCAACTGTATGTTTATTATAGATATTGTTTTTTTACAATTAATGTGCATCTTTTAATGTGTTTTCATTTAGCTTTTTTTTTTAGCTTGACATTCTAAAATCCATAAAATGATGGATGGAAACATGGCTAATGAGGCTTGCTGGAGACCTCTTCATGCATTCATTTCTGTAGAGCTGTGCCCTCGTTTGCCTTTGTGTCTATGCAGTCTTTTACTCTGTGCTTTTTTTCTCCTCCTCCTTTTCTCTCCCTGTTCCTGCTCCCTCTTTCCCTGGGCAGATATCGTTAGTACGTTGCGTCCCGACGAAAAGGCCGTCATGACGTATGTGTCATGTTACTACCACGCCTTCTCAGGCAAACAGAAGGTGAGCGCAGACCCACATCAGCCAATCAGGACACTCATCATCACAAACCCAGACAGATCTAGAAAGTCAATCAGAGCTCTGCTTTTATTTGAGAACTACAAAAACATGAATTGAACTAGAATAGGTAATATGGAAAGAGTAAGAGCAAACTGAAGGTTTCTAAACACTTAAAGACACAGTTTGAAACCAGAAATAAACATTAAATCACCATTTATTCACCATCAAGTAGTTTCAAACATTTATTTTTTTTCTGTTGAACACAAACGAAGATAATTTGAAGAATGTCAGATACTAGTGACATATAAAGTAAAAAAATAAATACTATGGAAGTCAATGGCTACCTACCACCTTCCATCATATTTCAAAATATCTTCTTTTGTGTTCAACACAATACAGAAACATAACATAACAGGTTTGAAAGAAGTGCATTTTTGAGGGGAGTTATCCCTTTAATATTATATTATCTACAAGTAAAGTTTTGAAAGTAGTTTTGAAAGGTTTGATCAATACAGTTAAGCATATAAAAGGTTTATTGGGGGAAATCAGTTTCTGATGATGTCACTTATGGATCAAGAGCCTGTCTGCTCTTTTGATGGTGTCACTAAGTGGTCAAAACATGCACTTTGACTTCATTGTGACTTCTCACTCATCTTTTTGTTTGGCTGTGATTTTCTTTCTTTCTGTCTTGGGTTTTGTGTCAGTTCTGGCTGTTTCCAAGACAACCCTGCTGTAGTATTATATAACACACCTTGCTCAGTTTCCGCACATCTGCACACACACACACACACACACACACACACACACACACACACACACACACACACACATTTTTTATACATTTTAAAATAGCTAAAATTCTGCAGCAGGCATCCCTGGGACAGTGAATCATTCTATTGCTAATAAAAGGATATGTTCTTATTTCATATTTACACTACCTGACAAAAGTGTTGTCGCCTAACCAAGTTTTAGAAACAACAAATAATAACTTGACTTCCAGTTGATCATTTAGTATCAGAAGTGGCTTATATGAAAGGCAAATGCCTCTAGATTACGCTTATTTTACCTAAATAAAATATGATCATGCCTTGATTATTAATTATTTAATTAGGACAGTAAGGTCTGACTTTGCTTAGACAAAAGTCTTGTCGCTAAACAGAAATAATGTCCAGTATAGAATATAAAGTCATGATGCAGTGGAAAAAGAAATAATATTGTGTATGACTCCCATAAGCTTGGAGGACTGCATCCATACATCTCTGCAATGACTCAAATAACTTATTAATAAAGTCATGTGGAATGGCAAAGAAAGCGTTCTTGCAGGACTCCCAGAGTTCATCAAGATTTTTTGGATTCATCTTCAATGCCTCCTCCTTCATTTGACCTCAGACATGCTTAATAATGTTCATGTCTGGTGACTGGGCTGGCCAGTCCTGGAGCACCTTGACCTTCTTTGCTTTCAGGAACTTCAGGAGGCTGAAGTATGAGAAGGAGTGCTATTCTGCAGTAGAATTTGCCCTCTCCTGTGGTTTGTAATGTTGATGTTGCCATCCACTCTGCAGATCTCTCGCATACCCCCATACTGAATGTAACCCCAATCCATGGGTTTTCCTTCACCAAACTTGACTGATTTTGTGTAAGAATCTTGGGTCCATGCGGGTCCCAATAGGTCTTCTGAAGTATTTGTGATGATTGGGATCTACCTTCTGCCACTTTTCCAAATGATCAACTAGTCAAGTCAAGTTATTATTTGTTGCTCTTACAACTGGGATCGCGACAAGACTTTTGTCAGGTAGTGTAGTTGGCCCAGAGTGCTACTTTAGAGTCAGTAGTCAATCTTTTTTAGATTATGTAATATTGTATAGAATTATGAATCTTTAAGAAACACGTGAACCTAAAAACTTTTATCCAGGAGCCACATCTTAAAGGGGCATGTACAACAAAATAATACACAGGCTTTTTATTGTGGCTAAAATGTATTTGCACACGTGTATTTTCTTACATATTCTTCCTTACCTGGCAAAAAATGTATTAAATATTCTTTTTGTGACTTGAATGAATGCAATTAATTTACATGTTGCCACATTAAGCAAAACATTTTCAGTGTTCAGTACATTCTTATCACTAATAACAGATTAATAATAGACAGACTTTGTATTTTCCCCATTTCCTCAGATTTATTAAAGTACCTCACAATTTAAGTCAGTTCATATAGACTGGGCATTCAGAACGGTTTTAGACAACTTATTGTATCAAACTGACTGATTCAGTAATAATTCATTCAGAGGCAGCAAATTTCTCTCTGATGGGGTGAAAGTTTCTACTTGGTTGTGCTGATTCATCACATCCAGCTGGGTTTCCTCAACTGTGTGTGAGCGTTTCTGAGCTGATGACTAACATCCCTCAGTAAATACATGCTGGGTGTGTGTTCTCGGCTCAACCAGATCCTGTCTCCTCTTATAAGGCACGAGTCTGACTGTAAACCCAACAAAGTGTTCTGCTTTTAGAAACACTTCCTCTAACACAACAACTGTATTAGTGAACAGCTGGTTTTGGAGTGACATAGGTTTAAGAAGGATTTTGACGACCTGTTTAGTATTACTTGGACAAAACAATTCCACTTATTTTTACATGATTTGATTTAAAAGGACAAAATGTAGTTTTTTTTTTCATTCAAATATTAAAAGATTTATAGAACAGTTATATATTTTGTTATGTAGATACATTATCCCAATAATTTTTGAAGAATGTTCAAATCTAGAGAAATAAGCAATTTATGCCTTCATTTCCTGTAAATATTGGCCCAAACTTTTAACGAACTTTAAAAAATCACTGTAATTTGAACAGCTTAAATTTTTCTCAAACTGTAATTTGCCTTTGGCTCAAACATTACAATTTATTTATTTATTTATTTTTTTTATGTATTAAATGTATTTTATTTACCCTTAGATCAAAGTATAATTTTGCTTTGGACCAACTTAAAAAAATGACTGTAGTTTTTTACAGTAATTTATCAATACAAATTCTAATTTATACATTTATTTTATAATTTATTTATTAATTTCCCTCAAATTATAGTTTTGATAATAATTTTATTATTCTGGCCAAGAAAAAAAAATACATTTACTCAAAGGTAAACTATTGTTTTTATAAACCATGACTAAATTGAATTACTTTGGTTCAACTTAAAATCAAAAACAAAGTAAAATTGTACTATGGCCTCATTGAGTATTATGGATTCATTTTCTTTTCTACTTAGTCCCTTTATTAATCTGGGGTCGCCACAGCGGAATGAGCCGCCAACTTATCTAGCAAATGTTTTACGCAGCGTATGCCCTTCCAGCTGCAACCCATCTCTAGGAAACATCCATACACTCTCATTCACACACATACAATTTAGCTTACCCAATTCACCTATAGCGCATGTCTTTGGACTTGTGGGGGAAACCGGAGCACCCGGAGGAAACCCACACGAACACGGGGAGAACATGCAAACTCCACACAGAAATGCCAACTGACCCAGCCGAGGCTCGAACCAACGACCTTCTTGCTGTGAGGCGACAGCGCTACCCACTGCGCCACCGTGCACCCATATTATGGACTATAATACTATAATAAATACATATAACGTTAGGCCGTGCTATTGCTAGTTATGTTATTTTCAAGATAAAATAATTGAGGTAAATCTACTGGTGCTTTCAGTATGGCTATAAATGTCACACAAGACGGTAATCAATCTCTTATTAGAAATACATAAAAACTGAAGAGCACATAAGCAGAAACCTTTTTTTCATGTGGTCACATGACATGAAAGCAGCTGGTTTAAGTAAAAAGTCTTCTTTGAGAAAAACAAGTAGTTGGTTAAAATCAGAAACCATATTATTTTCACTTAATCCAATGTAAAGATGAACTTTGAATGAAAGACACAGTAGTTTTACTTTTTTCAGTGTAGCAGCAAAAATTACGTTTAAATTACATTAAAAATTAGTAACTACATTACTGTACATTTAGCAGCTATATGTAAACGTCAGAAACCCTTGTTAGCAACCCCGGTGGCTGTTAAGTGAACTGTTTTTTGCTTATTCTTGAATTCTTTGTATTCAACAGTCTGAATGTGATTCAGTGCCGTTATATATTCCTGGTGATGTTCTTTTTCAGTCTTCGCTTTAAAAAAGTCAGCAAAAACTGCTTTGCCGTGACATACCATTTACAAATATCTCCATCCTCACTATTGAGAGTGATATTTAGATGAATATGTAATTATATAAATATGTGCTCCATGCTTTCCTCTTAATAACGAAATAAGCACACGATAAAAACGACACTGTTATGATTATAAAGTAAGTAGCGGTTTGATTATGAAGTATATTTGAGACTAAACTGACATTGCAGAATGGCTCTTTTGGGAATAGGTGATCTCCTATAAATTTACAGAGTGAATAAATATAAATGTTTGATTGTCCCAGGAGAAAAACATCGCAAGGCATCCTAAGAAGTTGGGGATGCCCGCTTTTAAACTTTCATTAAAATCTATTTACACGTTGGCTATAATAAAATAACTAATGCATTACAATTATTTTAGCCCCTTTAAAAGCACTTTATTAACAGGGTTTATTAAATTAGTTCAGCAAAAAATAAAAAAGAGATCATTTACTCACCCTTCACTGGTTTAAAACCTTTATTTAAGTACCTCATCATTTATTCCTTTATAGCCTTTTCATTTTTGAAATTTTCATTTTTGGTTGAACCATTCTTTAAAACGTTTTCATATTTTTATCTTCAACACTAAAGTACAAAAAATGAAATTGATATAAGCCTAGACACTGAAAGATAATTTGATATGTGTGTGTATATATATATATATATATATTCATTCTTTTAATTGAACATTGGAAACTAGATACTTATGCATTGTATATTTTTTTTTGAGCTTGTTAAGCAGAAATTGTGAAAGAAAATAAAAGTTAGAAAGTTTAGAAAATTAGAAAGCTTTTCCAATAAAAGAAAACAACTAGCTTTCTGTCTACTATTGATCAGCATTATGCACCAAAAGCAACATTCATAAGATGTTCACAAAACCAAAAGTCGCATCCTGAGCTCTGGCTGTTTCTGACAATGCAACACTGTGCTTATCATTATTTTCTCCTCTTCCTTTCTGGCTTTTGGACTTGCAATTCACTTCCTTACCCTTACACCCCCCCTTAAAAAATACACACATGTATAATGAAACACACAGTGGGGTTATATGATATTGACAGAGCAGCTGATTGCTTTGGGTAATGGTAATAAATGGACTTCAACACACACACACACACACACACACACACAAACGGAGCCTTAATAGTGTTGTCATGGCTCTGATATGGTTTCCACAGGAGAAGCAGATTCACTGTGTGCTTTGCTCCCTTTAGGCCGAAACGGCAGCCAATCGGATCTGCAAAGTGCTGGCTGTCAATCAAGAGAACGAGCAGCTGATGGAGGACTATGAGAAACTAGCCAGTGATGTGAGCACAGTCATTCATTCCTGTTCACTCCTCTTCACTCCCATCCCTCTCTCCTGTCGTCTCCTCGTCTGTGCTCATTTAGGGACAGTTTCAGTCATCTAAACTGCTTTCTGCTTTCACAAGTACAGGGAGTTTTGCAATGCTGATATTTAGGTCAGACAGTTCAATGGAATAATAATAAGTAAATGACTAATAGATATATATTCAATCGGCTAATTGCACTTTGAATGTAGTCTCTAAATAAAGTTTTGAAAAATGTTAAATAAAATGTGTTTGAGTAAATGTTCATTTTAGTTTTGTCATCTAAACTGATGACATTTCTTCTAAAGTTAAAATAAAAGTAATTTGGTATAAAATAAATTCAAACAAAATGTTTATATTCATTTTTAGACAGCATAAATCATAGTTTTGCTTTAGAAATTTTGACAAAACAATATTTGGTGGAATAACCCTGACCACGATCACAACAAATGATGAAAACGACTGTCATTCTGACCAGATTGTTAATTAAAATGGCTCTAAATTATTTAATATTATTAATTATATTATTTTTAACATTTTTGATAACATTTTGAAATGTGGATGAAATGTTCTCATAGAAAAAACATTAACATTTTACTCAGTCCCATATCTAATCAATTTTATTAGATTCATTTTATCCATTTAGATCCCCTGTAAATGTATCTGTAATATATGTACATTTTTTAGTTGACCCAGGTTATTTACTGAAATTACACAATGACCGTTAAAGTCTTAAAATATTAAAATATTATGTAAGTTATTTGGGTACCCCGTGTATAATTCTTCTGGTTTTATAACCATCAAAAAACCTCATTCTCATTATCTCTTTTTCTCTATCTCCTTCATTTCATTCCGTCTGCTCCGAATTTATCCCTTTTTTCCCTCTTTTTGTTGTTTCCTCCCCCTTTTCCTGTCTCCTGCTCTTGATCTCTTCAGCTTCTGGAGTGGATTCGCAGAACCATCCCGTGGTTGGAGAACCGCGCCCCCGAGAACACCATGCAGGCCATGCAGCAGAAGCTGGAGGATTTCCGGGACTACAGACGACTTCACAAACCACCCAAAGTACAGGAGAAATGCCAGCTGGAGATCAACTTCAACACACTGCAGACCAAACTCCGTCTCAGCAACCGGCCGGCGTTCATGCCCTCAGAGGGAAAGATGGTCTCGGTTAGCATCTTCCCAAATTTCAGAGCACTCAAATGTAATCATTTGGTTTGTAATATTGGTCTGTAATGAGTAATCTGGATTTATAGGACATCTCCAATTCATGGGGACGTTTGGAGGGGGCAGAGAAGGGTTATGAAGAGTGGCTGCTCAATGAGATCCGCAGACTGGAGAGACTCGATCATCTCGCTGAGAAATTCCGCCAAAAAGCTGCCATTCACGAGGCCTGGACTGACGGTAACTGAGACTGAGAAGAACATGGGTAGAGTAGACAGGCAGTAAAAAAATTATTTCAATTTCATTTTTGAATAAAATGTTTTATATATTTATGTAGTTTGAAGAATAATGATGTTTGAGAAAATATAAAGGGGTCACAAACTTTATCAGATCACTGCTTTTCGTTTTTAAATACAGTAAAAAAGGTGTGACATAGCAAAAATTATCATTTATAATATACAATAATATACAACATGCAGTATAGGTGAATTGAATAAGCTAAATAAGCTGTAGTATATGAGTGTGTGTGAATGAGAGAGTGTATGGGTGTTTCCCAGATAAATCAGGGACTAAGCCAAAGGGAAAAGATTGAATATTTGAATAATATATAAATAGCGTGAGTGCAATTTATCTTCGTTGTTGGACAGTTATCTTCATATAGTGCTGTTTATTTTATATGAAATTATTCATTCATTCATTCATTCATTTTCTTTTCGGCTTAGTCCCTTTATTAATCTGGGGTCACCACAGCGGAATGAACCGCCAACTTATCCAGCATATGTTTTACGCAATGGATGCCCTTCCAGCTGCAACCCATCACTGGGAAACATCCATACACTCTCATTCACACACATACACTACGGACAATTTAGCTTGCCTAATTCACCTATAGCGCATGTCTTTGGACTTGTGGGGGGAAACCAGAGCACCCGGAGGAAACCCACACGAACACGGGGAGAACATGCAAACTCCACACAGAAATGCCAGCTGACCCAGCCGAGGCTCGAACCAGCGACCTTCTTGCTGTGAGGCGATTGTGCTACCCACTGCGCCACCGTGAGGCCCCTATATGAATTATATATTTTTTTTCTTCCTGATTTGTTCGAGTTTTTAATAAATATTGGTGTCACACTAAAGGACAACAAAACTAAATTTTATAGTGGTTCAGAAAAGGTTAAATGTGTTAAAACTGAGCATGTGCACATCATGGGCTTCAGGGGGGCTTCAGTCACATGATCTTGAATGGGGTCCTTCAACTAGTTGAAGTTTTCTGTGGAATTGCCTTTTTAAAATGAACATATAGTGTCACACCACAGGACATGGTTTTCAGTGACAAAATGTATCACGTTGCTATGTTTTTAGAAATATATAGTGGAAACAAATGTTTGCCATTTCCTAAAATACTTACTTGTAAATTATGTATTTATTAATAATTTTATCATTCATTTTCCTTTTATTTATAAAAGCTGTAATTTATGGAACTTTGCTTGAGACAGTCACACAGCTTTGAGATTGTTATTAGCAGATTTTATAACAAGAGATCCATGGAAGACAAAGAAATGTTTAACCATTTACTTCATTTTAAATGAAGTCATTATTAATTATATTCATTTTTGTCATGTGAGACAGTGGAAATGCAATGTAACGTCAACAGCCCACATGTACAGTTGAAGTCAGATTTATTAGCCCCCCTGTGTATTTTTTCCCCAATTGTTCAACTGAAAGAAGATTTTTTTCAGCACATTTCCAAACATAATAGTTTTAATAACAAATTTCTAATCACTGATTTCTTTTATCTTTGCCATGATGACCGTACATAATATTTTACTAGATATTTTTTAAGATACTAGCATTCAGCTTAAATTGCAATTTAAAGGCCTAATTAGGTTTATTTAGCGAGTTAGGTTAATTAGGCAAATCATTCTATAACGATGGTTTGTTTTGTAGACAATCAAAAAAATGTATTGCTTAAGGGGGGTAATAATATTGACCTTAAAATGATTTAAAAATGTAAAAGCCAAAATAAAACAAATAAGACTTTCTCCAGAAGAAAAAATTTTATATTAAAATTTTTTGTACCTCCTTTATACCTGGGTATGGCTAATCTTTGCTGCTCCCTGTAGGTAAAGAGGAGATGTTGCAGCACAAAGACATTGAGACAGCGTCACTGTCTGAGATCAAAGCTTTGCTGAAGAAACATGAGGCGTTTGAGAGTGACCTCGCGGCTCATCAGGACAGAGTGGAGCAGATTGCTGCCATCGCACAGGAGCTCAAGTAAGTCAAACACGGAAAAACTGATCCAGACACTGATTCATGCTGTAAAAGATTTACTCTTTGACTGAACACACAGAACATTTGATCTGTAGCTTACTGAACATCATCTGTGATCTTTTACTGAAGTAGTTTAATACTCCTCTCTCTCTCTCTCTCTCTCTCTCTCTCTCTCTCTCTCTCTCTCTCTCTTCAGTGAGCTGGAGTATTATGACTCTCCCAGTGTAAATGCTCGCTGTCAGCGGATCTGTGATCAGTGGGATTCGCTGGGAGTGTTAACTCAGAAACGCAGCGAGGCCTTGCAGGTGAAGCAGACCTTAATATTCCAGCACTGAATTAATTCTTTCTGAAAGCGATCTGTCTTTTTGTTTTACACTGCAGTGCACTCATGTGTGTCTCGCCACTGTGTCTTTCCTCAGAGAACCGAGAAACTGTTGGAAACCATTGATCAGCTTTACCTGGAGTTCGCCAAAAGAGCAGCGCCCTTTAATAACTGGATGGAGGGAGCAATGGAGGATCTGCAGGACACTTTTATAGTTCACACCATTGAGGAAATACAGGTATTGTACACTTTTCTGTCTGTCTGTTTATCTGTCTGTCTATCTATCTGTCTGTCTGTATGTCATCTGTCTGTCTGTCTGTCTGTCTGTCTATTTATCTATCTGTCTGACTATCTGTCTGCCTATCTATCATCTGTCT
>CAIGQW010000302.1:15711456-15721781 GCA_903798125.1 Danio choprae | reverse complement strand
CTGTCAACCCATCCTCACATTTGCTCCTTCATTATGGTCTGCCTGTCTAATCTAGAAAAGTAAATCATTTATTTGGGTTAAATTATTAGTTTTTATCTTTGATTCAGCTTTATGGATTCAGCAGAATAAACATGTTTTAATTGTTACAATGTACGTGAAGCATTAAAATGTTGGGCAAAAAGTTAAACCAACAACATAATTATCTCTATAGTTTTCCCATCCGGTAATCTCTCTATCCATCTGGTGGATTTCAAATGTGACTATAAAGTGTTGTGGTGCATTTCATATAAAACTTGATGTCAGATGGAAAATGGAAAGGTTACAGAACGAGAGAGTGTTTTATAAAGTTATAGCACATCTCTTTGTTTGTGTGTGTGTGTGTGTCTGTCTGTGTGTCTGTGTGTTGCAGGGTCTCAGCACAGCCCATGAGCAGTTTAAAGCCACACTGCCTGAGGCAGATAAGGAACGACAGGCCATCCTGGGCATCCATAATGAAATTGCTAAAATTGTGCAAACATACCACGTCAACATGGCTGGCCACAACCCCTACACCACCATCAACCCCCAGGAGATCAATGCCAAGTGGGATAAGGTTAGAGCACTGTTTTGCTACACAAAATACAAAACACAAGGGAGTTTTCAGACAAATATGATATACAGTTGAAGTCAGAATTATTAGCCCCCCTGTATATTTTTTTCTCATTATTTCTGTTTAACAGAAAAAAGGGATTTGTTTTACACATTTCTAAACACAATAGTTTTAATAACTAATTTCTAATAACTGATTTCTTTTATCTTTGCCATGATGACAGCACATAATATTTTACTAGATATTTTTCAAGATACTAGTATTCAGCTTAAAGTAAAATTTAGAGGATTACCTAGATTTACTAGGTTAATTAGGCAAATTATGGTAATTAGGCAAGTCATTGTATAACCATGGTTTGTTCTTTAGACAATTGAATAAAATATTGCTTAAGATGGCGAATAATATTGACCTTAAAATGTTTTTTGAAAAATTAAAAACTGCTTTTATTCTATCTGAAATAAAACAAATAAGACTTTCTTCAGAAGAAAAAATATTATAGGAAATACTGTGCAAAATTCCTTGCTCTGTTAAACATCATTTGGGAAATATTTGAAAAAGAAAAAATTCACAGGAGGGCTAATAATTTTGACTTCAACTGTTTATAATTATACTGTATTTAAGAATTTTTCCTTCACACTGCTTTTCTCTCAGGTGAGGCAGCTGGTGCCCCAGAGAGATCAAGCCCTGATAGAGGAACACGCTCGTCAGCAGAATAATGAGAGGCTGCGCAGACAGTTTGCTAATCAGGCTAATGTCATCGGGCCCTGGATCCAGACCAAGATGGAGGTGAGACATGAGCTAAAGTGACAGAAAATGAAACGCATTGTCTTATGGTACTGATGAAAAGATGGCTTATATGCACAGTCTCTCGTGCAGACTTAGCTTGCACACACTGCTGTTCAATCATTTTTTTGCAGCAAGAAAACACTGAATTGTAAATACAAAGTAATGTTCAAAAAGATTTATATTTGAAATAAATGCTGTGCTTTTGTCTTTATCAAAGTATCCTGAGGGAACAAAAACGGCTTTTACTGAAATAATAAGCAGCATAACTAATTCTTGGGCACTAAATCAGCATATTGGAATTATTTCTGAAAGATCAAGTTACACTGCAGACTGTAACAATGGCTTTGGTATCACAGGGATAAATGGACATATATTACAATTAAAACAGTTGAATTGTAGTAATATCTTATAATATTGGTTTACTCACAGCAAGAAGGTCGCTGGTTTGAGCCCCGGCTGGGTCAGTTGGCATTTCTCTGTGGAGTTTGCATGTTCTCCCCGTGTTCACGTGGGTTTCCTCCGAGTGCTCCGGTTTCCCCCACAGTCCAAAGACAAGTGCTATAGGTGAATTGGATAAACTAAATTGGTCGTAGTGTATGTGTGTGAATGAGTGTGTATGGATGTTTCCCAGTACTGGGTTGCAGCTGGAAAGGCATCAACTGCGTAAAAAAAAAGGGCTGGATAAGTTGGCGATTCATTCCGCTGTGGCGACCCCTGATGAATAAACGGACTAAGCCAAAGGAAAATAAATGAATGAATGAATATTGTTGTTTTATTTGGATAAAAATCATTAAATAAATTATATATCTAGAAAAAAACTTTTATTTCTAAAAACATGAGTATCTCTTCTTGATTTTAAATGTTTAATAGTTCAGTTAACTTTTAATAAAGTTCTATAATTGCATGATAGTTAATGATAATAATAAGGATAAGTTATTAATGGTCAACTAATTATTTAGAGCAAAGTATACACAAGACTTTTATAGTTTAAATATAAAAAATGGAAAGTTGTGAACAAAATGTAGGGGCAGACCATGTTATTAGTCCTTTAATTATCGAAGTCATGCATTTTAGCTACTTTGTACTTCACTATATGATGAATCCATACATGTAAGTGTCTGATTCCGCTAAATTAACTAATTAAATTTAATTTGTGTGGCTGCTGAAAAATAAACGGTGGATGTGCTATTAGTATTTTCGAATGTTCTTTGTACAGGAAATTGGCCGAATCTCTATTGAGATGCACGGGACCCTGGAGGATCAGCTGACCCACCTGCGTCAGTATGAAAAGAGCATTGTAAACTACAAACCAAAGATCGACCAGCTGGAGGGAGACCATCAGCTAATACAGGAAGCACTTATATTTGACAACAAACACACTAACTACACCATGGAGGTACAGTACACACACACACACACACACACACACACACAATCTCACTTTCAATCCTCATAATGCATTAGTTTGTTCCTGACATCTCTTTTCTTCCTCCAGCACATACGTGTGGGTTGGGAGCAGCTCCTCACCACCATTGCTCGCACCATTAATGAGATTGAAAACCAGATTCTTACACGTGACGCCAAAGGCATCAGCCAGGAGCAAATGAATGAGTTCAGAGCCTCGTTCAACCACTTCGACCGAGTCAGTATCATGATAACACACAGTTCAACAACAGTTTTGCATCATTATGAGCAGTTGGACGTCTGAGCCCATAACTCCGTCACTTTGTCTGAGTTGGAACCAACATGACATGATTTTAAAAAAAAATTGGTTGCTGTGGAACTTTAAGGTTACAGAAAAATTTAAGCCCTCTTTCAGTTCATAAGTTTGCATTTTAACTCTTTCTTCGCCAGCATTTTTGATGATTTTCACCTAAATTAGTCATCAAAATATATTTTATACATATACATACATTTTATTCATTCATTCATTTTTTTTCAGCTTAGTCTCTTATTTATCAGGGGTCGCCACTATTCCAGCCAACTATTCCAGCATATATTTTTACGCAGCGGATGCCATTCCAGCCGCAACCCAGTACTGGGAAACACCCATACACACTCACATACACACACATACACTTCGGCCAATTTTGTTTACCCAATTCACCTATAGCGCATGTCTTTGGACTGGGGGAAACTGGAGCGCCCAGAGGAAACCCCCACGAAAACGGGGAGAACATGCAAACTCCACAAAGAGATGCCAAATGGCCCAGCCGGGACTCGAACCCATACATTTTATACAAATACATATCATAAAACAAAAGTTAGAACCAAGTCTCTGCTTTTAAACTGAAAATTTGTTCATGTTTAATCACCACATGAGCGCAGATAGGTTTAATCAGAAAAAGGAATATTTCTGACAAAACTGAGAAAATGTATGTAATTCTTTTTTTAGAGTAGTGCACTTTTAAGATATAACACACACACAGAGACACATACACACACATACACACACACATATCACTTTGTCCAGATCAACCAGATCAAAAAATCTTGATAAAGAAGGGAGTAAGCCAAAGGAAAGTTGTATAACTACACTTTCTCTGATCGTTTTATATTTTGCACCCATAATATCCAGAAGACCCATAACTCTAGGGCTAGAGTTTTCCTTACTGTAATATACCTAAAACGCAGATTGCCATAAAAACTCATCAATGGCGGGGAAAGAGTTAATCAAGTAAAAGGAATGATAAAAGTAGAGCTGCATGATTAATCGTTTAAAGATCACCGTCTTGATGCAAACACCTATGTTATCTTATTCCTAAATGACGATTCTGCAATATCATCAATTTATAATGGTACAAACTGATATGTAAGGTAGCAGTCAAAAAGATGAAATTACCTTTAGTAATTTACTTTGGCAGTTCAAATGAAGATTGCTTTTTTATAGTAGGTGGCATGACATGTGACTGTTAAAACATTCATCATTCATCACCAAATCATATTGGTTCAAGCGATTTTTGAAAAATGCAGATTTATCCATTAATGAAACATAAGGAGTCCATTTGGGTGAGTCATTGAATAGTTCACTCTAACGATTCAAAAATATTAATTTAAATTAATTATGTTTAAACAGACGACAGCAATTAACATTAGATAAGATTGTACATGCTACTGTTGTTTAGTTTTCTGTTCACAAATCATGTGAGAAACCTCAAAATCATGCAGCTCTATCAGGAAGATTTTATTGAATTGTGAATCAAAGAAATTCATCAGGTAAATGATCAAAATATACAAACAGGGCCTAAAAATAACATTTTGCCACAGCTGTATTGATGGCTTCACTAAATTTACTGGCCATATAAAGTGTAAAAATCTGACAGATTCGGCACCAATAGCCTTGTGGTTAAGTGCACCAACATATTGCACTGTGGTGCTCATGGTGGCCTGAGTTTGATTCCCGGCTTGAGGTCCTTTGCCGACCCTTCCCCTCTCTCTGCTCCCAATACTTTCCTGTCTGTAACCTCCACTGTCCTTTCCAATTAAAGGTAAAAAAACCAAAAAAAAACAGACATAAATATAATTACAATTTATATGAATTAATCATACTGACATGTAATATAACTAATGAATTATTTATAATCATTAGTCCAACATATCAAGAAAATAACAAATTCGATTGAAATGTGAAGTATTTCATACTATTATTTTGTAATGTTTAATTTATGATGTTTTTTTATTTATTTTAAAAAGCTTTTATTTTAGCTTACATATTGTTAACGTACAAGGAATCTTTTATTTTGTTTACAACAGATTCAAAAACCATTATAATTACAAGTTGTTTGGTGCATGCTAAATTTTTGATGCATTTGCCATTTGACAAGTGTTCCTTTTAGGCCCTGTAAAGTATATTTATACATGTGTGTGTGTATATATATATATTTATTTATACATTTATTTTTACTTCCATGTCAATACATTTGTATAATTGACCTTATTTGCATACAGTTGAATTACACCAAGCATCACCCACACAAGCCCCAGATTACACGCTGCCATGCTGAAAGCTAACGCTGCTAAAAGCACTAAAAACCCACACAGACACCTTAACAGCATTAAAAAAACCACAATTAACTGAGCACAGCAGGCCCAGATCATGTCAGATGTGTCCTCACGATCACTCGCCCTGCTCACGCCACAGTGTGTGCTAACGGTTGTGCACTTTTCTCTTGTCTTGTGTGTTTGTGTTGTGTTGTTCACCTCTGCATGGACCCTGTTCACCCCTCCACACGTGTGCATGCCAAACCCTTACCCTTCACATGCGTGTCCCGCATGCCCACAGGACCACTCGGGCACTCTGGGCGCTGAGGAGTTCAAAGCCTGCCTTATCAGTCTGGGCTTCGATATCGGGAACGACGCTCAGGTACACACACACCCACAGCAGACGCGGAGATCAGCCATTAACCACCATTTCTTTTGTTTTTTTGTTTTTCCTGTTCTACTTTTTCCCTTTTGCTTTTCTATCAAACTTTCCCCTGAAATGACTTTCCTCATCTGTACTCGCTCTGCTCTACTGGTTGTGTTTGTCCCTCGTGGGCTCCTGTAGAAGAGAACAGGCATGATGGATGCTGAAGACTTCAGAGCCTGCCTCATCTCCATGGGTTATAATATGGTAAAGCAGAGTATTGGAAATCTCCATGGTTTGTGGTCAGGGTAAACCTTTCTTTTAGAGTTGTTGAGTCTGCCCTTAGATAATGAACTCAGGGTTCCCACGGGTCATGGAATTTCTGGAATATCGTGGAATTTTAAAAAGTCTATTCCAGACATTAGGTGCATCCCAAATAGCATACTTATGCATTATTTTACACCATTTTGTAGTATAAATAGGATAAGAAGTGCATTCACACTGAAAATTCTAAATAAGAATAAGTGCACTCTAAACAAAGACTATAGAATGCACAAGACATGTCACCCGTATAGTTTTGAATGGGGAAAAGTGTAACGGTCAATATCGCAATGAAGCCCCGCCTTCTAGGACATGAGCCAATAATCAATCGATATAGACTGACGTTTCTCTATGGTTTCTGCAGTTGTTATAAATCCTCTGGGATCAGCAAACACACTGAAATCTCAGTGAATACTTGCTTCACAGACATGAGAAATATATCTACTTAAATCTCTACTTTTAAACAAACCAACTACACTTGAAAATTATTTTTGGGGGTTTTGTATGAAACGAACACGAGGTACTCATCACATGACAGCAACTACACGACCTCCCACAAGCTTGTAAACAAAGAGTTGCTGTCATTTTGGGAGGAGATTTGCCATCAAGACCAAGTAATTGGACGAGGCATTATTCAGAGTATGATAATGTGTAACATGGTCATAAATGTATGTGAGGCATTTCAAAGATGGGCGCCAAGTGAAATGACTTGCCTTAAAAGGATTTTGAATCTAAATACCCAGATGATTAAGTTATTTAACCATTAAAAAGAAATGTGGAATGTTGAACATTTTACACATTCAGTGCGTGCAGCTTTACATAGTGGAAGGGGAGGAGCTATCGGGCGCTGACGTTGGATTTCGTTATTTATTTTGGGTTCTGGAAGAAAAAATTCTCCCACATACATTAATAATAATAATAATAATTCCTTACATTTATATAGCGCTTTTCTGGACACTTAAAGGGCTTTACACATTGGGGGGAATCTCCTCATCGATCACCAGTGTGCAGCATCCACCTGGATGACGCGACAGCAGCCATATTACACCAGACCGAACACCACACACCAGCTGATTGGTGGTGAGGAGGCAGAGTGATGAAGCCAATTATAATATGGGGATGGTTTGGAGGCCATGATGGACAGAGGCCAGTGGGCAAATTTGGCCAGGATGCCAGGGTTAATCCTTTACTCTTTTTCGAAGGACATCCTGGGATTTTTAACAACCACAGAAAGTTGGGACCTCGGTTTAACGTCTCATCCGAAAGACATGAAGTGATTATGCCGCTTCTGATGGTGAATGTGGATGTTCTCATGACTGGTAGTATTTGGTAGTTTGGTCATTTATTTCCCTTATTTAGTAACCGTTAAACAATACCTGGGAAACAGTTTGAATTTTCATTTAGTAAAAAAAAAAACCCATTAGTGTTCCCTTTGGAACGACACTAAACTCTACACTACAATGTTGAGAGTATAAGTCTATAGTGTATAAGTGCATAGTGTGTTATTTGGGACACAACTATTGAAAGTCAGGGATTTTTTTGTGTTTGTTCAAGTCATGGAAAATCAGGAACGTTTGTTTTAGTCGCTTTAAATTACACTTTTACTTTTTTTTCCGCTTTGTTTTGCGTAGGCTGTTCAGTCACCGGACTGCCACCAGACTGTACCTGTTCATTAAGGCTAACATGTCAGGATAATATAAATTTGAACAGCTTTGGATTCTAAAATGACAAATGTTAAAATGTAGGTGACAGAAAAGCTAAATGTACACAAACAATAAGTACAGTTAAAAAAAACCCAGTAATTTTCTAAATTTTGAGGTAAATTATCCATTGTTGTTCTCATAATGGCTAGTAAAGTCATGTAAAATTATATTCAAGTTATACCTTTTTAATAGTATGTTGTTATATCAGCATTTTATTATAATATTATATTATTAATATATAAGCACAACAGCGGCCTGTTTTTCCATTTATTTGATGTCATGGAAATTCAGTTATTTAGTCAGGGAATTTGTTATTTGGCTTAAAGTGGGAACCCTGTGAACTGGTGAATCACATGATTCAAATGTGACCGCTATAATCGATCTGGATTAATTTGGTAAATTAATTTGGTAGTTACATCTACAGTATGTGGATTACAATTTGGGGAAGTTACTGAAGTATTTCTGATGAAGTAATGATGATGAATAAAGGTGAAGGATTTCTAGGATTTCTTTTGTATGGGTTTTAAACGTTGATTTTATAATACAGAAAAGCAGAGATCGTATAAAATGTATAAACAGTGTATTTTCTGGTAATGCAGAAAGTATCATTACAAGTGTCTCAGTATCATTTTATTAGTAGTAGTTATAATATTTTAGTGTTCATTGCTATTTTTATTAAAATGTTATTACATTTTGATCTGTCTGAATTTCACTAATTCTGTTCTATTCTTTTGTTATTTTCATTAGCAGTAATTTCTTTATAACTTTAATATTTTTTATATTTTTACATTTTATTTCTTTGACTTCTGCCAGGAAAACATTTTACCTTAAGCATTTTGTTTACTGAAAGCTGTTTCTAATGCTAAGTTAGTTAAAAATGCCTTAAAAAAATACAATAAACTGTTATTTAAAAAGGTCTAGTAGTATTAAAAATGCAATCCCTGCTGAAAATAATACATTATTTAATGTGTTTTTTCTTAATACAATGATTAAATATTTGATTGTTTTGTAATAATTTATATTATTTTACATTTGTACGTTTTTGTTTTCTCCAAACAGTAGCACTCCCTTGTGAACCCTAGTTTCAAAACCCCAGAATTAGACCATTATATAATCTCTACTCTAGTAAAAACACTTCAATTTATTTTTACACCCTAACTTTCCCTGTTTCCCCCTGTAATTCCTAGACTCCTGACACAGAATTAGACATAATTATAATCTCTAACCCTATATAGGGCAGTGATTAAAATACTCATCGGGAAAACTGTTTTGTTACAGGGTGTTATTCTGAGACTTTTTTGAATTAATCAATCAGCATTACAACCTTGAACAATCAACATTACAAATGAACAACCTTTCACATTGTCTTGTTGGACCACTAGTGAGAAGTCTTTCTCTGTTGTGAAGGGAGAGGCGGAGTTTGCTCGCATCATGAGCATCGTGGATCCCAACAGACTGGGAGTCGTCACATTCCAGGCCTTCATTGACTTCATGTCCCGCGAGACGGCTGACACGGACACTGCTGACCAGGTCATGGCATCATTTAAAGTCCTCGCTGGAGACAAGGTACAAACTCAGCAGCCAAACATCACTCTCTTAGATTAAAGCATCTCCATTAAGGCGAGACACTGCAGGTGAAAAGGACTTGTAAATTAGCTAATGGTTTTGACCGTACTGCCCCAGTTGATTGATTACATTAAGAATCAGAGATATCTTGGATTAAATGTTTTTTAAAGTTTAAAGGGATAGTTCATCATAAATGAAAACGACCTCACCATTTATTCTCCCTCATGTGGTTTTAAAGCTTCACGAGTTTATTTCCTCTGTTGAACACAAAAGAAGATATTTTGAATAATGCTGGTTTATGGAAGGGCGACACGGTGGCTCAGTGGTTAGCACTGTCGCCTCACAGCAAGAAGGTCGCTGGTTTGAGTCCCGGCTGGGCCAGTTTGGAGTTTGCATGTGTTCATGTTGGTTCCCTCTGGGTGCTCTGGTTTCCCCCACAGTCCAAAGACATGCACTATAGGTGAATTGGATAAACTAAAATAACATGGCAGTAGTGTACGAGTGTGAATTTGGGTGTGTTTGGGTGTTTCCCAGTACTTGGTTGCGGATGGAAGGGCGTCCGCTGTGAAAAACATATGCCGGCATAGTTGGCTGTTCATTCTGCTGTGACAACCCCTGATAAATAAGGGACTATTTATAGGTAGGAAAATGAATGAATGAATAGTTTATGGAAAAAAAATACTATGGAGGTCAATGGGTGCCAGCTACCAGCATTTTTAAGAATAACTTGTTTTGTGTTCAACAGAAGAAAGAAACTCAAATATGTTTTGAACAAGTGAAGGGTAAGTAAATGATGGCAGAAGTTTCATTTTTGGGGTGAAGAATCTCTTTAAATATGCATTGAGGCAATAAAAAAATATACACTCATTTGCATACATTGCACAAGAATCTGAACATTGCATTCAAGGCGGATTCAAAAGTTTTTTTTTTGTTTTGGGTGTTTTGGGAATCTCTTTTTATTACTCCAAAATTCAGAAAACACTGCAAACAGCTGGAATAATAATACATTTTCAAG
>CAIGQW010000302.1:15690514-15711056 GCA_903798125.1 Danio choprae | reverse complement strand
AGGAAGGTAGATCAGGAACAGGGTTGGTCACCCATGACCTAAAGAATAACACAGTAAACATTGTACATTTCACAAACTTTAATGAACACATAACTTTGTCCTGCTGCAGAACTATATCCTGGCGGATGAGCTGAGGCGTGAGCTGCCCCCCGACCAGGCCGAATACTGCATCGCCCGCATGACGCCTTACAGCGGGCCCGATGCCGTCCCGGGAGCACTCGACTACATGTCCTTCTCCACTGCCCTGTATGGGGAGAGCGACCTCTGAACCGTGACCTGCCTTCTCCTACAAACACACACAGAAACACATATTCATACACACACACAGCTCGCACACTATGAGAGTAACAGTGGCTCTTAAACGCTGATCTGGAACCAACATGCAGAACTGGTCCCAGATCAGCCAATCAGAGCAGCTTCCATCAGCTCCACCCAATGACGTTGGCTCGTTTTTTTGTATCGTCCTTTCAGCCCAAGCCCTTCCTGTGTGTCATATACGACTTCCTGCTCTTTCTCTCCAGTGTGTTCATGAAGTCTGTCTTGCCTGCTCTTCTGTGTCAGAAATGCTGCCTTCACGCGCTCGTCTGGATATCACATTAGAGAAACGACGTACATTATGCAACAAACGGTTTGAAATATGTGTAACGGCAGCATCATGTGACCTCTGATGCGTGTGATACTGCATGTTGATGTGATGCGATTGGTTCACCTTTTTTACCTTCAGTAAAGGCCCGTTGATGAGACGGCAAGTCAGATTTCATGAACAGATCTTCTCCTTTTCTGCTTCCAAGTGCAACATTGAAAAACTTCCCCACGGGAGGAATGTGTTGTGTATTTTTACTTCTTGTTTTGTTTTTCTCCTCTTCATAAAGGAATAAAGGTAACATATTTTATTATACAGAACAAAAAAAAGGTATTTTTCTTCACCTTATAAAAAAAACGTTTAAAAAATATGAAAATTTAAATAAAGAAACGATCACAGTTGTTTGTGTGTTTGTATTTTTAATTGCTTATCAAGAAGAAATGTGTCCACTTAGCTAAGATCATTTGGTTTAAGGTAAAACAGAAAGACAATAATTTATGCATTCATTATGACATGAGCTAATAATGAAATGCGCTAGAGTAAGCCCATTAGACTGGATGATCTTTTACTGTACAGTGGAAACATAATATTTGATAGGTTTTATATGATTATTGTTTCAGTTAATTTTATCAGAGTACAGTCAGCCTTTTGTTGTACATTTGTTGTATATATTAATTTCATTCATTCATTTTCTTTTCGGCTTAGTCCCTTTATTAATCTGGGGTTGCCACAGCGGAATGAACCGCCAACTTATCCAGCATATGTTTTACACAGCGGATGCCCTTCCAGCTGCAAACCATCACTGGGAAACATCCACACACACTCATTCACACACATACACTACGGACAATTTAGCCTACCCAATTCACTTGTACTGCATGTCTTTGGAATTGTGGGAAACTGGAGCACCCGGAGGAAACCCACGCCAACACGGGGAGAACATGCAAACTCCACACAGAAACGCCAACTGACCCAGCCAGGGCTCGAACCAGCAACCTTCTTGCTGTGAGGCGACTGTGCTACCCACTGCGCCACCGTGCTGCCATTATTATTATTATTATTATTATTATTATTATACATACATTATTATTCATACATTAATATAGACATTCATTTCACATTTAATTAAAACCTTACTTGGTGGCCAGCTTACCTGCTCTAGCTTCTTCTGTAAATGGATATATCGCGTTACTAATCATTTATTTTATTTTCCTTTCTAATTAACATTTGAAGAACCCTTTTTAAAATGGAACCCATTGACTTCTCTTCAGTCCGACACGGACGGAATATGCTGGCGTACGAGGGATTGTGGGTTTACATGGCGGCGCCCTGTAGAGACATGTTCACTTATGTCCTACCGACTTTTATATAAATGATGTGTAATTGTAGCCTGACGTGGATGAACTAAACATGTGGAATCAAGTTCGTAAACTGCAAAATAACCGGACAGTAAAATATGGGGTCCCGATGCTGGTGAGCTTGACAGTGTGCTGAAATATATTTATTCTATTTATTCTCTCGACCATGTAAAACACTGTTATCTTGTTTCTGTTTTTGTGAAATCAGCTAGTAATGCTTCCGTTCACATTTCTTGTTTGTATGGTATTTGTCTAAAGCTGCTGATCGTGGGAGGCTCGTTTGGTTTGCGAGAATTCACTCAGATTAGATATGATGCTCAGAAGATCCAAAGAAAGGTAAGTGAGAGTATTGAGGTAAAGCTGGTTTTATATTCGTTCATTTTTGAACAGTGACAAATTTGTGACATGCTATTTTAAATAGTCGGTCTCAAATCGCATGCAAGGACCAATGTGGCGCTTTGATAGTCATTGGCTGCTAATATGATTTCCCTATTTAGGATTTGCAAATAATTATTTTCTGAAATTATATTAAGAAGTTGAAAGTCTGAGTGTGCCAATATAAAAGCTTTAACCTCAATAATGAAAGCTAGAAAAAAGCTAGAATTTCTATTTATTGTTCAACCTTTTATTGTTCTTAACATAAATATTTTTTTCCTGGTTAACATTCGGTTGATTTTGGTGTTGGATTTAGCTGGACCCAGCACTGGAAGCCCGGGTGAAGAGTCAGAAACAGTCTGTCATCCTTCAGGAGGAATATGAGGTAATAAGAGAGAAAGAGACCCTATGAACCCTTTTCTGTCTAAAACTGAAACGTTTAGCTGGCTGTAAATGTACTAAGAGTCTTATATATAAAAAACGAAATACAGTTCCTTATGAAATACCAGTTCAGACCTGGCTAAAAATCCTAAAGCTATAATTAAGCTGATTGCACTATATGTGAGTGAGGTATGGGGACCATTAAAAGACTCAAGACTATAAATGGGACACAAAGAAAATCGAAATAAAGTGTATATATTTATTCATTCATTCATTCATTTTCCTTTCCGCTTAGTCCCTTTATTCATCAGAGGTTGCCACAGCGGAATGAACCGCCAGCTTATCCAGCATATATTTTAAACAGCAGATGCCCTTCCAGCTGCAACCCAGTACTGGGAAACATCCGTACACAATCGTTCGCACACATACACTACAGCCAATTTAGTTTATTCTGTTCACCTATATCGCTTGTCTTTGGACTATGGAGGAAACCCACACCAACACGGAGAGAACATGCAAACTCCACACAGAATGCCATCTGGCCCAGCCGGGACTCCAACCAGCGACCTTCTTACTGTGAGGCGACAGTGCTAACCACTGAGCCACCGTGTCGCCATGTGTATATATAATGTAAGATTATACTAAAAGTACACAGAGCTACACCAAACAACTCGTGTAGAGCTGAAATGCACTCTTTTCACATTTCCCGGTTTCTCAGCAGTGAACGTCGTCATAGTTGGGTTAACCTTAAGAGCAGTGAATGGGAGAGTGCAACAAATATATTTTTACAATCCTATTTCCTCAAATAATAAAAGAAAAACGAAACAATCGTGTCATCAAGATTTTCAGAAAAGAAAAAAAAGATAGTGTGGGACTGATAAAGGCAGCCAGAAGAGAGAACAACAGCAACTTTACTATCTTACCCATATTTATGTACGTAAATAAATGTAAATGTGCATGCATTTTTTTTAAAACAAAATATTAAAAAGTTTCAATGATTTAAGATAACCGACTTGTGAAAATCATTTACATATCTCAGAAATCAGCGGAATCTAAGGAGCATTTCCTTCTGCGCGGTGAACATTACCACAACATTAGATCCACACTCTTCTAGATAATTACAGCCAATTTACATCTCTATCAAATATAGAAACACTGAGGCATATTTTGAGAGGGAACTTCAGTCTGATATCAGCAGCTGAAAAATATGTATTAGCCTGTCATAACACTGGACAAAACTAGTCTGAAACATGATTAAAAACTGCCTGCATGAATGTACAGCTCTGTATTGTGTTTAATATGAATTATTATTAATAATAATATATTTTTCTTTCATTATCCTTTTAGTAGTCATATTAGGTTTTTTTCTTATTTGCGCATGTATTTATTAAATATCTAATTGTGTTGTTTTTTTGTGTGTTTGCATGTATTATATGATCACTACTATTTTATTCATTGCTTATGTAATGTGCAATGCTTTGGCAATACTTCACAAGTCATGCCAATAAAGCTCTTTTGAATTGAAAATTAGAGAGAGATTACAACGACATGACATCTAAACTAGGTACAAAATATGTATGCGCCATTAATTTGCCTTATTTAAACAATCCACATATGTATGTTTATAATTAGAATTACAGGTATTGTCTTTTTTCTGTCATTTGTATATTTTATTATTTTGATGATGCAAGTATACTCCATAATTGTATAAATTATTAAGATGCTTTGGCAATATTCCCAAAACAATGTCATGCCAATTAAGCAACTTGAACATGAGAAAGAGATTTAACTTGATTTTACAAAAACACTCAATATGCAAAACCATTTATGGACACATTAAAGTACAATCAGATAGATCAATTCCTTTTTTCCTCCCTTTAAAAACATAGAGCGTTCTTACTACACTGAATCTGTTCAAATGTTAATAAATCACTCATTGACTTCATTGAACACTCTTGCTTTAACAGCCATTAAAATCAACCCTGGGACACTTTGACAAGGTTTTTATTGCACTCTGCTTTTCCGGCTTAAATATATAGCCATTTTTTGCTTGTCCTAAAACAAAGCTAATGGGTTGACGCACCTGCTTTGTAAAACCCATTATAAATAATTCAGGAGAGAAAGATTCATTAAAACAGCTGAATAAAAAAAAGCTAAATAAATAAATCTATTGAATTGAGTAAAATCGTGAAATATTGATGAAATAGGAGATGATGTTTTTACTAAATTTATGATGTTTTAAAAAGAATCATAATACAATGATAAACAAATCACAATATTTTAGTCTGTCTTGCTTCAGGAGGAATATCAGGTAGAGAGAGCTAGATGGAGAGATGAATCTGTGCAAGTGTACTAATGTTTTATGGCGTTATATTGTTTTATAGAGCCATCTGCTGTTTTGCTGCAGGATGGTGGTTAAGTTTACTCATTAGTGAGGTTATGTCGGCCTAATGCTTAAACATCTGGCTTGTTAAATGCAGTCGGTGCAGGTTTGGACCTGACGCAGGGAGACTGTAATCACAGTTTTGTCATGCTGTTTGTAAAGCAGGACATGTAACGCTAGGTCGCTCCAGGGAGACTGACTGACCGAGCCGGTAATTAACGTGCTGTAAGTTATTCTGGACAGAAAGTGTCTAGTTAGCTGTTTAGTCCCCATGTAAAGTGCACTGGATGGTTCATTTAGCTTCTGCGTTTCAGGCTGTGGGTGGCTGAGGCTGTCCAGAGCTGCGCAGAAAAAGCAGACTGCCATTATACTGAAGTGGTGATTCTCTCTGACTTTTAAAACTTTATTTTTAGCCTTCCAGCCCTTTATAAGAAGATACAATGCCATTAAATATGACCTTCTGCTAGCAGACGTGTATTAGAAGAGCGCCCTCAAGTGGCAGAAGCAGGGAGGTTTCGTCATTGGAAGCCACTTCACTTATAATTGTGTGTCAGCCTGTTACTTTTGAGCTCACAATTACACATTCATTTTTCTTTTGCTTAGTCCCTGATTTATCAGGGGTCGTCACTGCAGAATGAACCACCAACTACTCTGGCATATGTTTTACCCAGCAGATGCCCTTCCAGCCGCAGCCAAGTACTGGGAAATCATTCATTCATTCATTTTCTTTTCAGCTTATTCCCTTTTATTAATCTGGGGTCGCCACAGCAGAATGAAACGGCAACTTATCCAGCATATGCTTTACGCAGCAGATGCCCTTCCATCTGCAACCCATGACTGGGAAACATCCATACACACAAAAACACACACACACCACGGACATATTAATTCATTCATTCATTTTCATTTCGGCTTAGTCCCTTTATTAATCTGGGGTCGCCACAGCGGAATGAACCGCCAACTTATCCAGCATATGTTTTACGCAGCGGATGCCCTTCCAGCTGCAACCCATCACTGGGAAACATCCACACACACTCATTCACACACATACACTACGGACAATTTAGCCTACCCAATTCACCTATAGTGCATGTCTTTCGAGTTGTGGGGGAAACCGGAGCACCCGGAGGAAAACCACAGACAATTTGACTTACCCAATTCATCTATGTCTTTGGGCTTGTGGGGGAAACCGGAGCACCCGGAGGAAACCCACACAAACGGGGAGAACATGCAAACTCCACACAGAAATGCCAACTGACCCAGCCGACGCTCGAACTAGCGACCTTCTTGCTGTGAGGCTATCGTGCTACCCACTGCGCCCACTGGGAAATCACAATTACACATTTATGAATAATTAACAAACAAACAAACGCATCGGTTTAGCTGTTTTGACTCATCTGTAGAAAGTAAGTACATTAATGTTCAAATGTTTGAGGATTTTATTGAGCATAGATCCATTGAATCGATAATTGATAATAAGAAATTATGTTTGTGCAATAATTTATTTTTAGTTAAACTTTTATTTTAGGGTATTGTGTTGCCTAGATAGAAACTCCATAACATATTTGTTGTAGAAATAAGGTGAAAATGATTCTCTTAACCATGTTAGACACTGTAAACTAGTTTCCGTTTTTGTAGAATCAGCAGTTTTGATAAGAAATAATGAATTGATAAGAAATGTTTTCAATATTTATCATAAAAGGACATGATCAGTAGGCTATATTTGAGAAGAATCATGTGACACTGAATGATTCAGCTTTGCCTGCACATAAAATAATTATATATTGAAATATATTCAAATAGAAATGATGTTTTTCAACAACGTTAAACTATATTTTGAACTGTAGGCTATGTTCTTGCTCTGTAGCATTCAGACCTTTTGCTAATTTAGCAAACTTTGTTACAAATTGAATCCATTTGCTATGAATTACTTCTAGAAATGTAATATAATGTATTTTGTTTTTGCAGAAATTAAAGGATCAGGACTTGGACGGGTGGAAGAACATTCGTGGTCCGCGTCCATGGGAGGATTCAAAGGAGCAGCAGAATGAGCAGCGCGCTCGACTCAATAAAGGCACATAAAACTGAATACTTTAAACTCCCTTTACTAAGACACTTACCAAAACCAGTGCAGTGTACATGGCTCATTCCTGTATATAAAATCAGCACTATCTATCTTGATGTTGTTATAGACTGTCTAAACCAGATAGACTGTAGATTTGGATTTTACGGGCAAACGAAATGGCAGGGCTTTTTCGTGGGGGCGTGGGGTATCATTTCTAATACACTTTATTACGTATGTATATCTCTCTCCAGTGTCGTTTGTGAATAAATTACGTTACCAGTTTACAATATTTATAATTCAAGAATCTGGGCTGTGGGAAAATGCCCTCTTGTTCATTGTTGATGGTTGATTCAATCTAGGCTACCAGAAGCACAAAAATAGTGTAATCAATGGGAGCCAATCATCTCGTAGTGTATTTCGAGGAATGGAATTAGCGTCCAATCATATTTCCATATTGATTAATTTGCGGTTAATGTAGGCGGGAATTTCGGTATCCGGTGTTTGCGCCAGAGAGCAGGAGATGATGAATTCTGACGCGAAGACGATTCAGTTATTACAAGATACAAAAACATGAATGAGCATTATACGGTATGTTAAAAGAAACCGTACAACTTCGTTTTCAACTAAAATATATGAAATAATCAATGAATCTGTGTTTTAACTGCGTAACAACAATAAAAAAAACAACGTCAATAAAAACATCGTGTAAACTGTCACGAAACATGTTAAATGTTTACCTCAGAAAGCGGTTTTGCTACCCAAAACTCTTAATAATGTATATAATGAGAATAACATCGAAACAGCGTTTTGTATATAAACTACATAAAGCATTCAGCTAACTGTGTACCTTACTCCAGGAAGCATGTCATGGGTGAGGGGGATATAATGATTAGCAGTTTGGACATGATTTTGCTCTCTTCATCGCCTTCCAGAGGGTCCAGGTCATGCTTTCTTTCAATGCAGATTCAGGCTGTTGGCATCTCCGGCTGTAATAGCTGACCTAGACCTTCTCAAGAAATAAAGCCAGCTTGAGGCATGGTTGTAAATTTCAGCACTGATTCAGTTTGTAAATTGAGATTTTTGGTATTTTTATTTTTTAAAGAATATTAGCCGAACGTTACTTCAGAAACTGCTGGATGTTTGCGAGTCGATAATATTAACAATGTAAAATTCAGCTACAGCAGTAATGTATGTGTGCGTATGAATGTGTGTTTTGCTTTTACCCTAATGTTGTGATCATCAGAGAACTTTGAACATGCAAATGAGTTGAGTTAAATTAAAAATGTCTGGGCTGAAGTAAATATGTTATTTTTAAAATAGGTGTTCGGCCTGGCAAACATGTTTTTGAATTCTTGTATTTCGTGAACAAACATAAACATGAAAGTTACATGGCCAAAGCCTGTTATATTTTTTTTGTCAAGAGTTTTAAAATCCATAAGTGATGAATGGCACTATATCTGATAAAGACACAGTATTTCGCAACTATAAATCATAATATCTTATATCACCTTTCTCATTCTTATGTTCAATGTGATCATCTTGATCACACATAACACTACATACCTAAATGCACTGAGTTGCTGCCATGTGATTGGATGATCAGATATTTACATTAACAAGCATATTTATCAGATATACCTAATAAAACAACCCAGGACACCAAACAGTTGTAACACAAAAATGTTTGCACAAAAGCAAGATTTTTTCCACAGCTTTGCTACGTTAGCCTGAATGGAGCAGTGACTGTCAACCATTGTTCTGTCATTCGGCCTAAACATCTCTCATTCTGGCTCCAGGCCAGCTGGCCTGTTGAGATTCACATCATAATATATTGTGATAATACAACCTTTTGCCTCCAAACTTGTTGGCTGAGAGTGTCTGTGCTCACTTTGTGGTTGTAAATGCTACTATGTATGTGCTACGCAGCCTCCTCCTCCTCATCATCCATATGGCATGAACGCATCAGCGAGAAAGCCGAAGCGCTAATATCTCTGAAATATCACCTCCTGCTGCTTTAATCAATGCTACACCTATGGCTGTGTGATTGAAAAGGTCTAATCATGGCATCCCGCTGTGCCTCGCTTCAGTCCTGGAGTGCACGTGTATTTCCGACAGGATCCGGGCACAGGCTGCCGCTCTCAGGCTAATGTTAACGCCAGCTCTGACTCATTCCTGTGATGTGAAGCTTTGTTCCCAGGCACATTTTAACAAGCCCCTGCTGACTTTCCCTGCTTCTCCTTGTCACTCTCCTGCTGGAAATTCCAGCACTGTCATATCATGTGCTCCGTCACTTTAATTGCTCAAGTGGGAATGATCCTCAGGGGCCGAAGGGAACACGTCAACAAATCTGACTTCAGGAGTCCTGAAATCCTCAGGGGGCTTTAAAGCCACTCGTGTGTCCAGTTCAAGTCAAAACAGAGCTGACAGGGAAAGGCTCCAGTATGTTTCAATAAACTTTTGAGATGTTTTGGCTGCTCAGGTGAGGAACACAAAAAGAGACTGACTAATTCGATTTGACAAGTGTTGCCTTGCCAAAGAAGTGTCTCTGTAGGACTTGCATTTGATGCTGGATAAAAGTGTTTAATTTATTATTCATTTGTCATTCATTTGTTATTAGACTACCTTTTTAGTTAGTATATCGATTTTTGGGTCTCACTTTTGCATTTAGGTTTCATTAGTTCATGTATATATTAGCATGGACTAATAATGAACTAATAAGCATTTATTAGTCATAGTTAAGCATTTACGGATACATTCATTGTTAAAATCATGCTCGTTAACATTAGTTGATGCACTGTCTGTGATTTAATGTGAACTAACTATGAACAGCTTTATTTTTTATTAACTAATGTTAACAAAGATGAATAGATACTGTAATGGATTGCTTATATCAGCAAACATTAGCATATACAACCATATTGTAAAGTGTTAGCAAGTTATTTGTGTTATTTTATGATTAATAAAAAAGTAACATTAATTTGCATTGTATTATGCATAGTTTATAATTTATAGAGGCATTTATTAATATATATCTCTCTTAATTATACATATATATACACACACACACACACACACATATATATATATATATATATATATATATATATATATATATATATTACTGTCATATTTATATGATTTCGCCAACCCTGTGGTCTCAACAACTCTTTAGTCGCTTCAAATTGACGTGTAGAAGTGAGTTAACCTGTAACCTCTTCTGCCCAGATCTTTAACCATTAGATTAACAACCCACTAACAGATTTATGTGGACAAGCTTCTTTTACTGCAGTGTGAGGAAGCCATGGTGCAATCTATCTGACTGAAGGGTAGCACTTGCATTTCAATTAGACCTCCTAAACTATAGTCAGACCTCCGCAACAGAGCTAAGTATAAATATAACCAAAGACCAAAATAAACAAAGTAGTCTACTACGATTGGAAGCACTTTTGCTTTGGGGCTCCACAGGATTTTCACAAGTTTTTTTAAAAAGGCTGAAGCAAAATTATGTTAAATCATAAGGATTTGCTATGCTAATAATTCGTAATCATCAGTTTGACTGAATGAGAATATTTTCTAATATTCTATTTTCATAAGAACAGCATAACGCTTGGTATTTTAATGTGATGCAACGTAACAAGAATATTTGTTTCAAGCACTCTTTTTTTAATACACTGCTTTAATTTCCACCTGATTATTCTCCCCTTTCCTTTGTATTATGGAAAAGACAGCATATACGGTGCATTTGTTGTCTGCTCTCCTGATTTAATTTACGACATATCCCATGAATAATTCACTGGAATGCACCAAGAATCTCTCGTTTTCCTTCCCAAATCCTCACATCTCTTTCCAAGCTTGATTTCACACAGATGCTTTAAAAATGTAATCGTCTCCCTTTTCCACATGTAATCCCTTTTAACAGCCTTGACTGGGATGTTTCCAAAGCAGGTAAATAAAATATTTGTTGTGTGTCAACATGACAGAAGTCACTTTGTCAAATATTTTGGATGTTCCAGTTACTAAACCTTTTGTTATATAATATAGAGGCATATTATTGCTAACACATCTGCGTATTGCTGCAGAAGTAATTAAGCCTTTGGGGTTATTCGTGACATGCTGAAAGTCATTTGTTAATGTTTTTACACTTTTAGATTTTCTTGTAATGTTCAGTATGTGAGTAGCATAATCTCACCCTATTTTTTTTATTATTTTTTTTGAAAGTGTTTATTGTGTTCTTTGAGTGAAGTGAAAATTTGTATCATGGGGTGTAATAGAATGGTTAATTTTGGTAACCTCTCAATTTGTAGGAAATCCCATTTCCACGATGGTGGCATCATTGGTAGAAATTGTGTTTTGAGAGGGGTGTCCTCTTCAGAAGAAATCACATTCCCCTCAGTGGAAACCATGTTCATGTTCAGGAGGGTGTCCGGTCCAGTAGACATCATGTTCCCCTCAGCTGAGATTGTGTTCCCCTTCGCCTTTTGGCTTGTTTGGTTGGGGTCGGTGGAGCTGCCCTTTAGTGTATCGTCCTTCAACTGTGACATTCAGATTGAACTGAAGTGAATCCTTTTTAAATAGCTAGAAATACACCAGAAATCTACTACTTGCCCAATATATTGAAAATATTCTACAATTATTATTGTATTAAGTTTTATTATTCGATTTTTCATTCTTGTGAAGCTGTTTTGACACAATCTACATTGTTCTGTATAAAGGGCTATAGAAATAATAGTGACTTGACTTGAATCTTGTTCTGGGGAGTGTCCAATTAATAGAAATCACATACTCTTTCTTTATAAATCATATTCCCTTTCTGTAAAAATTACATTCTCTTTTTGTCGAAAACTCATTTTCTTCAGGGGGTTTCCTGTTCAGTAGAAATTACATTCTCTTTATGTAAAAATCATCTTCCCTTTTTGTTGAAATCACATTACTTTTTGTCAAAATCATGTTCCCTTTATGTAAAAATCACATTCACGTTATGAACAATCACATTCCCTTTTGTAAAAATCACATCTTTTTGTTGAAATCACATTCCTTTTTGTAGTGTATTAGCCATATTTCTTTTTTTGTAGCAATCCCATTCCTTTTTGTCAAAATCACAAAGAAGCCATATTTCTTTTCTGTAGAAATCCCATTCCTTTTTGTAGAAATTATATTTTCTTTCTGTAGAATCACATGCCCTTTCTATAGAAATTACATTCTTTTTTTTGTCAAAATCATGTTCCTTTTTGTAGGAATAACATTCCCTTTCTGTATGAACCATGTTCCCCTTTTGTGGGAACTACACTCCCTTTCTGTTTAGTGAAAAAGGTGTCAGGGTTTTCTCCGTTCAGTAGAAATTACATTCCTTTTATGTAGAAATCACCTTCCCTTTCTGTAGAAATTATATTTCTTCTCTGTATAATCACATTCCCATTTTGTAAAATCACATACCTTTTTTTTTCAAAATCACATTCCTTTTTGTAGAAATCCCATTCACTTTTTACAGAATGTCATGCTCCCTTTATGTGGACATCACATTCCCTTTCTGTAATAACCATGTTCCCTTTTTGTGGGTATAACTCCTTTTCTGTTTAGTGAAAACAGTGTTCTTCACGGGGGTTTCCTGTTCAGTATAAATTACATTCCCTTTATGTAATAATCATGTTCCCTTTTTGTAAAATCACATTCCTTTTTGTAGAATTTTTTTTCTGTGGAAATCACATTCCTATTTTTAAATCACATTCCTTTTTCTAGAAGTCATATTTCTTTCTGTAGAAATCCCATTCCTTTGTCGAAATCACATTCCCTTTCTATAAAAATTTAATTGTCTTTGTCAAAATCACATTTTTTTGTAGAAATCATATCTTCTTTCTGTAGAATCACATGCCCTTTCTGTAGAAATTACTTTGTTTTATTGTCAAAATCACATTCCCTTTTTGTGGGAATGACATTCCCTTTCTGTTAAGTGAAAATGGTGCTTCCAGTTCAGTAGAAATTACATTGCCTTTATGTAGAAATCATATTTCCTTTCTGTTAAAATTACATTCTCTTTCAGTAAAAATCACATTCCCATTCTGTAAAATCACATTGCTTTTTGTCAAAATCACATTCCCTTCTAGAAATAATGTTCCCTTTATGTAGGAATCATGTTCTCTATTGTCAAAATCACATCACTTTTCTGTTTAAATCCCATTCACTTTTTCTAGACATCACATTCCCTTTCTGCGTAGTAGAAATGGTGTTCTGCAGGGGAGTTTCCCTTGAAATCACATTTTCCACAGTAGAAATTATATTCAGGGGTGTCCCCGTCAGTACAGTTTCATTCCTCGCAGTGTAAGTTATGTTCAGTGCTCCCCTTGGTAGAAATTGTATTCCAGGGGGTGTCATGCTTGGTCTAAATCCCATTTTTTCTTAGTAAAATTCACACATTGAGAGAGAGTGTACCCCCCTTGATAGAACCGAAGTATACTCTGGGCTTTATCGACTGAAGTTCACTAAAAGTTAACTTTTTTATTGCTTTATTGATGTATGAGATGGAACATTTCAGTCTAATTCATTCCACTTTCACTGCCGCAGAGAAACAAAATGGTCCCGCAAATGTTTAAATGTATGATGTTGCCTGGTGGGTTTATGTGCATGTGTGTGGTTCTAAGATTAGTTTTGCAGATTAAGTCTTTAACAGGGCTTTTAGAACTCTGGCTTATAGGTATTGTCAAGTTTCACACACATGTACAGTGTAAATCCCTGCTGTACAGATTTCTTTTCCTCAGTTCTGAGACAACCATTTCACAACCTTATTTCACTTACAGTATGGTATTTTGCTACACTCAAATTATTTTTGCTGCTTGTTCAACCTACTTATTTAAAATGAGTTGAAGCAACACAATTCTTAATTTTTTTGGGGGGGAGGGGAACTTAATTGTTTCATGTTTAACAAAATTTGTAAAAAATTATTGTTAACTTAATAGATTTGCTTGAAAGAGTTGTGAGGAACGCAGCATTTGTTTTACAACGTGTAATGCTATTCAATAGATGTTTTGCATATTTTAAATGAAATAAGAACGCTAACACTTAGACATTGTTGGCTGTTACCAGGGTGTTGCTTTGTAATTGTTAAGGTGTTTTTACTAGTTTCAGAATACTATTTTTTGGTCATCAGGGTAATTATCTGGCTGGTAATGCTTAAGTAAACAACACCAGCCAGATAATTACCCTAGTGACCACGATGCAATATTTTACAAATATTTTACTTGGCTGTAAAAATAATAAACATATGCAACAAAATAGTAGAATATTACCGGCCACTTTATTAGGTACACCTGTCCAACTGCTCATATGACAGCAACTCCATGCATTTAGGCATGTAGACATGGTCAAGACGATCTGCAGCAGTTCAAACTGAGCATCAGAATGGGGAAGAAAGGTAATTTAAGGGACTTTGAACGTGGCATAGTTGTTGATGCCAGACGGGCAGGTCTGAGTATTTCAGAAACTGCTGCTCTACTCTACTCATGCACAACCATCTCTAGGGTTTACAGAGAATGGCCCGAAAAAGAGAAAATATCCAGTGAGCGGCAGTTCTGTGGGTGCAAACGCCTTGGTAATGCCAGAGGTCAGAGGAGAATGGCCAGACAGGTTTGAGCTGATAAAGGCAACAGTAATGCTGCCTGGTCTGATGAGTCTCGATTTCTGCTGCAACATTCAGATGGTAGCCTGGGTCCGTCATACCTTGTATCAACGTTTCAGGCTGGTGGTGGTGGTTTAATGGCGTAGGGGATATTTTCTTGGCACACTTTGGGCCCATTAGTACCAATTGAGCATCGTGTCAACGCCACAGCCTTCCTGAGTATTGTTGCTTACCATGTCTATTCCTTTATGACCACATCTTCTGATGGCTACTTCCAGCAGGATAACGCACCATGTCATAAAGCGTGAATCATCTCAGACTGGTTTCTTGAACATGACAATGAGTTCACTGTATTCAAATGGCCTCCACAGTCAACAGATCTCAATCCAATAGAGCACCTTTGGGATGTGGTGGAACGGGATATTCGCATCATGGATGTGCAGCCGACAAATCTGCAGCAACTGCGTGATGCTATCATGTCAATATGGACCAAAATCTCTTAGGAACATTTCCAGTACCTTGTTGAATCTAAGGCACGAAGGATTAAGGCAGTTCTGAAGGCAAAAGTGGGTCCAACCCACTAGTAAGGTGTACCTAATAAAGTGGCCGGTAAGTATATATTTGAAATATTTTTAATTATATTTAACATGACATAACTATAGCATGAAAATGCATAAATTCTAAATACAAAAAAATTGCATGATGAATTGCTAACAATTAAGTTTATCTGTTTGCATATTTAATAAAAGACCAAACCTAAGGCTGAAATTCTAAACCAAATTGATATGAATTTTGCATATTAGGCATTTAAGACAGATAATTGCTTGGGATTCAGGATTTAGCCAGAATACTGGAGTATGTTGGATTATTAATAAAGTTCTGCCTTGCAAGCACATTACCTAATAACCGTCCTTCTGCAAGTAAACATGCCTATATATGGCACAGTACTATATTGGCCTGCATGTCATGTGTACAGTGTGTGTGTGTGTGTGTGTGTGTGTGTGTGTGTGTGTGTGTGTGTGTGTAAGCTTTTCATATTTGTAAGTGTGCAGTGGTGTTCTCCAACTGTGGTGGTTTGAGACTCCCTCACACGTGTGCTTCAATTTTTCATCACAAACCGCAAGAAAACGCCATCAATTATTAATCGCAGCACTAAGAAAAGAAAAAATCTAATTCAATATTTACCGCAGACTTCCTGAGCTAGCAAATCACATGGCAGAGAGGACGCAAAGGTGTGTGTGTGTGTGAAGGTTACACAAGGGGCCCTGCTGTGAAATCGGCAACGTTTAGAGGAAAAGCCCTTTCCCCCCTTGAAGAACAAACACGCACATGAACTCTTAGTGTTGTAATTATCTTTAAAAGCTGGTAGTGGGTAATTAACCTTGCACACACACACACACACACATTTCTACTCTGAAGTGTCACATGCGCACACACAAATGATTATATTCAACAAAATGATACTTGCCCTGCACTGTAACTGATAATGCTGTGTGTGATGCTGTTATATACATAGCTTATTGTTTTTCTTTGTCATAATTCTGCGTTCTATAAATATCTGGACGCTCTGCAGCAGAAGAACTGTTCAGGCAGAAAATACACACATACACACCCCCTGGCAAAACTGTGGCACAAACACACATGAATGCATTATCTCATGAACACACAATCTCAGATTCATTCATAGTTCAGCACATATACACACACACACACACACACACACACAAACACACACGGTTCAACTCTGCCAATAATGTTTGCATACACAAACACACTGGCACTAACAAGCCAGATGGGCATCAACATACAGAACACAGACGTTACTACTTTACTATTTGGCATCAAAGACGTACAATACTGTGGTGATGTTACGTCACAAAAACAGAGGAAAGTACTGAAGTGATGTGTTTTAGAGAGTAATTATTACTTTGTAAAGTGTGAGCTTTCTTCTTAATAGAAACAATTGATCTTTTAGCCCATGTGTTTTCTCCACCTATCAACTGTTTCACAACATACACTCTACCCTTTAAAATATTTGGACTCAGTAAGATTATGCTGACTATGCTGATTATGAAGGTTGCATTTTTGTATATAGAAATCAGTAATAATTGATTACAGTATAAAATAGCTGTTATGTTACGTATATTTAAATGTATTTATTTTTCCTGAGGGCAAACCTTAATTGTTTGGCATAATTTATCCAGTCTTAAGAAATCAAATATGAATTTCCAATATGAAATGTGATACTCAAAAAAACAATTCTGATTATTATACTTTTTTGAATGCTTAGTACTTTTGTGGAATTAATTTTCTTTCAGGGTTTTTTGAAAGTACATCAAGCATTTATTTAAAATTGAATTTCTTTGGATTCTTTATAGTAAGTTTTGATCAATTTAATGCGTCTTTGCTGAAAATAGGTAGTAATTTCTTTAAAGAAAATAATGAATTTAAGTATTTTCTTAAAATTTATTCTATTATTATTTAGTTCATTATTGTTGTTGTTTTCATTTATCATTTCATTCGAGTCCTCACTTTTCTAGTTTGTTTATTTTTTATTATTAAAATGTTACAAGTATAAATGTGTATAAACTAGTAGAATTAAAAAACACTCAATGTTACAGTATTCTAATTTACTATAGTAATAATCTTGTAATATATCTACTAATGACATTTTTAAAATGTTGTAATATTATTATTTTTTTGTGTGTGTAAAAACTTTGCATTTAGGAACGCAATATCTATTAACTATTTTTTGTTCCTTATATCAAATGTAATTGCATATTACACACTGATTGTCAGTCGTATTTATCTAGAAGCAATAACACGCCAGAAGCTGTGCACTTGCATTTTATGAATCAGCAAAGACAATGGTTTCAGATCAAATTCTTTTTAAAAAGAAAAACAAAAATCACCTACATCTTGTATGGCCTGAGGGTGAGTAAATTTACAACAGATTTCAGTTCTGGGTAAACTATCCCTTCCAGCCTCTCTGCATGCCTGTAGTGTATTCTGCGTGTGTGTGTGAGTGTGTGTGCTTTCTGGTTTATGTGGTTTACAAGAATTGTATAGTGACATGGGTATGCCACTGTTAAGGTGGTTTACAAGGACCTTGTTACCTCGTAATTCAAAATGATTAAAAATCATACCTAATAGGTCCACTGACATTCAAATTGTGCCACAGGTTTCTTGTGAGTGTTTGCTTTTAAGGGTAGGGGTATGGTAAGGCCATATAATACTCGTTTTTACAGTATAAAATACATTGTGCCTATGAATAGTCCTCATAAACTGCAAATACAAGTATGTGTGTGTAAATTGAACAGATTCTCTCTGTCCTAGGATGTTCTTTAGATAGCTTTGGCATTGGAGCAGCTGTGGCGTTGAGGAGTCAGAGGAGAGGATGCGGATACACACACACAGTTTGACCTCTGTTAGAGATGACAGCGAAGATGAATGGTGTGTGTGTCCGTGTGTTAATTTCCCATCAATGTGCATTAGAGCCGGTCACTAAGGTGTTGTCCCCAGTAGGTAAGACTGCCGAGGGTATACAGACGTGCTGATTCAGCTGATGGACATGTTTTGCCTGTCTCACTGCAGGAGGAGACAGACAGACAGACAGCTGAGCTCTGTATCTCACTGCATCAGCCGCTCCGTGACTGCTGTGGGCACAGTGTCCACCAGATTCTCTGCCCGTTCAACAAAATGTGAGTAGTGTTTGCTTGTGCAGAACCCGCCACCAACATAGTGCTGGATTGTTTTGAGGAGAGGGTGAGGATGATCACACACAGTTTGACCTCTGATGAAGATGACAGATAGGATTATTCAATTCAATTAATCTTTATTTCTATAGCGCTTTTACAATGTAGATTGTGTTAAAGCAGCTTAACATAGAAGTTCTAGTAAATTGAAGTTGTTTAGTTCAGTTCAGTGTGGTTTAATTTTCACTGCTGAAAGTCACTGAAGAGCAAATCCATCAATGCGCAGATCCACAAGTCCCAAACCAAGCAAGCCAGTGGCAACAGCGGCGAGGAACAAACTTCACCAAGTGATGAAAGTGAAGGAAAAAAAACCTTGAGAGAAACCAGTTGCTCAGTTGGGCACAACCATTTCTCCTCTGGCCAAACTTCTTGAGTGATTAGCTTTCATACTCCAAAAGCAACAAGTTTGCAACGAGCTTTAAATGCTGGCTTGACCAAGTCTTGTTTGAATGTTTTGAAAAATGTTTGCATGATGGATGGAATGATAGATGGATAATACACACACGGATGGATAGAAAGATATATATGAATATATATATGAATATGGATGAATGGCATGATGACAATTTTCTAATTTGTATATATAGATAGATAGATAGATAGATAGATAGATAGATAGATAGATAGATAGATAGATAGATAGATAGATAGATAGATAGATAGATGGATAGATAGATACATTTGTTTTCTTTTTAAATAAGAAGAGCACGAGTACTGTTGTCAAACTTTATTGGTCACACCAATGCTTAGTGAATTTGAACCATTCTCCATTCAAAGAGATGTAGCTGTATTTGTATGGCTGACATACAGTAGCTGCCTAATAGGTGTTTAAAAGGTGGCTGCAAGTAAAATTTCTGGCTTTAAAGGGATTTTGATGTGTATGAAACTGCGTGTTGAATTGTGTGCTGGTTTGAGGTTTTAATTAAAGGGTCAGTTCACTGATGAGTGGACATTCAGTGCAGTAATTATGTACTCACCCAGGTATAGTTCTAAAGCCATATGCTCTTCTTTCTTTTTCAGAGCACAAAAGGAAGAATTTAAAAGAAATGTCCTGCTTGCATTCATCCATATATTGGCAGTGAATAGCAACCAGCATCACTACATTCTTACAACTTGTGTGCTTTTCCTGGTTGAAATGTGGCCTCAATGATTACATGAACAGGTAGAGTCCAGTAGCTAAGCTCGGAAGTGTCTTTAAATAATGCTAATTGTTTCTATAACATATTCCCAGGATTCTTACAATATATGGTATATGTGTGGATCTGGGAGAGGGTGAACCAGCCTCTCTTGATCCCAGAGGCTCTTCGCTGGTTGTGGAAATTCAAAATCCACCCAAACCAAAAGAATATGATTGGCTAAGATTGGCAAAGAAAATTTGGATGTGATTAACTAGCGTACTAAAATCTTCGAGAAAGAAAAAAGAATAAATGGCATGTGTCACATGGGATAATCTTTTTTCTAACTTTATTGTCAGTTTCTATTAATTACCTTTATATTAACGACCACAAGCAGGACATATATGTATTTTTAAATTCTCTTTTTGTGGTATATGGCATCTAAACAACAACTTGATGATTAAATTAAAAGTGTCTTTATTTTAGGGTGAACTGTCTCTTTTAAATCTTATGTTTGTACTTGTGCAGTGCTATTTATTTAATTTGCATTATTAAAAGACTCACATTAGGGAAGCCATATGAGCATCAAAGATCCAGTGATTTGGAAGCTACTGGGAATGCATGGTAAAAAATATTGAGGTTGCGTTCACAAACACCAGAGTGACGCTGGCTATTGGCTCGGGAACGATTCATTCATTGATTCACTCCTCAGCTGATTTGTCCTTCACTCTGAATACCCACAATCCTCCCCAAATGAACAGCTGGTGTGTGTGTTAACAGGTCGTTGTGTGTGTCTGTAGTGATTTGTTTTAGCTTTGTTATATGTGTGATAAATGATTTGGTCATGTGAAGGGCAGCCATAATTAGAAGAGGCTGGTACAGTGGGATGATTACCCTGGGCACAGTCTTTTACTCTCT
>CAIGQW010000302.1:15630898-15650802 GCA_903798125.1 Danio choprae | reverse complement strand
TGCCAATGTGCACAGAAGAGCTCCCAGACGCACAACATTACACCACACAGACCATGGGAGGAAACGCAAGTTTATGTTAGTGCATGCAAGTTTATATTAGTTTTCAGTTGATGTCGTCGTTTAGCTGAGGGGCTGATGATAAACCACTTCATAGTGCATTTTGAGTTAACGGAAACTATTAAGCATATTCGCATGTTTTGAAATAAAGCTGAAGTAATCCATACATGGGCAGCACGGTGGCTCAGTGGTAAGCACGGTCACCTCACAGAAAGAAGGTCTCTGGTTCGAGTCCCGGCTGGGCCAGTTGGCATTTCTGTGTGGAGTTTTCATGTTCTCCCCGTGTTGGCGTGGGTTTCCTCCAGGTGCTCCGGTTTCCGCCACAGTCTAAGGACATGCGCTATAGGTGAATTGGATGAACTAAAATGACCGTAGAGTATGAGTGCGTGTGTGAATGTGAGAGTGTATGAGTGTTTCCCAGTACTGGGTTGCAGCTAGAAGGGCATCTGCTGCGTAAAACAAATGCTGGAATAGTTGGTGGTTCATTCCACTGTGACCTCTGATAAATCAGCGAGTAAGCCGAAGGAAAATTAATGAATGAATGAATAATCCATACATGTAAGACAAAAATGATAATGACAACTAAAAGAATATCTTTTAAAGCCAGGCTGCAGTGGAAGTTGTGATACTTTTGCTTCTTATTTTGACACATATCTAAGGGAAACCAGTTCTTGAAGAAGAAAAAAATGTAAGGAGGAACTCAGGAATTGTTTGGATGGTTGTAGTTTGCTGTTGGTTGGTTTCATGTGACTGACAGGTTGCCCTGCCCTTGTACAGGAAACACCAGTCGAGACAAGAATGTGGGTTATTTTGATTAAAACACACATAAATGTAAAATCAATAAGTATGTGCACTGATAACTGATTTATACTCAAATCTGTGATATTCCATAATCAATTAAAACTACATATCTGGATTTTAGGATGATTTAAACTTTTACCAAAAGTAAAAAGGGAATAACAATAAAGCTAAATAGTGAAGAAAATTATATATAAATTATATATAATATTTATTTATAATTAAAATATGTAATTAAAATATTAAAATATTATATCAACATTTTAAATTTAAAGGTGCAGTATGTAAGTTTGACACCCAGTGGTTGAACTAGGTATTGCATTCCTAGATCAAAACAATGTAACCTACTCACCTAATGTTACCCTTCGTAATATATATATTATTTGCTAATTAATAACCTCATGTGGAACTCTGAATCTGCTTCTCATTTCGGAGTCTGCTACTGCCCACCGGAGGTCACATTTCAGTCATGAGCGCATGCTTTGAGAGCTTTTATGAATGAATGAATGAAATATGCGCTTTTCCATCAAAGCAACCCGGGGTGCTGAAATATAATTGGATAAACTGGCATTGGGGCGAGTTAAAATAACCAAAACAAAGACATCGTTCCAGCACATAACGCACATTTTCAAAGCAGAATAACTGACTTCAGCATTGTTTTTCAGATAAACAAGAATGTTCACTTGGCATGTTTCTTAAAAATCTGCAAACATATTATGGCATTTTTATGCTTTAGAAAAGTCAAAAACGTACATACAGCACCTTTAAGTTTATAAACATTAAAACAAAAGGAACAAAATACATTTTAAAAATAAACTTACCTAAATATTATTATATAAGCAATACAAAACAACAGGATTTGTAGCACTGTGTTTTAGTCTTTCTTAGACCTGACTGTATATTAATGTGAAAGAACTGACATACTTATTTTTTTTTTAGGTTTCATTTATATAATTACACATTTTGTGAAAGCTAATCTGAATATTCCATGCAGACATACCAAGCTTCCAGTGAATTGCATGTAATACTGTATGCCAGATTGCCAGGCGCTCAGCTTGACCTTTCATTTTCAGCGTGACAAATCAACCAGAAGCAACAATAAATGGCATTTAAACATGCTTTCTGACTCATCATTTGATTGGACTGGCCGTATTCTTAAAACCCTTTTCCTATCACTTCCTCCAGTCCTACTGTTCTTTCTTTTTGTTTTTACATTTTCCCACATTGTTCTTTCTCCCTCTTTGCAGCAGCTCTGAGATGTTTACACTGAACTGTATTTGAACACATCATTTTGAGCAGAACTCTTGATTAGCCAGTTCAGGTGTGTTTGATTAGAAACGGCACTAAACTCTGCAGGAAAGTGGATCTCTGTGTGTGCCGAAATATCTGATTTGTACGAATAAATTAATTAGGGAATTTGAATACGGAATGTTCCACCTTATCGTGGGGACATGGGCACAGCTGTTTAGGGCACAAATTCTCATTAACGCGAACAAGATTTTATCGTTTGTCACTACAGTAAGTCATGCTTGGTTAGGACATTGTGTAAAGCATTGTTGAGACAGGAAATCGTTTTTATTTATTTATTATAAAAACTGTAATTTATTAATTTAATGATTTGTATTCTGTAAAACGGCAGCACGGTGGCTCAGTGGTTAGCAGTGTCGCCTCACAGCAAGAAGGTCACTGGTTTGAGCCCCAGCTGGGCCAGTTGGCTTTTCTGTGTGGAGTTTGCATGTTCTCCCTGTGTTGGCGTGGGTTTTCTCCAGGTGCTCCGGTTTCCCCCACAGTCTAAAGATATGCGCTATAGTGAGTTGAATAAACTAAATAGCCCGTAGTGTATGAGTGTGTGTGTGTGTGTGTGTGTGTGTGTGTGTGTGTGTGTGTGTGTGTGTGTGTGTGTGTGTGTGTGTGTGAATGCGAGAGTGTGTGGGTGTTTCTCAGTACTGGGTTGTAGCTGGAAGAGCATCCGCTGCATAAAACATATGCTGGATAAATTGGCGGTTCATTCCGCTGTGGCGACCCCTGATAAATAAAGGGACTAAGCCAAAGGAAAATGAATGAATAATCTGAAAAACAAAAAGTTCATAAATTCTATAAAATTCTATGCTTGTTTATATAGTCAAAAAATAACTTTTGCTGCTTGTTTGAGCTACTTATTTAAAATGAGTTGAAACAACACAATTCTTAAGGTTTTTTTGGGACAACTTAATTGTTTTATGTTCAATCCACATACATTTGTAAAAATTATTAAGTTAACTCAATCGATTTGTGTTGAGACAACATGAAGGAATTGTGTGGAACCCATTTTTCACAGTATATGGTTTGATTTAATATGATTTAATTGTTTGTTTTTTTCTCGTCAAGCAATAATATTAGACTTAAAGCATACTTCTGTAATTCGAGTTGTTACATTTGTGTCTGAAATTATTGATTTCAACTTAAATGTGGCTTTCATTATGTATGAGTGGTGATTGAGTGAAGCAGTCTTGAACACTATACAGTATGCATGAACATGAATGCATTTTCTTCATGCGAAGATGATTAGACACAAAAATGTGTTTTGTTTTGTTTTTTGTTTTATAAATTTACATTCTCAAAACTACTGTATGTATTTATTACATTATACCTTGGGAAAACACCAGAAATTAATCCAACTATTGACAAACACTTAATTCAAATACTTTTAGTAATAGCAGAAAAGCCATAACTTGAAAATGTTTTCAGGTTGATCCTCCGACAAGGGCTCAATGGATAGGAATTGTAAAGGAAATACACTGTATGGAGAGACTGACTTTTAACCTAAGACTTGATTCCAAAAAGTGCAACAATTATTGGCAAAAATGGACTGATGTCATTGTAAACAATATGTGATAATGTGCTTCAAATGTATTATAAATGGATTTATTTTCTAACCCATATGACAACCACTTTGTTCTTTGTTTTTATTATTCTTTTTCTCTTCTCCTTCTGTTCTTAAAAAAAAGTACTATATTTACTTTATGGGCTTGTGAGATTGTGCTGGTGTTTATGTCAACTGGTGAAAATATACCAGATATTGACAACACAGTTTGATCCAAGTTCTAAAAGGCCCACAGCAATGATACTCAAGCATGTCTATTAAGAAATATTTCAATTCAGAATAGTGAGATGTGTGTTATCAACAATAAAGATGTATTTATTTTTTTAGTTTAGCATTGTGCAAGCTAACATTATGGAGGACTCACTTCACGAGCTGATTCTTTGAAGACCAGTCCTGTTGCATAATTTTGAATGATTTGTTGTAGTGGTGTGATTGCATATGATGGAAGTCCAGCAAAAGAGCATTGCTAGTCCATCCTAAAAACGACAGAAGCCTGGTCAAGCAGTTGTGCGGCAAGATCCATTAGGAAGATTCAGATTTTTTGGGTAACACTTTAGTTTACGTCACAATTCATGCTGTTAACTACTGGCTTATTACCTGCCTATTGATAAATTATTAACCGTTCATTAGTAGTTATAAAGTATGATCTTATTCTACATCCCTAATCTTACCCAATACCTAAGCCCAACTAGGCAAGGCAACTATTAATAAGCAGCTAATTAGTAGTTTATTAAGCAGGCAGTGTTAGTTAATGATTTGTTAATACCATGAATTGTCACATAATAAAAATTTACCAATTTTATTTTTAATGTTGTGCAGCACAAATGCGCATGCTACTTTTTTTGCATTGTGGTGTTTGAAGGTAAGCTGGCCATTAAAGATCAACTTTAGATTTCTGATTGATGGGCTATTTCTTATTAATGATCCTAACTGGATAGTGAGATTGTGTTGTACAGCTGGACTAGTTGGTAAGATAAGGAGCTCTGTTTTTGCCAGGTTGAGCTGCAGATGATTATCTCTCATCCATGCTGAGATCCTCCAGGCAGTCTGAGATCCGTGCAGCTACCATTGGATCACTGAAATGAAAAATAAAGCAGTGTGTCATCAGATTCAGCATAGCAATAGTATGAGAAACAATGTGCCTGAAAGATGGGTCCCATAGATATGGTGTAGATGGGAAAACATAAAGGGTCCAAGCACTGACCCTTGAGGAACCATATCAAATTTTATTATTACTGCTACTATGTATGAAGGGTTCAGATGCAAAAGTGCCATCTAAAATGTACTTGTAAAATCAGCGTTTATGTTTATGTTCAGTTATTTCACTTCAGAGGCAATCAAGAGAAACTACTTATCGCCATAAACGTGAAATTACTGAACTTACTCACAGGAGTCTCAGAAAAAGGCTCAGTATAGAAGAACATTTCAGATGGCTCTTGGAGGCTTTTACATCTGAACTCTTCATATATATACTATATAAAATTTATACAATAGGATATAGTTATGTAATGTCACACAATTACTTGAGGAGTGCTGCTGTCTTGAATATCAGGACATGAGACTTCACTATTTTGGTATTGTTCACAATTTCTGACATTGTCGATACAGTATTGTATGCATATGTTTTCATATTTCTCCGCATTATACTAAAGCACAGAGATTACAGTCAGAATCCATTAATTCTTTTGCTTCCCCAATTGCTTGTATCCCATGCAACAGGAGTGTGTTTATTCAGTAGTACTTATGCAAAGCTGAAAAAACGCAATTTCCATTTGCGTATTGAACCTTGGAGGTCGTACAGGTGGTTCAATATTATATTGAGTATTGTGACATGCCTAGTTAATACCAGGTAGGAACAGGTAATGTGTCTCAGCTGACTACTTGTTGCTGAAAATGCATGTTAATTCAAAAGAATAATTCTTTCAAAAATCCCCAAAATATAGAGATGTCTTTTGCAGAATTGCACACCCCTAATTCAGAGATGTAAGCTTGGTTAAAGAAAGCAGCAATAGTGCAGAAATATGATGGTGAATATGAATTTGAATGAATGCAGCTGACAGTACTGACTTAAAATAGAGTTACATATTCTCTGTTCAACAGGTTTCTCGGCAGGTGTTTCCGAGTGGGAAGAACCTGTTGAACAGTGTGAACACTGTATGTGGGCAGTGAGGATGGTTTTTTGGTTGTTTTTTTTACGTTTTGATAGAGATTGATAGATATGATTTCTAAAAGCAGGTAGAACTTTTGAAGCACTTTACTTAAAATTACGGTTTTGTTAGTTTCCACAAATACCTATGGGTGATCATAGTTTAAGGTAACAATACATAAATGGATACGTTTTTACCCTTAATAATGCAATAAGCTTCTACTTCATAGTACAGTCACAGCATGCTTAAACGACAGCCTTAACACAAGAGTCCTGGGAAACACAAGAAAGAAATGTATTAGAATAGAAAAATGTATTGATTAAAATGTATTGATTAATATAAAAGGTGTCAATAGTGCCATCTCAGACATACATGTGTGCGTCTACATTAACAAATAATTTTTATTAATGTAAGTGTATTTTTTCTCCAATGTGCGTAGAATATTGTACACATTAAGGATGCAAAAAATGCAAAAAGGCCAACTTTTACTCATGAATGTCCATGTCGTGTTAAATGCAAATGCCATTGAGTTATTAGCTCACTTCATCAGTCTTTACAAATCACACGAAAAAGAAAAACATTTCTATAGTATTTGTTCATGAGCTAAATGTACCAGTTGAGTCTGATGATATGCTTATCCATTTCAGAAAATTAATGATCTGACAATGCTGTCCACAACAGACATACATTAACACAGCACAAAAAAGCCCAGATGGTATACTGGTGCTTCTTTGTTTTTCCGAGCATACTTTATAATAAGAGACTTTTCTTATACATTTTTCATTCACATCTGCTCTATATGTTTTTCCCGTAACTATTCCTCAAAACTAGACACATTAATTCCGTCCACATTTAATTGACCATCAGTAAGGTGCTGAGATTTAAAAGATTATCAACAATCAAAGGTGCAAAAAGAGATCTTGGAAAATGCTAATGCTAGCCTGATCTCACCATGCAAATCACCATCCAAAGCCATGCCTCCTGAACGCACTAAATAGCTACACTACAATACAACATGTATTACAACATGTATACAACTTTATAGTCCAATTAGTAATTATAATACTAAAGTTTAAAAAGGAAATGTAGTTTGTTGATGTTTTCCTGCCATTTTCTGTCTGAACTGCATCCGTGAATGACAATCCTTTCTTGCCAGGCAGGTAGGAGAGCTTATCATAATGTTCGGACCAACTGTTTTGATTGGACAAACTTTTCTTGGTCCTACACCTTCCACAGAATATTAAAATACTTGTAAATACATTTGGACTACTTCATTTAATGATTACTATCAGGATGGGAAGAGAATTTCAACCAGCATAATAGAAATTGTTAATCACCTATTGCACCTTTAATAGATAGTTGAGTAATAATTGGCATCCCTACTTAAAACCATTATAAACATTGAACATTCATTTTGTCTTAAATGTATACATTCATTTTTTTTAATACTGTACTGTTGGAACATGACGCTTTTAAATTGAATTCCACATGTTGGTGCCTATCCTTAAGTAGCAGCAGCAAGCGCCTGGAGTTGTTATGGCAACCAGAAACATTCCAAGCAGTTTTGCTGATAGAATGAAAGTATCCGCAGATCCGCTTACAATGGCAATGAAACACTTCTGCAGTTCTGCAGATTCTATTGAAAACCACAAATGATGCCAGAGACTGCAGAAAGGCAGTTTTTTTGTTGCTGAGACTCCAAGATCTTTATGCCTTTTAATGAATTGTCATGACATGGGGACACACCTTGTGAAACTGGGATTGTCTCAGGTAAATGGGATGTCTGATCATCCCAGATCACATTTCAAGAACACAGCGGTGCGTGAAAGTGTGTTTCGGGCTTAGGATTGCCTTTAATTCCCAGAGTGGGGAAAGGAGAAATGTTGTCTTGTCTGATTTTGAGGACATGTGCAGTGGTTAGATTCGTTTGTGGTGAGCTCAGGAAGTCTGCGAGTCATTGGAGCTCAGAGGAGCTGGACAAGGCCCTGTAAGGGCTTTTTTCCCACTATACAGGAATAAATCTTGTTTATCTTATTTTTGTTTTTTTTTACTGCTGGCATCCATACTGAAACAGACACACACGGCTTGACTTTTGACACCTCGTTGAAGTGGCTCAGGCAAATGGGTCTAAGATAGCTGAGCAACACATTTTCTACCATTATATTTTAAAGGTGCCATAGAATAAAAATATGGATATACCTAGCCATAGCTGAATAAAAACAGTTCAGTACATGGGAGCTATAGAAAAATATCTGGATATTCCTAGTTCAGTACATAGGAATGGCTTACTTTATCAGGCTTGTGTTTCCACTGTCAAAAGGGTACCAATGGATGGTGGTGGTGATGGTTGGTGGGCGTGGTGTACGACAGAAATTTTCAGTCGATGTCATTCTCGCATAAGTATATGTACTTATACATAAGTAAATGCAACATATATGAACTCATACAGACCCTTACACTCTCCGATATGTTACCAATTATAGAAAAACTACATACAGCACACATTTAGTCCTTATTTAGGGTTAAAAGCAATACTCAACATATTACCCAGTCAGTGCAAACCTATCATCTGTATCTTTAATCTTCACCAGCACATGTAACCTCTTGTTAGAAGATAATTTCGTCATTCCGAGTTCATATGCTGTATATGTAATAGTTCATATGCTGTCATATGCTGTATATGTAATAGTTCAAATGGTGATGATAATAGTCAAATATGTCAGTTTGTTCATGTTTTAGGATGCTGAAAGGATAATTTGCTCCTTTGTTTTTTCGCACTTCACTTTCATGTTTGTCCGTTTCTGAAAGGATGTCAGAAGCACTTCAATAATCATGCGCAAATTATTATCATCAGCTCAAGTTCGTTATTTCAAATATAGACACGCACGCAAGCTCTCTCTCTGAACCCGTGAAACCGCTCGCGCTTTAGACGGACTTGTAAACAACAACAGGGCACAGGGTAGATTCTGCTCTTCTTTTTGGCTTTGTGGCTGTTTATCAAGACGACAACAAGGTTTGTTTAAGCTCGGGTCGACAATGGCTTGTTATTATATGTATATATTATTACGGTGTAATGTCTTGGCTGTGTATTTAAAAATGGTGCTTCCTTTGTTTTCATTCTCCTGGCTTGTGCACAAGCTAATGACGTATCTCTGTAAACCACTAGCATTCAGCTGCACGTCTAGTTCCCCTTTTGGTACCCTTTTGTTGTGCTAGGTACCCTTTTGAAAGGGTACCCAAAAAGTCGTACAGTACGGTAAGGTTCGCTTTTTGGTACCTTTTGACAGTGGAAACGGCCATAAAAGCATACCGAACAGTACTGTACCATACCTTACCACTCAGTGGAAATTTCTCTGATTTTGTCTCTGGTTGAATCTTCTATTCATCAGATTATTCTGTAAAAAATGTGCACAACAAATATATGAATTTTCATAACTCTTTTTCAACATCGTTAATAAAACATACTATAATGGTTTAAAATATAATGTGACTTGGAACGCGGAGTAATGGCCCATTCACATCTAATTTTACTGTCCCTTTAAGACATGAGTGATGGAGACATGAAAATGTCCTGCATAGCAGAACTGACCTACATCAGATCACAGACCAAACATGCAGTCAGTGTGTGTGTGTGTGTGCGTGTGCTTGTGTGTGTGTGCGTGTGTGTGTGTGTGTGTGTGTGTGTGTTGTCTTCTCCCTCTTCGCTGTGTAAGAGGACGTTCGAGTATAATGTGTCCGCTAATGGAGGAGAAGCAGAGCAGAGCAGAAGGGAATGAGAACATGAGTATGTAAGAGCAAAAGACATATAAGAGCGAGATGAAGAGGTGCGGGTCTGCAGACAGCTGTACTGAGAGTAACTGATCCCGATGAAGGGAGTGAGATATTCGCAGGTCAAACACGCGCACAAACACACAGAAACCCTCATTGAAACACAGCTGAAACAGGTGTTACTCACAGTCACTGAGAAACCAGGTCAACATCAATCACATGCTAAGTTATAAATACACTCACACATGCTGAGAATTTAGCAGCGAAAGAGTGACAGAGCGAGAGGGAGAAATGGATGTTACAAATAAGAGGTGTTAAGAGACTGGTTCCTTAAATAAACAGTCATGTAGGCCGATCAACAGTGTTGGGCTACAGCTATGAAGCTAGTTAATATGGCAGAGAAATTAGCTAAGCTAAGGTGAAAGCTTGCCTTCAGGGTATTAGCTTGCTAAATGCAAAAGACTTTCAAATTCTTCATTTAATTTGAGCTAATAGATGTTTACGGATGAACCAAATCACTGCATTCAAATTGTTTTCGTGAATGCATGCATGTTAGGTTTGGTAAGATATTTTTATGTTATTAAAAGGGTTCTCTTATGCTTAGGTTAATCAGTAATGGTATGAAATTTGTCACCTAAAATACATGTTTTCTAATAAAAATATAGTTTAAAATGGCATTTATTCTTTTCATGGCAGAGTTTTCATTGTCACATGACCCTTCAGAAATCTTTCTCAAATGCTGATTTGCTACTTTTTAAAATGTTATAATACTTTTAGAATTTTGCAGTATTTAGAGTATTTAGAGTATTTTAAACATATATTTGTTTGCAATGGCATAAATGTTTTGTTAGCTGAATCAGTAAATTCAACTATTTGTATCTTACTTCTGAACAGCAGTGTGTATGAACTTTGTTCAGTCAAGCATTTAAGTAATGTTTACCACAAACTTCCTTTCATTCATATATAAATAAATAAAAATATCTTGAGGGAACCAGCAGTAAATTCCAAGTTTATTTCACAAAAATGATTAACATAGCATTGTTGAATTAAAAGACATTTAACCATACAAAATCACTAAATAACCATGCTAAGAAAATAATTTTAGTATTATTTAAAAGACTTTAGGTTTCAGGGTTTCAGTTGGTGGGGAGTGGTTTATTGTATTTTATTTGTTACATTTTATTTTATTTATTTTTATTTTGCTGACCCCTCACTTGATCACAGAACCTGACGTTGCGTTTTTCTCTTGCGTTCTCAGTAAAACCATACAGGTGAAGATTATTGACGATGAGGAGTATGAAAAAAACAAAAACTTCTACTTGGAGCTAGCAGAACCACGCATGGTGGACATGAGTCTTCAGAAAGGTAAACACGCAAAAAACACCCTCTTCTGCTGTTCTTTTAATCTAGTCATTCATTTCCTTATTCACTTCCATTCATCCAGTCACTCTTTATCAGGTCTTGAGAGCATATGAACGTCATTGTGAGTTTATGTGTGTTCTTCTGTCTTATCACCAAGCGTCTTGTTGTTATCTGAGACTACCTTTCAACATTTTGTGGTGTTTAATTGCTTTGAAAGAAACAGCTTTTCCAACATTGATAATAAGAAATGTTTCTTGAGCCCCATTCAGAATAGATTATTAAATGTTTTACAAAGGATCATGTGGCACTGACTGATAATTCACCCAAAAATGAAATCTGTCATAATTTACTCACCCTTCACTTGTTTGAAACCTACTTGAGTTTCTTTCAAGAGAAGATATTTTGAAGAATGTTGGAAGTTTTATGCTGCAAATTTTTTTTTCTAATACGGAAGTCAATGGGTGCATTCTTCAAAATATCTTCTTTTGTGTTCAACAGAAGAAAGAAACTCATAAAGGTTTAAAACCACAAAAAAGGTTTATTTTTGCGTGAACTGTCCCTTTAATATGAGGAGATAAAAAACAGAGAAAAACGCAAAAATGTGTCTGTGTTGGAGCCACAATGCAAAATGTAAAAACTAACCGCCGAATAGCACAGGTACATGATCTTTTGCTTTATCAGGACTATCAAGAAAAAATCTCTTTTACCTGTTTTAAAGCTGAAACAGCAGCAATGGTAATACAATTTATGTCTTTTATTATTGAACTGGTGGTTTCTGAGATTTTCCAGTTTAAGTAGGTTTGACGCCTATTGCCTAGTCAAAAAATAATAATTCTCCCAGTGGCATGGCCAAGATGGCTACCGAGTGGCCTGACTTGCCTTGAAGGGACTTTGACTCAAAGCACAAGAATCCAGTGAAGACCCTCAGGGTTCGGCTCTCAGACTGACTCATCTCCCACTCACAGAGAAATGCTGCCATCATGCCTTTGTAATGCTTCAAAAATGGAAGCATTCCTGTTTTTGTTTTTTTTTTCTGCCATTTTTATATGCCGTATTGTTTAGAAAACTATGAAGAATTAGCTAGCAGTATTGTCTTTTTACTGACTCTTTTGGAGTTTTGCTAAACACTGACCTTATACGCCAGTGCAGGATCTCAATGGGTGTGAGAAATGGGTCTAAACACACACATATCAAGTCGCCTTTCAATATCTCTCCATAAATCAAACAGACGTGTTCAATGCTACGAGCATCCACACTGCAGCGCTGCGGTACTGTTTGTGCGTATGTGTGTGTGTGTGTTTGCATGTATGCATGTGTCCTTGTCCCAGTATTATACCCTTCAGAAAGAATGAGAGATGAAGAACAGCTGGTCCTCTCAGTTTGAGCTCTCATCTCGCCTGGGCAACATTAAACAACCTACTTATTAACTTACCTAAGCCCAGAAAAACAACATGTTGGCTTGTCTCCTCACTTGTGTGCTTGTAAACAAGCAGTTTATTAATTATTCAAAAGATATTTCTTTATTTCCGTGCCAGCACAGACTTGGGTTAGAATTCATTTAGAATTTCAAAAAGAAAAAATCTTTTAAATATATGCGCATTCATAACAATAATTAGCTTTGACAACCAGTAATAAGCAATTACTTTTGTGTGTGAACATTCTAGTCCTGTTTCCATGGAAAACCGCATTGTTAATTGTAGGAATGTTCAATATTTTTCTGAAAAGTCAATGTAAGTCTCACTGGGTCAAAACAGCATTGTTGAGAGGAAAACACACACACAAACAAGTCGCTGATTATAAATTAATTTTAAAAATACTATAAATATGTATTTTAGTTCACTTCATTCTTATTCCTCAAAAGGCCAAGTAATAATCAATTATTAAATATTCATTCATTTATTTTATTTTCGGCTTAGTCCTTTTATTAATCTGGGGTCGCCAAAGCGGATTGAACCGCCAACTTATTCAGCATATGTTTTACGCAGCGGATGCCCTTCCAGCTGCAACCCATCACTGGGAAACATCCATAGATACCCATTCACACTCATACACTACGGTCAATTTAGTTTACCCAATTCACCTATACTGCATGTCTTTGGACTTGTGGGGGAAACCAGAGCACGCGGAGGAAACCCACGCAAACACGGGGAGAACATGAAAACTCCAAACAGAAATGCCAGCTGACCGAGCCGGGGCTCGAACCAGCGACCTTCTTGCTGTGAGGCGATTGTGCTACCCACTGCGCCACCATGCTGCCAATCAATAAATAGTTCATTAAAAATAAATGCATCAACTAATTAGTTTTTTTGTACAGACAGAAAAATTATTGTATCAAGCAAGATTTTGAAACTTAACCAATAACAGAAACCACATCACTTTTATTTATTTTTTCAATTTCCTACATTAAAACATGACTTCGGAACTGCTGGTCCTGCACTCTTACTGCAAAATATGTGAGGGCAGTTGAGGAAACATTGCCACTTATATATTATACCTTCTTATAAACAAAAAAGCTGCATGGATAAAATGAGAATCAATTTTTTTTTCGATCTAAATAAAGGTCACGATTGTCTCACGAATCCACAGAACTGCTTTATTTAAAAGATTTACTACATTGTTTTCAAACAGTCAGCAATAAAGTAAGACATAATACTCTGCTTCAATCCAATGTAAAGAAAAAGGATGTGATGTGTGTTATTGTATATTATATAAATAGTTATTTAGCAAAGCATATTTTTAGTTGAAAGAAAAAAAATCAACAATGACTTAAATTACATTTTAAACCTGATAGTATTAATCTGTCAAAATTCTTGCTGTGGGTTAACCTGGAGCACAATGGTCGACTCGAGCGCAGGGAAACCGCTGATGCTCCAGTATGTCGGCATGCTTTTAAAATTTCTGCTCTGGACAGTAGACGAGAGGAGAATCAGTTCTTCTCTGTAAATAATTTTCCCTGACGAGGGGCACATTCTTAACAGGATTTAATCACGTATAGGATTGGCTGCATTCAGGGTACGTGTGTAAGACGCGGTGAGATTAAACAGTTTAGGTGATTATGGCAGCAAATCGCAAACCATGTTGAGTGAGCTCAGCATTTAGAATTTTATAGTGCCACTATTTGCACATTTGTCCTTGAAAATACCACCAATTCTCCAAAAAGCAATGTAAAATCACTCACTCGCTGTTCTTCGACTAATTTATCAGGGGTCGCCACAGCAGAATGAACCACCAATTACTCTAGCATATGTTTTATGTGCTGGATACCCATCCAGTCATAACCCAGCACTGGAAAATTCATCTTTATTTCAATTACAAGTTTCACTTTTCACAATTGAAGTTCAGTTTAGTTCAGTTCAGTGTAATAATGTAAATGTCACTGTTGAAAGCTCAAACACTGAAGAGCAAATCCAACGATCTCCCAAACTAAGCAAGGAACAAACTTCACCAATTGACAAAAGTGAAGAAAAAAACCCACGAGAAAAACCAGGCTCAGCTGGCCATGAACAGGTTCTCCTCTGGCCAAATGTCTTGTACAGAGCTGCAATCTAGGTGCCGGAGGCTTGACACCCATACACTACACTACCTGACAAAAGTCTTGTCGCCTATCCAAGTTTTACGAACAACAAATAATAACTTGACTTCCTGTTGATCATTTGGTATCAGACGTGGCTTATAAGAGGCAAATTATGCTTATTTTACCAAAATAAAACATGATTATGCCTTGATTTTTTATTATTTAATTAGGACAGTAAGGTCTGACTTTGCTTAGACAAAAGTCTTGTCGCTAAACAGAAATAATGTACAGTATAGAATATAAAGTCAAGGTGCAGTGAAAAAATAATTTATATTGTGTATGTCTCCCATGAGCTTGGAGGACTGCATCCATACATCTCTGCAATGACTCAAATAACTTATTAATAAAGTCATCTGGAATGGCAAAGAAAGCGTTCTTGCAGGACTCCCAGAGTTCATCCATCATTTTACCCAAGACATGCTCAATAATGTTCTTGTCTTGTGACTGGGCTGGCCAATCCTGGAGCATCTTGACCTTCTTTGCTTTCAGGGACTTTGATGTGGACGCTGAAGTATGAGAAGGATCGCTATCCTGCTGAAGAATTTGCCCTCTTCTGTGGTTTGTAATGTAATGGGCAGCACAAATGTCTTGATACCTCAGGCTGTTGATGTTGCCATCCACACCCCCAAACTGAATGTAACCCCAAACCATGATTTTTCCTTCACCATACTTGACTGATTTCTGTGGGAATCTTGGAATGATGTGGGTTCCAATAGGTCTTTATCAGGAAAACCTACCTTCTACCACTTTTCCAGATGATCAATCAGATGTCATTATTAAGCTATTATTTGTTGCTCTTACAACTGGGATCAACGACAAGACTTTTGTCAGGTAGTGTAGAGAAAACGCTCATACACTTTCTCATTCACACACACACTCTCATTCACTACAGCCATTTATACTTTTACCCTTCTTGCTATGAAGCGACAGTGCTAACCACTGAGCCACCATGCTGCCCTCAATGTAAAATCATTTTTACAAAAATGTCATCTCAATCCATGTATTTTTCATTAGCCTACGCTGGAAATGGAGTGATATAATTGAGGAGAGACGCGAGAGCAGAGATCTAGCAGACTATCTATTGCACTGCATCTGTGTGCGATTAACATCATGTGGAGCCCAAACTGTCCACATGCCACACACGAGTGTATTTAAAGAGAAGATAAGCAGAAGTGAAGCATTTTATCACATAGAATCTCCAACACTTCCCTAAAAAAATCACCTCACTGAGAAAATGTGTGTGTGATTGAAAGATCTCTGCATTCACATGTGTGCATTGAGGAAATAGCTGCGAATGAGCCAACGACAAGGGAGTTTTCGTCTGAATATCGACACCTACATCCCACGAACCCATTACCTCACCGTCTGGTATCTGTTGCCAGGGCAGCATCAGCTGTTGCTGGCGCTGATGTGCCATACAATCTGAACTGTTGAATCGAAGAATAGTGAGAGAGAGACGATGGCGAACAGATGAAAAGAATTCCTTGGTGAATTTGACATATCTACACGTATAATCACCAAGCAGATATGTTGAAATGCTGAGAGCCGACGACACTACACAAATTACAGGTTAAAAGCGTGCATCAAGACACCCCCAACTCTACTTGCAGACACATTCGAGCATAAATTACAGGCTTATTTACACATCCAGCTCCTCATTATGGGTCGATATTTTCATCTCAGCACACACACATACATACACACACTTAATCAAAGCTTGTTTGTTCGCCGTCTCATTCATCCTCAGCAACAGAAAATTACAGCACTGATTACAGAACTATTAAAGTCATTACACGCAGAGAGAAAGGAAAAGTAATGGGAGACAAACAACATGATTCCTATAGATGGTACTCATATTAGCGGTAATGTGTGTGGGTCAGAGTTCTGGATTAATAAATGTTGTAAAATTATCTTTGTTGTTAATTCGGGATGCCGAATGCATTGACTAATTAAACCAGGCTGTTACGGAAATAGTTCTGAAATGAAATGTAAATTTAGGCCTTTATTTAGTCCAATAGTTCTCAACCAGTGAGCTGAAATAATTGATGTATTTAATTTCTTGAAAAAGCTGGATGTATTCTGATGTTGTAGTTCTAAAAGTGCAGTTTCTAGATCTGGAGAAAAAATAATTTGGTAAAAAATAAGACCTGAACATCAGACTGGCAATCAGTTAATCATTCTTAAAGGAATGTTGTGTTTAATTATTGAGAATCTATGCTGTATAATTCAGGTGCTTGTGAAAATCCAGTGTTTAGTTGATCCTGATAAGCGATCATTGTCACAGCTTTAAACACAGCTGTTTCTTTTTTTCCATGAGAGGGTTTGGCATCATGACAGATTTATTTTTTTAGACAGACCATTAAATAACATGGCACACACTTTAACTAGAAATCGCGTAGAGTTCAACCAATGACACGATGACTTTAAAACTCAAGAACTTTTTTCAGATGTTCAGGCAAAAGTCCATGGACGTGATATTTGAGGCTGAGACTATAAAGCATTTAATTATTTTTGAGGACAGTGGGGTTGCTGAAGTCAAAAAGGTGAAAACTATTGATTCATTCACCCTGATGTCCTTCCAAACCTACATGGCTTGCTTTCCTCTGTAGAACATGAAGAATATTAAAATTAACTAGGACAGTCTATCAAAATATGGCTTTTGAATTCTTGTGTGTAGTTTTGGGGCTCTTGCAAATGAACTTTGATAAGATTCAACTGAAAAATGAAAGCAGCACAAACCAAAAACAACACATAATGTCACAAGATGCAACCATAAAAATGGCGAGACTGTACAAGGACGTTTTCTCATATTTTCATTTATTTATGTGACAGAATCTCAGGTGCTGTTTTGACTCCTTTACAAATTTTCTAACCTTTTAAACTGATTACAAATGCGGTCATGTTCACACATACAATAACTGTGTTCAGCCAAGCACATAGCATTTGTTTTAAAAGTTCAGTAAGTTCAGTCACTAAATATGTGTCATAAAAGCTAATGTCGTTGATTTAACATCTTTCACTTCGGTCTAGAAAACAATGGAACAATAGAAGACAATAGAAAACAATGTTGAGACGTGGCGTGGTGAGCTTTAGTCTTCCTGCCTCTCCTCTTTTTCAAAATAAGAGTCCCACATACATATTAAGTTTAATATAAGGTCAGATCAAATTTAAAAAAGGAAAAACAATTATCGTTTTTGTAAAACTTTGTGGCCAATCAATCAAATAATGATCTGCAATGTGTAACAGTCTGTGTTTTGTCCTGATTGGCCTGTTTTCCACCAGCATTTTCCACTCATGGGATTTACATGAGAACGAGGAAACAATAGTGTTTGAGGCTCATGGTATGCCATTTCTACACACTGAACTGTTATTATTCATCTATGCCTAGGTATATCTAGATTTTGACTCTATGGCACCTTTAAATATAACATTCTAATAATACAAAAACTTTTTTTGGAGGTTAGAGGACAGATATCGTCATTAGCTCAGTGTAAAAGCCACTGAAATCAATGTAAAAACATGCATTAATCCCAACTGGAAAGCAAGCGCGAGTGTGTGTAATTAGCGTATCCTCAGCACCGCTTTGCTCTGTCGCCACATCACAAATGTTACTACGACACTCCTGTTGCCACGGGCAACCACCTGCTCCGGCGCCCTGGATCACATCTGATCACATCTGCCCGCTCACACCTGTCCGGCTCCAGAGTCTGGGCTGCGTGATGAAATGCCACAGGCTGCAAATATTTATACTCATGTTTACCTGAGCAAATAAATCCTGTCCAACATCTCACTGCATTTCCCTCCACCATTATCTGTCTAATGTGCTCTTCATGTCATTCCACCCCTCCCTTCCTCTCTTTCTCTCTCTCTCTCTGTTTTTTCCACACACAGCTCTGTTATTAGCTGATGGTAAGTTGGAGCATGAATGCTCGAATGTGTGTTTTAAATGGTATAATGAGGCACAAATTGTGGTCTCATCTGCCTCACTTTTACATGCATGAGAAGATAAGCTATATGTTGAAGATGGTAATTTCAGCTTTCAGTTGGTGTGTGTTTGGTAAGTGTTGTGCTTCTTATTTCTTCAACTCAAAGGTTCAGTCAAAGTAAGTTATTAATCTGTGTGTGTTTGCATGCGTAGACTTTCTAATAAGAGAAATATTTGTGACACTCTGCTGCTTCATTAATAAAACAAAAACAGAGCCAATTTCTGCATAAATAGTTCGTAAAAAGTAGTGTTATGTAAGTAGTCACATTCAATTGGGTGAGACGAGTTACGTAAGCATGATTTTATGAACATTTTGCACAAATTCGCTGTGCTTGGGTTTCATGAATGAACCTTTTTGACTAAATGCTGTAAAATAAGATTTTCTTAGTATCTCCAGTACAAACATCTAAATCAAGATATAGTTGCTTAAGTTACAAAATAGTTTGTCACTTAAATGTATACAAATGAATTGAGTTCATTCTTTAAAAAAGGAAAACTATCAGGATGTCAGGAAAATATCTTGTTCTTGTTTAAACCACACAATCACTTTTTAGATCTTGAATTAAGAAATTAAGACTTAATATAAAACATAATTTAGTTTTTCAAGTAATTGGATCTTGATTAAATAATTAGCCAAAAGAAGACAAAATGTTCAGAAAAAAGCACTTCTGGATGTTTATAGTGACAATAAATGCACAATAAATATTTACAAATGAACAGTATGTGAATATTCAATTGATTTATTAAAAGTGTTTAAATTAAAAAATCCTTTAATTGGGCCAAAAAGTTCCCCAAGAAAGGTGCATGTTGAGTTTTTTCTGTCTATTCTTATTAAAATCATTCTTTAATTAAGTCTTCACTACTAATATGACACAAAAGTTTCTCTTTGTTTTTGCATTTCTTGTAGATATTCAAGACAGAAAGTTGTCATCAGAGGAAGAGGAAGCGAGAAGAATAGCAGAGATGGGAAAGCCTATATTGGGCGAGCATTCAAAAATAGAGATCATCATCGAGGAGTCGTATGAGTTTAAGGTACACTCGGACCAGCAGACTTTTTCATTAGGGAAGATTTTTGATATGCTTGCCTATGTTTTGTAATTCGTCTGTTTTTGTGTTTTGCTGTAGAGTACAGTAGATAAGCTGATTAAAAAGACTAACTTGGCTTTGGTCGTGGGCACAAATTCCTGGAGAGAACAATTCATGGAGGCCATAACTGTCAGTGCAGGTGACTATCAACTCTGAACAACTCTACATTGTGTTAATTATATTAAGTTCATTTTTGATGGATCATGTGACAATGAAGAGTGGAGTAATGGTGCTCAAGGGATCAAAATAATTAATTACATTTAC
>CAIGQW010000302.1:15618811-15630498 GCA_903798125.1 Danio choprae | reverse complement strand
ATGAAATCTGTTATTGAGTGACATTTGGAGGACCCATAAAGTCATTATTTATTTATTTAAAATTTTTCCTCATTTAGTTTGGTAAGAACTCAAAGAGCTTACAGCTTTTGCCGTTCCCGGCTACGGAAATACTAAGAGAGATGGATATGAACTATGGCTGAACACTGCATTTTCCCCCTGATATTCCCCTACGGATATAACCTGCTTCCATATTTTTATTTTCTGTGTATTTCCTTGCCAAGTGTTGTTTTTGCGAGCATCGCAGAGGTGTTGGAGGAGAACAGACCGCAAAAATGAGGGGAAAACAAGAGGCCTTTTTGCATTCAAACACATTCATCACTAGTGTATTTTCCAAAAAAGAGAGCACACTGCATCGTTGTTTTTTATCCGTTTGTAATTTAGTCTCTCAGTGTTCTTGAACAAACATAAAGCACCTCATGGAGATCCCCCACTTCCCATTTCACCCCAGAGAGTCCCTCTATATAGAAACACATGAATATTTTTACCAGGAGCTCCTTATGCGTGCATCTAAACAGTGTTGGTGGTGAATTGGGAGTCTGTTTCATTGGGGCCTTTACTGTGGTTTGTAATGTTTACAAGCAGAATCGAGTGAGAATGAAGCGCTAGACGAGAAGAGCGGCGTTACGTTGAAGTCTGTAGCGTTTTTGTGCCTATTTTTGTTGTAGTGAGCTGAAAACATGAGGTTGATGGTGGGGCTTCTGTATTATCTGAGGGAAGTGAGGTGATAAAGAGCTGTTTAAGCTGGCCAATAGTAGCCCAGAGTCTTGGGCTGCCACCCAGAAGCTGCAGTGTTTCTCTGGGCCACAGGGAGGCTACCGTCCCGCTCCTCCTCCAGATCTTCATACCTTTTTGTATATATTTTTTTTCAGTAGTCTCATTGAAAATACAGGCCAAACAGTTTGAATCCTGGACAGCAGTGTTTGGATCACAGCACATGCAGCTAATATCTTCTACTTTTAATATGTTTACATTCAGATGCAGTTGTTTATGTGTGCGCATGGAAGAGAGGGAGCGAAAATGGAGATGTACCTGACGGCATTGCTTCAGCCTGATCTGTGCTTCCTACTCAGTTCATAATCAATCTGTTTTCAGAACACAAGTATCGATACAAATCACACTGAACATTTGCTCATGCTCTTTATGACTCGTGCAGGCTCAAGTTCATCAGGTTTTAGTGGTTAAACGTTTGTTTTAGTGAAGAAAGGCAGGAGAGTGTGTTAGCAAACACAGCACTGACTTTGTGAGCATGCACTGCCTATATAGACAGCATCATATACATCTAATATATGCAATTAATTATGAAATGTACCGTAAGATATCATATTTTGGCCAACTTTTGGGAAGCATTGCTTGTGGTGAATTTTAAAGGGAAATAAATTGTTCAAATATTTTAGTCTATTTTAAAATCCCCTTTTCACAAAGTATAAACAGTTGTTTATTAATTTATTAATTGTAATTTTTTTTTAACACATTCATGATTTGACTCCGCAAGAATGCATTAAAATGTATTGATTTAAAGGGACGGTAAATACTTTTATAGTTTAAAAGAGTATGCTGTTCTTTTCATTTATCTGTTCATCAAAGACTCTTGAAAGAAATTATTAGTTTCCACAGAAATATTAAGCAACACATTTTTCTATATTTCTGAATATTTAAGTAAATGTCTAAATAAATAAGATTATTTCCAAATCAGTTTATTTATTTATTTATTAAATTTTTTGCAATAATATAAAAAAAATGATATAATTTTTTTAAATGATAAATTATAGAAAAATGACATAAAATTATATAAATATAAAAAAAAAAAATAACATTTATTATATAATATTATTTATAATATTTTCTATCAAACAAATATAGCCTTGCTATGTAATTTTTATTTATTGATTTATTTATTTGTTTGTTGGTGCTTAGGAGCGTTCCAAATCAGTCACTTCTGATGTTCCCTATGTAGGCAGTAGACACCAAAACAGCTCACTACTGTACTGTTTAAAACAGCTACTCACACACCTCATAAGCTGGTCTGTGTTCCAATAAAAGGCATAATGAGTATGTTTTATGAAGAGAAGTATCAGTATACATTCATACAGTATTCACTCTGTACGCTGCTTGTTTTTTTTTTGTTCTGCCAGCATGTGTTGCTAAATTTGTCCTGTGTGAGTCAAAGGGCAGTTAAACTACAGCCGATCTTCGCCATATCCGTGCACATGTGTGCGTGAGTATCTTTCAAATGCTTCATGGTAGAAGTAGCAGTCTTATAAAGCTGATTTTCCAGTTCGGCTGACAGTCTTGGAGCGTTTTGTAGTTTGCATTGCTCTGCCTGCATCAAATCACACACACTTACACATGCAGTATGCACTCGCACATGCACACTTGCGTTAACTAAACACTGCTGATGCCTGGGGAGGGATGTTAGGAATAAAGTGCTCTACACTAGTATTGGCACCCTTGGTAAATATTAGCAAAGACTGGTGCGAAAATGTCTTTTATCTCAAAATCAGGATTTGGGAAGGTTACTTTTGAAAGTAATGCATTACAATATTGACTTACTCTACAAAAAAGTAACTAGCTGCCTTACTTCTTCTTACCGGCTGAGGCTTGATCTCTTTCAAAACTTGCAGTATTGTTCTTTTTTAATAGAGGAGCTCTGCAATTAACAACGCACTGTATAACTTTCATTTACTTAAAAAAAAATCATCAAAAAATGATAATTTAGGATAGTGTCATCTTCTGAGAACTTCCTGACCCTAGATCTTTATGTGGCGTATATACAGATTAATGAAAGTTTAAAGCCATGTAATTGCTTTTGTACTTTTTGTCGTATTAGTGAAGTAAAATCACTGTCCAGTGAGAAAATCCCCTTTTCCTTTTCTTCGATGCGTTCAAAATAATGAGAATATAAATCTCAGAAATGTAAGGCTCTGGTCTGCCATCGCAGGGAGCAAATTCTCGCATTGAGTGTGTGATTCAACATGACTATGTTCATTTTAATTCAGCAATTCATTTTTTTTAAAGCTAATTAATTAAATTAAAAAGTAACTTGCATTACAATTTTTTAAAGTAACTCAAATATTATTACTTATTTTTTAAAGTAATGCATTACTTTACCCTTTACTTAGAAAAGTAATATTATTACATTACTCGCGTTACTTGAAATGCATTACTCCCGGCACGGCTCAAAATATTAACTATAAAAATATTTTGATTAATATCCAAAAACTTTGGGAGAGAGATTTATTTGGTAAATATGAGCAAAATATTTTTTAAATGTATTGGGTGAACAGCCTTCGGCTTAGTCCGCCAACTGCCAACTTATCCAACATATGTTTTACACAGCGGATGCCCTTCCAGCTGCAACCCAGTACTGGGAAACCCGTATTGGGTGAACAGGAAGAGGAAATTGTTGATTTATTATCTACTGTTTTACAAGGATGTAAAAATAAGGAAACACAAAGGCCAAATTTACACATGCTTTATCAAAATTTGCCCTCTATACATTAGTGCACTAATAATTTGATCACTCAGTGCACCAGAAGGGATGCTATTTTGTTTGTGCTTTGCTGCTTGATAAAGCCCTCAGATGGATTCGATTTTAAACTTCTTGGTCAAAAGTTATTTAACACTTAGCGAGCTGTCTGTTAGGAATGAAACAAAGTATTTTGATTTCCGTCATGTGTTCAAACGTTACTTTAATTCAATATTAATTTATTTTAAACCTTACACCGATACACTGTAACAAAATGCTGGGTCCCACACAATCTATTTGTGTTAGGATAACATGAAGGAATTATAATTTGTACACATTCAAGTAGATTGAACATAAAAAGAAAAGTTGTTGCAAAGAAAACTCAAGAATTGTGTTTAAATAACTCAAGCTCATTTTAAATAAGTAGTTTGAACAAACAGCAAATGTCATTTTTTGAGTGTAGGATTTCGCTGCGGATGCCTTCTTGTGGTTACACATTGACGTTTATTTGGCGCGCAAACACTCAGTGCTTTATAGGTATTTTTCAGCTGTTGCGTGTACATGGGTTGTTCACTCGTTATTGTGGGATTGATTGAGTGCACTTCAGAACGTCCACTATGATTTCAGACACTACTGAAAATGGATGCTCTCTCAAATAGTGCACTGTTTAAGGGTATAGGGGGTCATTCATCACATGTCATGTAAAATTAAACTACAGAGCTATGATTTACTGTAGTAGCCTTTTCAAAAGATACACATTTGTACCTAAAAAGTTCAAATCTGTACCTCAAAGCCAGATATGAAAAACAAAAATATATTAAATGGTTCAAAATGTCCGTGAAGTGCTGTGAAATGTTAATTTTTTATTCGTTGTTTGACGTAATCTTAACTGAAGCGCAAAGAGAGGGTGAGACATAGAGTAGCTCCTCCCCTTTAAAAAAAACAGCCAATAGTGTTTTGTTTTATCACCGCTCTGCCAGTGAGAGTGGTTGAGCTCAAGCGCATCAAATGAAAAGCAAATGAGAAGCGTCTTGAAGGGGGCGGGGCATATCAGATACTAGAGAGCATTTGATTGGTCAAGATTTTATGAGATACACATAAAACAGACATTGATCTATTTAGGCAGAAGTTACTAACTGCAAGCTTTGGATGTTTATATCAGTTTTATATCTTCTAAACCCAATAACTTTGTCACTGTTTTGTACACACCAGCATATAGATTTCCTTAAAACTAACATACTGATACTAATATCTAAAAAACGTTATTTTAATTTTACTGGACCTTTAAATTTCCAATATGGACTCTATAAGTACTAATGTGTACTTTTTGAAAAGATACCGCCCCAGTGACAGCTTTTGTACTTTCTTTCTGAGAGAGTAAATAGAAAATCGCAAAACATCAGATCAATGATGGAGAAATTACAGTCAACTGAATGAATCAGCCTTGAAGAGAATGTGTTTATCTTGTCTAAAATGCATTAGGAGTGGCCAAACAAATCTCCCAAGAATCACCAAGCTGTAGAATTGCAGACGGTTGTTGGGTCATGCTGTCAAAATGTCTCCAAAACTATAACCACTAATAGTTTGAAAGGTTTCAAGAAACAAAAGCTCATCTAAAGACAAACTCAAGTGTCTTCAGGTTTTTTTCTTGATATTTCGATCAAACAATCAAAAGGTAAAACAATAAAGAATTTTTTTTCCCACAAGGTTGCCAGTATTATTGGAGGGTGCTGTAGGTACGGGTGGGTCTTGATGTAGTTTGATGGTTTAACGTTGAAGTCAGCTTTTCTACTGCCAACTCACACTTCCAGCTGTTTAGATGCAGGTGAACTTGTTTAAACCAGATTTCAGATGATGTCACTTAAATCCTTGAAGTCACACAAGTCTTACTAATGTATCAGGGGTCTGACTCTCTTACACATACTCACGCACACACAAACACACTCCTCTTCAGCCTGGTGATGAAGCAGATGGTGGTTTTGTTCATCTATTGTTGTTTTCTTTCTTGTTTTGATTTGTTTTATACTCTTATCTCTCTCTCACACACACATACACACACACGCGCACACACAAACACATACGGATATCATGTTTTATTTTCAGGGAATTATGCATGAAATTTACCTTAATTTAATTAATTTATGTCCGCTGGTTTATTTATTTTGAATTCTTTTGGTCAACAGAAAAATAAAAAAAATATATTTGAAAAATCTTTCTGGTATTGGTTGTGATATATTTGATGTGGCCTAAAGATTGTGCTGTATGTTATACATTTTACCATCATATTCTTCTATAGCGGTAACACAATAAAAGCACAATAACATATGCAGGGTTTTCGGCTGGTCTTAAAAAGGTCCTCAAAAGTATTAATTAGATCTTCCACTAATTAAAGCCTTAAAGGTCTTCATTTGTAGAGTGTAAAAAATCATCAAAAATCAATATACATTCCTAAATGAATACTAATTTTTGTGAGAAACTTAAAACTGATTAAATGTAGGCTTCAATTGGGTTTCCTTTAATTTTCTTGGTCATTTAATTGATAATTTAATTGGTCTTAGAAGGTCTTTAAAAAGTCAAGTTACTGAAGTCCTGGTCAGAGATAAATAAATAATAAAGGTGCAATTTAACTTTAGCTCGGTTCTTAGGATAACAGTATTGTTCATAAATGTCAAGGTGGGGGAAACGCCCGTTTTAATTTAATAAATTCATTACAATATTCTTCAGCTAAAACATATATTTTTATGCATGTTTTTCATTATGTTTTATAATTATTTAACTGTTTAAACTTGAATGAAAGCTTTTGATGCCTGATTGTTAACTGCCTGATTTAGCCACCCTAAAGTCTGAAAAGATCTCTGCGATTAGTGTATGTCACACCTACGCCAATGAACATTTTATTTCTAAGCAATTGGGCCTACTGTTTAATATCTTTACAATGATACTACTCTCCAAGAGCTGTACTTATCCAGAGCGAGCAGGGCTGCCAAAATCACACTGGACCCCTCACACCCAGCACACTGCCTCTTTGAACTTTTACCTTCTGGTCGACGCTACAGAGCACTGTGCACCAGAACAGCCCAACACAGAAACAGCTTCTTCCCTCAGGCAATCCATCTCATGAACACTTTATGATAGTAATGGTCAAACAAACATCACTACTTTTTATACACACATACACTTATTTAACAACACAATTTACATGCCACTTTGCACATAACAGCTGCACATATAACGTTGTATATAGTAATACACCTGTACATACACTTGTCAATTTGTATATTTGCATTCACTACTTCTATTTAAAAAAATATATATTTATTATCTGTTTTTTGTGCTGTCTCTGTCATTCTGTTGCACTGTAGAAGCTCTGCCACGAAAACAAGTTCCTCGTATGTGTGAACATAATGGCAATATAGCTCTTTCTGATTCTGATTCTGGAAGTATACATGTGTTACGGTTAACCCGAGTCTCGCTCTTTAATTTCTTCCCTTGTCTTTTTAAAAGATAAATGCGATAAAAGAAACCACTCAAGAAGGCGATTCTGACCATATTTGCTGTGTTAATTACAAATGTATCGATTCTTCAGCTCAGCTCCACCGTTTCCTCCTGCGGTGCGCGCGCGCTGTCCGGTCCCGCGGTGCTGAAACATTGCCCGCAATTGCTGTGACAGAGATTTAGTGGGCGGGTCTTATAAAGAGGCGAAATGGGATTGATGCGCCAGTCTGCCAATCAACTCGCAAGAACCAGGGATTCGTCAAGACGTTAAACCACTGGAATCATGTGCTGGGAGGGGGCGAGTGCAGGCTCAGGAGCGGATGAGGATGCGGGACAATGTTGTAGCCAATTAACGCAAGAAGTGCCTTATGTTCGGGACCGAAAGATCGTTTAATGAACCCGAGCGGTCCCGTATGACGCGGGCGGCAGGTCTGGAGCTCGGTGAGGCGAGAGGCTGCTCGGATTAACCGCTACTTATGCTGCGGCTTTGCGCCCGGTCTTGAGCTCTGCGGCAGGTGAGGAGCAGCAGAACCGGGCCGGTCGCCCTTATGGATCGGCAGCATGGATGCTTTCAGTTTCCCCTTTAACAGCAGTGGCCCGGACAGCGCAGACGGAGATGGAGCCGTCGCAGAGCCTCAGCCGGGGGCTCGTCTCCTCGAGGTTGGCCCTGCGGTGGTGGCGACCCCGTCCGGTGCCGGTTACTGGACCGCCGTGTTCGACTACGAGGCGACCGCCGAGGACGAGCTCAGCCTGCGGAAGGGGGATCGGGTAGAGGTGCTGTCTAAGGACTCGCTGGTGTCCGGGGATGAGGGCTGGTGGACAGGTATGATCGAGGACCGGGTCGGTATTTTCCCCAGTAACTACGTGAGCAGTAATGGAATCTCGGAGAAGATCCGGGACACGCCGGAGGAGTACGGCGACTATTCGGTGCCACCGTTACACTGTGAGTACGCTGACCACATGTTCATCTACAGAAAACATAAAGGTGTCTGCTGAGGGTTGAGTTGTTTTGGCCCACACTGATCTATAATCACCTTGGTTTTTCTGGTTAAAGGGGTAGTTCACCCAAAAATGAAAATTTACTCACAATTTACTGTCCCTCAAGTGGTTCCAAACCTTTATGAGTTTCTTTCTTCTGTTGAACACAAAAAGCTGAAAGCTGAAATCTTCCATAGTGGGTAAAACAAATACTATGGGAATGGTTACAGGTTTCCAGCTTTCTTCAAAATATCTTCTTTTGTGTTCAACTGAAGAAAGAAACTCATTAAGGTTTGAAACAAGGGTAAGCAAATCATGGCAGAATTTTCATTTTTGGGTGAACTATCCCTTTACCCAGAATGTCCAAACTGATGCTCAGCCGGATTGTAGGCAGGTCTCCCAGCCTGACCAGCTCAGAAGTACAAAAAAAAGAAAGAAATAAACAACCCTTGACTGGGCTGGGAGACTAACACTAATAAACAGACTAAAAAATTGTATCTGGCTTCAAATTCTTCCAAAAATGGTCTGTTGCTGGTTGAGCAGAACTAGAACTACTAGCTGTTTGGACCAACTTATAACAACCATCTTGTTACAAAAGACAGTTACAATCTCAAAAGAATATTTTCACCTTTATTTACTCCAAATCTTACTCCAGCCTTTCAAAAGTCACTGGGGTCCAAACAACTGGACTTTTACTGGACATCAGATACAGACACAAGGGCATCAGCAAAGTCACACAATGATTTTGGGAAGTGCATGGGACTTTTTTCAACTCAAGTTGTTCAGTGTAGTTTATTTATGTGTTTTTGGGGTATTTTATTGGTGTAAAGGGATTGTCCTCATACTTTTAACACGGGGTTTGCAAACTGGGGTTCAGGGACCCATATAGAAATGTAAAATAATAATAAACTGCAATAATTGAACATTTTATTCAAATAAAAATCAATAAATGTTGGTATGAGAATGGGCCTCACAGTGGCGCAGTGGGTAGCACGTTCGCCTCACAGCAAGAAGTCGCTGGTTCGAGCCTCGGCTGGGTCAGTTGGCGTTTCTGTGTGGAGTTTGCATGTTCTCCCTGTGTTGGCGTGGGTTTCCTCCGGGTGCTCCGGTTTCCCCCACAAGTCCAAAGACATGCGGTACAGGTGAATTGGGTAGACTAAAATTGTCCGTAGTGTATGAGTGTGAATGGGTGTGTATGGAGGTTTCCCAGAGATGGGTTGCAGCTGGAAGGGCATCCGCTGCGTAAAACATATGCTGGATAAGTTGGCGGTTCATTCCGCTGTGGCGACCCCAGATTAATAAAGGGACTAAGCCGAAATGAAAATGAATGAATGAATGGTATGAGAATAAAAAAATACATATAATTTAATAAATATGTTTAGAAATACATTTAGACATAAATGTAATTAGCATATATATATATATATATATATATATATATATATATATATATATATATTACAAAACATTACTATATATAATAGCCTTTTATCAGACTTTATCATGTGTGTGTGTGTGTCCTCGTGTTGCCTGTCGCATGTCGGTGGTCGTCTGCTTTTCCTGAATGGCTGCTGGCCTACTTTTTATCATGTGGTTCCTGCCAACTGCAATATTAATAAGACACAGTGGCCCAGACACACCGTCATCACCACAGACAGGAGAAGAGGAGACAATCTCACGCACATCTTTGTTTTACTGCTTTCCATTTTCTCCCACGTCATCTGTCATTTTAAAGCATGCGTCCTGCCATCCAATTTTGCTTTCTGCCGATTAATGCGGCTCTCTTTCTGCCTCAGCCTATCAGCTGTTACTCATATATGAAAGACACACAAATCTGAATAAGGGTTTATTTTCATGTAACAGCCGCTTTTAATTCAGTCTCTCAAATAAACACGATTCACAGGTGGAGAAACATAGTGTTATCTGCAGCATTGTGGCTGAATTACCCTAAAGTGGGACGATTTTTGGACTTCAGATCCTTTGATGTATTGCAAGGTGTACCCAAAATGTGAAATCCACATTCCCAGAAAATCCCAGGATTTTGTGCCCTAATAAAATGAAAAGTGAAAATGTAGATTCAGAAAAGAAATGATAGACTTGGAAAATTGGCAGATTCTTAAGTTGGGACTCGTGGGTAAAATCATGGAACATGGAATAGTTCATATATTTATAATTGAACATCAGACAAATCATACATTATTATAATTGTGATGAATTTATTAAAGACATTAAGCACCATTTTTACTTACCAACAAAAACATAAAACCGCAACAGGCATAGCCTAGGAGGTCTATTTAAGGACAAAATATAAAATCTTGCAATTTTGCAAAACTAAACCGCATCATCTCATAGCTTGAACTGCAGGAAAACACATTTAGGACTAGTTAGCCTAATGTTTTCTATTTTACTTTCTTTTTATTTGACTAAAAAAAGAAGTGAATACACTTAATTCATCAAGGATATACACATACATTCATTCATTCATTCATTTTCTTTTCGGCTTAGTCCCTTTACCTATAGCTATACCTGATTCACCTATAGCTCATGTCTTTTGGACGGGAAACCGGAACACCTGTAGGAAACCCACGCAAACACGGGGAGAACATGCAAACTCCACACAGAATTGCCAACTGACCCAGCCGAGGCTCGAACCAGCGACCTTCTTGCTGTGAGGCGACAATGCTAATCACTGCGCCTCTGCGCCACCCAGGATATTCACAATAGAGTTTTAAAAAATAAACTTTATTTTCATTGTGGTCCTTGATGTGAAGTACAGATTATACTACTCCAGGTAACATGTACACGGTGACACTACATTATAAAAATAAATACAACTACAATCACAAGAAACCATTAAAACATACTGTACAATCCATCAATGTACTATTCTGAGCCAGCTTTTAGATTTTAAACTAACCACATTTGTAATACTTTTAGTATCCAATGCCCCAGAATATTTAAAGGACGACGACCATAGTTTGCAGTTTTAAAATGACATCATGTAAAATACTAAATAATAAGCAACAGTTAAACTCTGTAAATAACATTTTTGATTTGATTATTGTGACCCATTTCAGTCAAATCACACTTCCACTGGATAATTTGATGAAAAATATCTACTATATGTGGTAAATAGTAGGCTATACACTATATTATGTTGGACAATCATTTTATATGCACAATAGTGCAAAAGATAACAGGTCTGTTTTGTTTAAAATGAATATCTACTCCTCAATATCTCCCTGTATTGTGTGTCTGTCATCAGTGCTGCAGATAGATTTCAGTGAGCTGGCTCTGGAGGAGATGATCGGGGTTGGTGGTTTTGGGAAAGTGTACCGTGCTGTTTGGAAAGGGCAGGAGGTGGCGGTGAAGGCGGCCCGCCGGGACCCGGATGAGGACGTGTCCCAGACGCTGGAGAGTGTCCGTCAGGAGGCCAAACTCTTCGCCATGCTCACACACCCTAACATCATGGCTCTTCTGGGTGTGTGTCTGCAGGAGCCCAACCTGTGTCTGGTGATGGAATATGCCCGCGGCGGGCCACTCAACCGGGCCCTCGCAGGGAAACGCATCCCTCCACACACACTGGTGGACTGGGCTGTGCAGATTGCACGCGCCATGCTGTACCTGCACTGCCAGGCCATCGTACCCGTCATCCACAGAGACCTCAAGTCCAGCAACAGTAAGACCTCATGACTGACATTCTTTATTATTACATTTTACTATATAT
>CAIGQW010000302.1:15601661-15612370 GCA_903798125.1 Danio choprae | reverse complement strand
TTTGTAATGTATCTCCTTCTCCGTCTCGTTCTGTCACCATCCGCCACTAAGGCGTTACATTGACCACATGTAAAGGACTATTTCTTATTTACATTTTTAAGTATATTCTTAGATTTATAATTACTCATTCATATGTGATCATATTTCTCACTTTATTTAGAACTTCAGGGAAAATTGTTTATTAAAAATATTTATCATTTATAATAATTAGTTATTACAAAATAACTAATAATTACTAAATAAAAGGCAAAATGTACACATTGTACTTTCAATGTGCAATGTTGCATGTACAGCCCTAAGTAGATCTGGAAATCTACATATTTATCACGTGCAGCAGATTTCAATCTTACCAAACCGTTGCCGATGTTTTTTTGTCAATGTTGTCAACATCTCTTGCCCATTTATCCACTAAAGCGCTTATTTTACGTTTTAAAGTACATGACACTGCAAAGGCCCACTTTGAAATGATAATAGAGAGATTTTCTGTTTTCACAATACCTGTCATCCATTCTGTGTAGGATTCTGCTCGTTCCTGCACACATACTGTTGGTGACAGCTTGTCGTTGTGGGTAGTCTTGTTTAAACTGCAGAGTCTTTCTGTCTGTCTTTTTCTCTCAGTTACGGGGTTTTGTTGTGGGAGCTGCTGACAGGAGAGGTGCCGTTTCGTGGTATTGACGGTCTGGCAGTGGCTTACGGTGTGGCCATGAATAAACTGTCCCTGCCCATTCCCTCCACCTGTCCTGAGCCGTTCGCCCGGCTGATGGAAGGCAAGAAATCCTCATATACTGCAGCACTCTATGTTAAAGGGATAGTTCACTCAAAAAATACTCATTTTTTACTCGCCCTCAAGTGGTTCCAAACCTTTATGAGTTTCTTTTTTTTCTGTTGAACACAAAAGAAGATATTTTGAAGAAAGCTGGAAAACTTTGACTTCCATAGTAGGAAAAGCAAATGCTATGGAAGTCAGTGCTTGCAGGTTTCCAGCTTTCTTTAAAATATATATTTTTAATGTTTAAAAAAAGAAAAGACAGTCAAACAGGCTTGGAACAAGTAAAGGGTGTGTATATGATGACAGAAGTTTTGTTTTGGGGTGAACTATCCTTTTACCTCAGTGCCACTTTTATGCTTATTTGAATGGAAACTATCCATGCTTCGTCTATTGTTGTTTTTTGTGTGAATGTAAAAGGTTTTTTAAAAATTTAAAATTTGAAGGAAAAACAATTCAGACTCACTTAAAATGGAGTTCAGTAGCAATCACTGTGGACACTAATGAGCATTGGTTTCTGACACACACAATAGACCACTCACAATAGACAGAACCACCAGACCAATCAGGTCAAATGTATATTTAAGTTATCTATTATTTTAATTATTAATATTATTCAAGATACAACTGGCGATCAGAGATCAGATCAGAGCAAACTATTTCTTAACTATTAAAGGGCAGACCCCTCCCCCATACATCTTGTTTTGATGTTCTTCAAGGGGGATCAAGCATTAATTAGGGGACTCAGAACTAGACCCCCCCCCCACCCCAACCCTCCTGTAATTCGCAACCTGGGGATAACCCTAACTCTTTCCTCAGAGCTTGCACACATATATTCTCTCCTAGTCACACACACATTTTGCTCGGAAAATGAGCATGGTGAGGGTGTCTTTTGACTTGAGTTTTGTGTAGGTTGCTCCAAACTGGCTTATAACAATTAAGATTTGATTGTAAGCTTGAAAGTACTGGTTATGAGGGACGATAATGAAAGGTTATACGCATTCCACTCACTTAATACTTGCGAACGACAGAGCTATATTAATATTCAAAAGAACATAATGACATTAAAGGGATAGTTCACCTAAAACTGAAAATAATTTACTCACCCTTTACTTGTCACAGACATATTTGAGTTTCTTTTTTTTCTGTTTAACAAAAAAAGTTATATTGTAAAATGTTGAAAACCTGCAACCATTGACTTTCATAGTATTTGTTTTTCCTACTATAGAAGTCAAAGGTTACAATTTTCAAAATATCTCCAGAAAAAGGAAACTCACAAAGGTGTGGGACCACTTGAGGTGAGTAAATAATGAGTACATTTTCATTTTTGGGTGAACGATCCTTTTAATTGGGAAGTATTTTATACGATTTTGTCATGTCATGTTGGCATGTTTTTTTCATAAACAAGCATGATCAAACACGGGCGAGCAAGTGGTTGCCTTACTAAAATACTGCTTACAATATTGAGTTTGTTTTCTACATCGGCTGTTGATCCAGTTGTTTATATAATGTGTTTTCTTACTGTGTGGGGGTTTGTTAGACTAGCTGTTTACAAAATGTAAGACTTACACAACAAAAAAATTACAACCTTAAAAACAGCATAATAGGAGCACGTTAGGAATTATATTTCTGCAGAACTAAATAAAATTTCAATGATCATTTACTCTCCCTCCAAACATGACAAATCATAACATAACAAATCATATCATCATAACAAAACACTAAAAAACAAACTCCCAGCTGTGTTTACATAAATTTATTGTATAATACTCTGGCTGTTTTTTTGTTGTTTCATGATGACCGTGTATTATACAGCAGGCTTCAGTCACTCATTTGTGTGTGGTGTTTGTTTGTTTGTTTCACCTGCTGTAGACTGCTGGAATTTGGACCCTCACTCACGACCCCCCTTTACCAGTATCCTTGACCAGCTGACAGCCATCGAGGAGTCCGGCTTCTTTGAAATGCCCGCAGAATCATTCCAGTCTCTGCAGGATGACTGGAAGCTGGAGGTTCAAGAGATGTTCGACCAGCTCAGAGCCAAAGAGAAGGTTTACATGCTCTCAAAAACACACTCATCAGAACATACTATAGGCATTGTGAGGTATAGAAATCTATTAATACTGCAGGGTTCTAACAGGTCATGGAATTTCTGGAATATCATGGAATTTTAAAACATGCATTTCAGACACTGAAACTCAAGGACTTTAAGTTCATTCATTAATTTTCCCTCGGCTCAGTCTCTATTCAGAGTTCTCCACAGCGGAATGAACCACCAACTATTCTAGCATATGTTTTATGCAGCGGATGCCCTTCCAGCTGCAACCCGGTATTGCAACAGTGCTAACCACTGAGCCACTGTGTCGTCAGTTTAAGTTTATATTGATTGTAATTTTTCTGTGCAGTATAATTTTTTTATCACATTGCTTCACAATATGTAGAACACATATAATTTGTGGTTCATTCTACTGTGGCAAAGGAAAGTGAGTGTTTCACAAGTTTTGTCTATATAGTTATGGTTAGGCTCTTTTTCCATGCTGTTTTATTTCTTTCCTGCTTATCAACTGGCAGTCACTAAGTCAAAAGCAGTCACCAGGTTGTACCTGTTAACTAAGGTAAACATGCCAGGATTTTCAAGAGATTTGGCTACAAAATTACCATTTCACGTTATGTGTTAGACTCTGTGCTGTGGTTTCTTTTTAAAATCTGAGGTAAATGATCCCTTGTTGCTCCCATTATGGCTGTTAAATGAATGAAAAATTATATTTAAGCTCAAACCATTGCAAAATTATGTAAAACATAATTGCATCCTATTATTCTGTTTATTATAGTCCATGGAAATTCAGCTTTTTAGTCAGGGAAAAGTCTTTCACTGTTGCCTAAGAATGGGAACCCTGATAATACTACATAACCCAAAGAATTATTACTGTTTATACTGTATTTTTGGTTAAATAACTTTTTTCAAAACATTAAAATCATTGTTTAATAAACCTTAACTTGTCTTGTTGTGGTGGTGTCAAACTCAATATGCTCTTTAATTGATGCTCCACAGTAATGCTCCTTAATGGACGTGTCCCAGATGAATATACCGGATTATCCACACGACACAGAGCAGAATGATGAGTAAGCTGGATCTCTCAAGTTGTCTTTCTTGCTGTAGGAGTTGAGATCCTGGGAGGAGGAACTGAGTCGTGCAGCTCTACAGCAGAAGTACCAGGAGGAGGCTTTACGGCGACGAGAGCAAGAGCTGGCAGAGAGAGAAATTCACATCCTGGAGCGAGAGCTCAACGTCATCATTCACCAGTTGTACCAGGAGAAACCACGGGTGCAGCACCGACACGGAAAGTTCCGGCGCAGTCGACTTAAACTGCGGGATGGGAACCGCATCAGCCTACCCTCTGGTTAGTATTTATTCTGTTAAAGTTGGCATGAAATGGAAGTTGCGAGCATCTTTTCTTCTTTATCGTGATGTACTGTGTCTATAGCAAATCGTCATACCCTGTGAAAATCTATACTCACATGACACCCTGCATTCAAAAGACCTTCGGGATAAATTTGTATAGGCACTGTATATCCAAGTTAAACAGCTTTTCCCATAAGTAAAGAATGTATGGCAGGACTTCATTTTGACTGGATGTTGTGTTTTGCTATTGGCCAAACTGTGATTGGCAGGTTGTCCCGCCGTCGCATCAGTACACATGTCAAAAGAGATGTCATTGGAGGAGGAAAATTATTTTGATTAAATAGTACATAAAGCTCATGAAGTTTAAAAGTATATATAGAATAAACCCTTGTACATTTTGTTTCATGGTGACACACTGGTCGTACAGTCATTTCTGTAAATAATTTCTGTAAATCATTTTCAAGTTATTTAGGTTTATGATGGTTTGTTGTTTTGCAATGTGTTGTGAGGTCACTGTGTGGAAGTATATGCAATGACTTGTAAATGTTTGTGTTTCTAACAGTATGTTTGCGTTTCAGATTTCCAGCATAAAATCACAGTCCAAGCATCTCCTTCTTTGGACAGGAGGCGGAGCCTATTAGGAAGCAATTCCACCCCTCCAAACAGCCCCCCTGTTTTACCACGTCTTCGAGCAATCCAGCGTAAGTGCATTTATGTATCTGATTGATTTTGTGTATGTTTCTATATAAGGTTATGTTTTTAATACACAATATCCATTTCACTGACAGTGACCCCAGGGGTCGGAGGTCAGGCATGGGGTCGTAATGCTGCATTTCAGTTTGATGAAGAGGAGGATAGGAAAACTTCACGCAAAAAAGGGAGAACGCAAAGAGAACACAGCGCCGATGAGAGGTGTGTGTTTGTGTGTTTCTAGACAAACCATAAAGCTTCAGCAGTTGTTTTAACAGTCATGAATCTGCTTGTGCATGTGTTTATGACTCAGTTTGAGGACTCCTAAAGAGGGCAGCCGACAGCGCTCCTGCAGTGCTCCAAACCTGCGCCGTTCCCCCAGACACAGTCCTGCTGTTCCCGGAGTGTGCAGTCTGGCAGAGACTGGTAACCCTCACATTACACCTGATGTTTGCCAGCTTTATTGACCAGTCCTGAATATTTAGCTATATCCTTGTTGCATTCACATTATTATGATGGCAAGGAATGGTAAAAGAATGGTAAACTGAACTTAAAGCAACAGTTCATTCAAAAATAAAAATTTTTTGTTCATTTATTTACCCACAGCACGTTTTTTATTCAGTAGAACATTAACAAAAGACTTGAAACCGTAGTTCTTGGTGATATCTGTAATGCAATTCAATAGCCACCAGCACTTTGAGAGTCAAAAAACATATAAAGGCAAAAGAAAATGAATACTCCATGGTTCCTGTTACTTTCAGATTCTCACACAGATTAATCGTTTCACTTCATGAGACCTCAGTTTATCTTCAGGAGCCCTGTGCATTTAATTATTCAGATTTTTAATAGTCTTATAGTTGCATCTATTTTAATAGTCTTGTAGTGGTCGACATTTTTGAATACCATATGGCTAAATCTGTTCGAGATGATTGTTTTGATGGTACTGAACTGAAGACGCATTAATTTAGAAAATAAATTCTATCCAATAGAGAATAATTCACTAATAATTAGTTGAACAAATTAAATTCTTTTGTTGCATGTCTCATTCTGTATTTCATATTCAAATGATTCATATTCAAATGATTCAGCCCTCAAATCACCTGTAGAAACACTCTTCTCTCTTATGCACCTGACACTTTATCTAAACTCCACCTTACAAGGACTCAGTGTTTACTATAAATGTACCACAATCATGTTGCACTGCTTGCTTTAACCTTAAATACCTCTTGCACAATATTAGACCTTAAATATCTTTTTTTGCACAATATCCTGCACAACATTGTTCAGTCTCATGTAAAAGTACTTGTATATCCTGTCTTATGTGTATAGTTTAAGTATTTTATTTTATAATATATGTTAGTTATGCATAGGTTTTTTATAATCGCTCTTATGTCCAGTGTTGTGTTTGTATTCATGAGTAATCCATGTAGCACCGTTGTCCTGTGAGACACGACATTTCGATCCTCTGTATGTCCACACATGTAGCAGAATGACAATAAAGCACGACTTGACTTAACTTGAACAGAGCCAAGTTTAAACTATTAAAAAATGTGTCATACTGACATTATGTTGGCATCGTTGCATCATGCTGATGTAATATTTGGATAATTTTGACATTTCTGTCATCTGACTGAAAATAGATTCATCTAACTTGGGTGAAATGCCATAGAAATGTCAGTGTTGTTATTTACATCATAATATTAGCAACAAGGGAGGTTATACAACTAGAAATCAAAAAACGTCACCCTGTAACTGACAAGCTGTGACGGCTGAATATGGTGCAACATTGTGAAATCTTTCTCCCCCACCCCTCTCTTGCTCTCTCTGTCTCCCTTTCTGTAGAAAATGAGGACTGCTGCTTCCCATCAGAGTCAGCTGACTCCCCTGGCCAATCATACCTCTGTATCCCATTCCACAGGGATGCATCCGCTTCAGACAGTTACGGCGTGGAGAGCGGCACGACTGGAACAGCTTCTGATGTTTCCCCCAGTTATACGCGGAGAAGTCCCAGTGGAAATCGTAGATCAGAGCTGGTGTTGCTGGGCTGCGGGGCAGTTCTGGCTGCTGTTGGTTTGGGTCATAACCTACTGGACCTGATGCGTGTAGAAGAGAGTGTGCGTCCACGATGGGAAGGACTGTTTCACCGTACTGGGGGTCAAAGTCGTGGTGCCAGCCCACCCACACGCAAACTCTTTAAAAGGGAAAGCCCCCGTCAGCCACCGCCACTGCCCACATCCCTCACACTCCTGTCTCTCTCATCGGTGTCTGATTGTAACTCAACCCGTTCTCTTCTGCGCTCCGACAGTGAAGAGCTGCTCGTGCTGAGGCCCCCCACTCCCCCGGCACCGCCCCCTGGACAAACCCCACCTCCTCTGAACCCACTGGTCAACACCCACCTGGAGAGCTTTAAGCGTCACCCTCGACAGTCTCTGACGCCTACACACGTGCCCTCAGCGCCCAGTGCCGCCTGCAGGCTTCATCGCACGCCTTCAGATGGTGCGATAAAGATGAAGTGCTCGCCTGCACATAACAACCACAACCCCACCCCGACTACCCCCTCCAAAACTACAGGTGAGAAACTCTTGCAAACCTTTGCGTTGTTCATTTGTTATAAAATAGAACAGTCCTGAACTTACCTTGACAGAAGAATAACAAACAACAAATTATGAATTGGAAACTGCATACAAGCATACTACTCTATTCATAGAAAAATATGGTACATATATGATAATATGCTGAATTCAGTTTTAAATTTAATGTCAAGAAAATTAGATCAATAATATTTTTGGCCAAGAATAGTTTGGGCTAACAAAAACAGAGCCACAGGATACACTAAAATCACAGAAGTGATGCAGTGAGCATGCACATGAAGTCCTTCAGCACATTGAGTAACAGTAACAGTGATGGATTGAAAAATATCTCATGTGTGTAAATGTTCATGTGTCTCTGCTGGTCATCTAGCTCAGGGATGGGCAACTTCGGTCCCAGAAGGGTTTTGTGGGAGCAAAACTCTGTAGGACAGTGGCCCTATAGGACCGAAGTCGCCCATCTCTGGTCTAGCAGATACAGAATTACCAGGTTTTGTTGTATTAGTGCTAATAAACTTAGCAGTGCCTGCAGCACAAACACGGCTTACCTGGGTTGTTATGTGTTATGTGTTCATCTATTTCTCTGGACATACGATACTGTGACATCATTGTATCCAAAAAGTGGTGTTATAACAATCCACACAGCAATGCGAGAGGCAGAGTTTTGAGATTTTTCCACTCTGTAACCCATTATCCAAAAATTGTTCAGGGCATCAACAATGCTGGTGTCATGTGGACAAAAGGCCAAAACAATATTAAACTTTTGTGGGTTTACCTAAACTTGTTGCCATGGGGCCCTATGCACTCTATCCCCCTTTACCTCCACTTATGATCTTGAAGTTGAGATAAGGAGTGTCTGTTCCAGGTATAATCCATGAAAACAAGCATAAAAACGTTTAATATTCTTCATATGTTAAGTGTCTTTTGTGATGTCTTTTCTGATGCCGTATGTGCAGTGACTCAGTGGACTTTAAGTGAGGACCCTTCAGAGGTGCCCCGTCTTCCTGATCCAAACCTCATCTTCCCACCTACACCACGTCGGCGCTTCCAGCCGGAGCGTCCCAAGACTCTGGACTTTCTGGCTAGGCCTCGGCCATGTCCACGAGCTCGTTGTGGATCGCAGTGGGGCGAATCTCCTGCTCACACATCCAGCACTGAAACCCCATCCACTGTGGAGTTTGGCGGAGGTGTGGCCGTCCTGCCCACTCCAATGGAGCAGCCAACCCCCTGTTCCCCTTGGGTGAATGACAGTCTTTTGGACCAACAGGATGAAGGCCAATACAAGGATGGGACACGACCACTCTCCTCAGACCCCAGAGACTCACCTTACAGAGTGCGACCAGGGTTTTGCTCCTGATTTCTTGTTAATGTCACTCACAAATTTTAACCCACTTGGTTTCAGACTGGGTTGCCTGGTGTCCTGTTCCTGGAAAGTTCATCTTCAACCCTGATCAAACACGTGAAGCAGATCTTCAGGAGCACTTAATGAGGGTTAATCAGGGTTGCGTCTGAACTCTGTGGGTAGATCTCGACGAACAGGATTGGGCCCCCCAGACTTAGACCTTCAGGTTAATGGCAGACGTTCTGGATACTCTAGTAAAAAAAAAACTACTGATACCAGCCCAAGATGGTTTACTTGAGGTGGTCTTAAGCTGGTTTTAGCTGGTTTAATCCTGGTCAAGAAGGCTAAGTGGTGACTTGGTTACCCAATTGCTCAAATCCTCTCTTAAGCCAGCCAAAAGACCAGATTTACTGGACTAGAAGGCATACTAAGACCATTTTAGGCTGGTATGAGATTTGTTTTTCATTGGGGTATATCTTTATAAGGAGCTGATACACTAATGATAAGGATCAGTTACCCAGTATAAACCAAAGGTGCTTGGTTTTTGCAAAATCCAGATGCTGTTCTGGTCTAAACCATGTTCAGTTTTCAACACACACGTATTTATTCCTGCACTGCAATAACAAATAAACATTTTAATAGTGTTTTTTTGAGTTGTTTTCAGTATAAGCATCTAAACATTCTTAAATCAAGATACATTTATGTAAGAAGCTAAATTGCATTGAGTATTAAGATAATAAGTCAACTGATCAAAATTAATAAACCAACAGGGTAAGACAAATAAACCTAAAGAGGCATTACATGTCACCATTTTCTGTTTAAACTTGAAACCCTTGTTAGCCTTTTGGCCTTTCATTTACATAAAATTTTGGTGGCCTAAAAATGCAAACATTTGTGTTTCTTTATAAAGTGACATCGCCAGCTACTGGCCTGGCATGCATTGTACAGCGCTTGTACAGCAGTTGTTTTAGTAGATCTGTGTGAACAGGACATTTTTGACAGTGCTGTCGTCTGTACATGTTTTCATTTTAGTGTCTTTTAAAATTAATTTGAAAAAATCTCAAACAGTTTGCATTTTGTTTTGTGTTTTATTTATCTGAAACTTAAAAATCTTAATTTATTTTCAGACAACTAGACTTTTGGTTCTTAAATTATTACATCTTGACTTAAGAAAGTGAAAATATTTGTATCAGAAAACAAGAGAAAAAAACTGAGAAAGAAAACGGCAGTGTGGGCTCTGATAGTGTAGTCTTCTGCTCATCACCAGGCGTAATAAGCTATTAAATAAAAATACAATCCAGAAGCTTCATCAATGGCCAGACTGATTTCTGAGTGCTTTGGAAAAGTACTGGGTCCGCAGCTGTGATCTCGAGAGACATTTATCAGGACACTTTTTTTGATTTGCAAAAAAAAAGTGTTTTTTTTATTCATATTAAGTGTATTATCTCAGCTGTCCCGCTGCGCTGTATTGACTTTCTCTCTGTATGTACACACGTCTGCATGTTTATGGTAGATTTAGCTCTGAACATAGCACTGGTTTAGTGGGGAACATCAGATGGTTTATTTCTGCTACTCTTTTGGAGTTTTCAGGTTTCATTTGCCATACATGAATGAGATTGTACACCTTTAGAAGTGCTTTTTGATCCGGTCTCATGAATGTATTGTTCTGTCATATTTACTGTACACCATTTGAAATCACCGATTGTTCTGTGGATTTCACTGTAGCATGAAGCACATACTCTTTCACAAATGATAAGCTTGATATAGTGACCTCATCGCCATCCGAACCACCAGAATTAAACTTAAGGTCAGTTAGATTATATAGGCTCTAAATTTGCAGCTATATACAACAGTCAGGTACATTGCTGTCTTCCGGAGTTTGTGTGTGTGTGTGTGTGTGTGTGTGTGTGTGTGTGTGTGTGT
>CAIGQW010000302.1:15549419-15592115 GCA_903798125.1 Danio choprae | reverse complement strand
TGTGTGTGTGTGTGTGTGTGTGTGTGTGTGTGTGTGTGTGTGTTTGACTGAAAACTTGTAAACTGACAATAATAAGAACCAAAATATTTGCTAGTAAAGCATGATGACTTTATAAGACTCTCCGTAATAATCTAATCTATACCATTATTGGCAAATAAAAATATATGATGTCATTGTTTTAAAATATAAAATAGCATACATTAATGTAATAAAAAACAACAGAATAATTATACAAACATTATTAAATGAGTTTCCTATTATGGCATGTGGCTACTGTACAATATACTGTACAATAAAACGGAATAAAATAATTGAAAAAAAATGCAATGACTAAATAAAATCATTTTAAAAATGTGCCCTCTTGTGTTTTTGAGGATTTTGTTTCAAACATATATGATGATTAATGAAACAAATAATTACAGAATGGCTTAGAGGCCTTAATAATAACAAATGCTCCAATATTCATATTATTAGTTTCTAAATTTCACAATGGTGGTGACTTTAAAGTCAGACATGAATGCAATATATTCCATAGAGGATAATTTCATTACTGAAAAAATGTGACGACCATATAATTAATATGAGATGCGAAAGTATCAGTGTATCAAGTGTTTTTCTACTTAAGGAGCATAAAAAGATACTCTGTATCCTCCGTATTGTAATTTCATAAGTAGTACTAGCAGTGAGAATTTACAGCGCCGAATCTGATCCATAAAGCAAATTAGAATAGCATATTTAGTATTTTATGGATGTTTCTGTCAATGTACTAGATTAAATAATTGAAAATAATGCGTCATAGAGTGTCGACGTCGAATACGCGTCATCATTCTGCGTCTTTCTGCCAATATGGCGACAGTGGATTTAAGAGGTATTTTTATCACATATTTCACAAACTATTTTACTACCGTGTTTTATTTTTGGACGGCTTAATTCCTGACAGTTCTCTTTCAGCATTAAATTACATTGCTGTATATGTAATAAATATTAAAAAGGATATCAAAATGTTGGCTTTGATAATGCTATTGCCGCTGTTTGTTGATTGAAGCGGATATATGTATTATACTATATATGTATTTTGTACCACGTTTTATTATTTTTTTATATTTGACGGAAGTATTCTTATTCTAATATGGGTATGTGTTTGTCAGATAATCTGCTGGGCATCTCATGGGTGGACAGCGGCTGGGTGCCCATCCTGAACCCCAGCAATGTCTTGGAGTATTTCTCCGAGAGGAGCAATCCCTTCTATGATCGCACCTGCAACAACGAGGTGGTCAAAATGCAGAGATTAACCCTGGATCACCTCAAGTAAGCGCCGCACTATGCAGCAGTGATGCAAAGAGTACTGGAAAATCATACTTAAGTAGAAGTACAATTACTTGCCCAAAAATGTAGTGCAAGTAGAGTAAAAGTACTTGTTGTAAATATTACTCAAAGTATAAGTGAAAAGTAGCCCTTTAAAAATACTCAAAAGTAGTGATTATGTCGATTATTTACGAAAACGTAACATTCTGTAGAGAATTTAGTGATTGCTTAAGGCCATATGGTGATTTCAGTCTTCATACAGTAGACATCTTCATTGTCATCTCTCTGTCATTATGTGTAATGATTTTGTGTCTTCTTGGACCCATTTAATTCTTCCACGTTGTACATGTTTGCTGCATTTATAATGTGCCTGTGTCTTGAGGTTGTTATGTATGATGCGATTTGTCTACGCACAATTTTATTGGATGGGAATCACAGGACTGATTATTCTACTTAGCCAATCAAATATAAATAAATATATGTAAAAAATAGTGGAGTAAAAGTACAAATACAGCACTAAAAATGTACTCAAGGGAAAGTAAAAGTACACATTTTTAGTAAAGTACAATTCCTGAGAAAAATACTCAATGTCAGTAATTTGAGTATTTGTAGTGTGTTACTTTACACCACTGCTATGCAGTTAAAAACATTGAGGTGAAGTTGGTTTTGTATTTGCGCATTCAGACTTTCACCTTCTTATATATACTTTCAGAAAAGTATTTTTGGCAAATTCTTAATAGGGAAATCATATTAGCAGCCGATGATTATTAAAGTACACCATTGTTCACAGTTAATCAAATAGTTCTAATGTTGTTTATAAGTAATACTTGCATGCAGTGTCAGACCGAATATTAAAAGTAGCACAAATGGTCACTGTTTCAAAATGAACAAATGTGCGAATATAAAAACAAATTTACCTCAATGTTAAAAACCCAGTTAAGCGTATAGTAGATTCATATGGTGGATATTATGGTTTGTTTTGTTTCCTAACTGATTAAAGCAAAAACTTGTTTGTCTGCTTGTTTGGTTTATAATGGTTTTGTGTGTGTAGTCAGATGGTGGGTGTGGAATATATTTTGCTTCATGCTCAGGAGCCTATTCTGTACATCATCCGAAAGCAGCAGAGACAATCGCCAACACAAGGTGAGATCTGGACTGCTATTCAGTATCTTTGTGGTTGTTTTTACTTCATAATTATCATTTATACTATGCAGCTGTTGAATCCTTGATTCTGATTGGCTAACGAACATTCTAAAGTGTTATTACATTTATTTACAGATGAATAAACAAAGCTAAAGTAGTTCCAGGCAGGTTTTGACTGCATTACAGTTCCATATGACTTTGATGAATGATTTGAGATATTTCACACCCTACAATTAAAAAAAAAAAATCCAATCAAAACAGAAGGCTTTTAATGAGATGCGTAAGAAACTAGTTCTACACACAGGAGCAGTTTGAGGACTAAAAACTTGAACAGTGTCTTTAGGTGTGGTAACTATAGTATAAGCAGTATGATTGACTTTGTTGAATTGGTTCATTTAATTATTTGAATATACTGCACACCTGTGGTTTAAAGGCCAATCCGCCTCACATTGTGGCCACATCGCCACATCAGTGCATTATTTTTCTGATAATTCAACAGCGAGTCGTCAGTTGTGCCTTATTTAAGATGCCTGCATTGTAGTTGTGTACATAATATTTGTAAAATATTGACTGACTTGCAATCAAGGTCAAGAAGATTTTGACATGATGCTTAAAAAGGGCCGCTGTTGTGGTACATTTAAAAAGCAATTTTAGCATGGAATTAACAATCATAATTATTTCTAATTGAGTCAGCGTGAATGTAATTTTCAGCTGCAATACAGTTGCATCTTTAAAATAAGTATCTGAATCCAATTAAAATTCTATGTACTATTTACTTTTAATATGTATTTTTTAATTTTTATTTTATTTAAAAAAATTAACTACAGAAAAAAGCTTCAAGCGTTATAGATCTCCTTTTTGTACCTCAAATAATAAAAAACAAATCCTGAATTCCTGTTTTTTTTTGTCATGGTGAATTATAATAATAGATGTATAACTGACTTAATTTTATACATGACAGTACATTTCTCTGCAGAATATTAAAAATATATATTTTTCTATGTTTTGTTCCCCTTTTGCAGTGATCCCTCTTGCTGACTACTATATCATAGCTGGCGTGGTGTATCAGGCGCCTGACCTGGGATCTGTAATCAGTTCCAGAGCGGTGCGTTTGTAACCTTAAAACCTTCTCTCTCTTTCCTTTATCAGTTTGAACATTAATATATGTCTATTTTGTGTGTGTGTCAGCTTTCAGCGGTTCACGGGATTCAGTCTGCATTTGATGAAGCCATGTCCTTCTGCAGATACCACCCGTCCAAAGGGTACTGGTGGCATTTTAAAGACCAGGAGGAGAAAGGTGAGAACGCATACAGTTAGGCCTGTCATGATAAATCATTTTTGTGGTGCGATATATTGTCACAGAAATAATGGCGAAAAGATATATGATATTATTGTCGTTTAAGACCATTTTATGCCATTCATTATATAATGATTATACTACAGCATAATAATACAAATTACCTTAAACACTTTCAATGGAGAAAAGGTTATTTAGATTCTGCTATTTAATGTTGAAAAGTAAATGTCCTAATATAAACTTAGACGCCAGTGATGTAGTGTGTAAATGTCCTTGTAAAAAATCACACTTTTGTGTTATTTGTGAATGTGTGCCATTTTGCTTTTATGGAAGTGGATTGCAGTTTTGAAATGGAGATTCTTCCAAACCGTCAGTAGTTTTCAGGATAATCTTCAGGTGTCAGTAAACATTGTTTCTGAGCTCGCTGACACCTCCAAAAGAGTATAGATGAGATGACAGAGGCTGTGCAATCAGATAAAATGTTGGTGACTAATATTTCTGTAAACGTGATGGGCGATATGTATTACATAATTAAAAATGATTGAGGCTATGTTCATGTATTGCGAGTTAAATTGATATATTGATTATTGTGACAGGCCTACACATGCAGCAGGAAGCATCAATCATCCACCTCAAATGTACCTGTCAAAAACCGCTAACTTTCATGTGTGTGTGATTTATAGAAAGGGTAAAGCCTAAATCTAAGCGGAAAGAGGAGCCGAGCTCTTTGTTCCAGAGGCAGAGAGTTGACACACTGTTACTGGACCTACGCAATAAATTCCCCCCAACTTTCTATCAGGTATTAATTATAAACACATTACACATTCTAAACTGCTTTCTGAATGAAATTAGAACATCAAATTCTGTTAAATCCTCACTGATAGTATGTTTGTTTCAGACCAAGCCAGGAGAGAAGCCTGTTCCAGGTATGCAGATTCTTCACCTTATTACACACTACAGATTTTTTGTAATTGACCCTTCGCTAAGCCACACCCGAAAACCGCCACACGCCAATCGTGGCTTAGCAACCGTAGCTACGCACAGGAGGTCTGTCAAGCTTTTGAGCGAGGGAAACAAGCCAAAGAGTTGTGCATATGGATTGTGCAAGTCTGATCTCCGGTATCCTGAAAGTTTGGTTGGGGTGGTGGAATTTTTAACCTAAAACCCAAGGGAAGAAATGCCAACGTGGATTAAGCTGTGTGAGGGGCTGTAAAAGCAGCACAATCCAGTCATTTCCCATCTGTTTCAAGCTAAGAATATTTGGATTACATATCAACAAAACAAAACGGAGATATGATCATTTTTGTTTTTAATTTTTAGTGTTTGCATTTGCAGACGATTTCTCATAATAAATGGGCCATATGTAGAATTTAGCTACAAACATTAGTATTCGCTTTACCATATGAACATGATTTAATGCAACAATATATTCACATTAAAGTTGTTGTTTTTTTTGTCTTTGATTAGAAATAAAATCAAGCTGGCTCCTAATTTTGGCATTATCCTTACCATTAAAAGCATCAATTCATCGACCGTAGAATGAAAAAGATTTTTTTATCACTAAAAATGTTGGTTTCTTTAAATAAAAATGCAGGTTTTCAAGAAAGTTTTTTGAGTTTTGTCACAAACTGTTTACATATTGTCAATAAAAAAGTGATTATATCATTTTTATTTTTACATATGGCCCCTTTAAATATTTTGAAATGCTGTGTACTAATCTTTAAATTAATCATATGTTGAAATACTCGCATGTACCTCCCCATTAAGATATTTCTAATCCTAACTGTATTCTGCCTTAATAGCTAAAAAGAATTTCCGCAATAGTACATTTAAACAAGTATACTGTACCTAACTTACCTCATTTTTGATGCAAGTTGATGTGCATTGTATTGCAATTTTAAAGTAATTTAATCATGAAATGTGTTTAATCATGCAGTATATTTGAAAATGTCTTTTTGTATTAAAAGGAAATATCTCTTTCACTGTCTGTCCATAGTGGAGGTGAAGAAAGAGCCAGAAGTCCCTGTTGAGACTGTGAAGCCTCAAGAAGAGCGAGAGACGAAACCTCCAGCTCCCCCTGCTCCTCCACGGCCTCCACCACAAACTACACCCAACAAACCCCCACCTGAGAAGCGTGCTCGTCTGCAGTGACGAACAAACACCTGCAGCCACAAAACATCAATGCTGAGGGACTGACTGATGCTCAAACCTGTGGACCGTTCTCTGTAGCAGCTCACTGAGGGTGGACTGTTATGGTTATTGTACATACAAGACTTTTCTTCATACTTCAATTGTTTTTGTAATTAGGAAACTGGAATATGTTTAATATCTGCATGTCTGCATGCCTTTTTGTGTTTCAGTGTTTCTGGTTGTAGTATTATGCCATTGTAATAATCACAGTGAAAAGTTGTTTTTCAGATCTTGTTTGCAGTGTCTGTCATAATTCATATAGTGTACAGACTTTTATGATAATTAAAAGAGTTTGTCCTTTGTAAGTGATTTAATAACTACGTAACGTAATTGACTCCATAATCAGGGCCAAATTTATCTTTGTTTTGTGACATAGGCAAAGGAAATTTATGAACATATGCGTAAATTCGGCCTTGTCTATAATGTAATTATGCTATAGAGATTATATAGTGCGCAGCGCGCTCTTGTGTACAGACGTGGACGTGCACCTATTGCGCTTCTGCGTGGACGTGAACTGCGCTTTATATTCAGTGCACTAAAAACAGACTCATAGCCAGCAGATATGTTCTGATGAGAATTGAGTTTTATTCATATAACAGTGACAATTAGCTCGACCCAAATACTGCCAGCCCTGACCTGATTTATTCTACCTGAATGCGCACAGTGACCGCGCTTACAGTACGAATACATAAAGGTACGACACATTAATGTTTTTCGTTGAATATTTCAATGATATGTATTTTTTTTATCTTACCAATATACGAATATCAAGAGAACTTGTCTATTTATTAAATAATGTATTTAGGTAAACAGGTTGTCAAAAAAAAAAATCACAGCGCTTTTACTAGTATCGCCCCAGATGTTTTTTTTTTCGTCGATACTCTCGTTGGTCGCTCGGCGGCGCTACAGAATAACCTGAATATCTGGCACGCGCAGCGACACTCTGCGCGAGCTGTACGCGAGCTGCCGGGTGCGCGCAGAGCACGATGGGAAGGGAAGCGCAGCGCTGGAGGACCACAGAGAAGAAGATGGCTGCGACGGGGCTCGACGGGCCAACGCTGTATCTCCTGCTCCGAGACGGCTAGAGAGGAGATAGGCGGTAAAAATGGGGTCGCAGACCCTGCAGATCCTGCGGCAGGGCGTGTGGGCGTCGGTGACAGGCGGATGGTACTACGACCCCCACCAGAACACCTTCGTGAACGCGCTTCACCTTTACCTGTGGCTGCTGCTGCTCTGCCTCCCGTTCACGCTTTACATGGTGAGAGATGTTCTCCTCTTCTGTCCATCCTTCAGCCGTTATCCGGCCATATCTGACACCTATATCTCTTTATCTTTTCCTCATTCTTCATGCATCTCTCTCTTTCTGTCTATTATCCCTGCTCCTCTAGCTCATCTCTCCGTTTCCAGTAAACACAGATTGCATTTCCCATAATATATCTTTATTCATCTCTCCTGAACGGTTTTCAAGATCATTGAAATCCAAGAAATATGGAATTATAATTCCCAGACCCTGAGAGGTCAGGCACATTTCTGCATTGTTGTTCTGCTTGTGGTCAACACAATGACATTTCACTGCTTATAAATTGCATTACGTTAATGTAATTTCTATAACTTTCTCATTTTAAACAATCCATTATTCACACACTAATGTAAAAGTAATGATACATTGTAAATCTCTGAGAGCTCTCACAGTGAAAAGGCTCTTTAGTCTGTTTGTGGAAACAACTTTGTTACAGAGGAATTGGTCAGGGTCTGGATTGTTTTGGTTTTTGACTGAAGTTTGGAGCAGAGCGGAGTATTTTAGACCTGCTGTCATGAGGTTTGTTGTGTGCTTGTTCTCACTTTGGTCTTTCTGGTTCAGACAGATATGTAAATCATGTCATTATTTACTGACCCTCATGCCTGAACAGATTAATATGACTGACTTGCTTCTGTGGAACACAGATAAAAATGTTGGTAATCAGAACCTGAATTTGATTTGCATGAAAAACACTGAGACATTTCTCAAAATACCATACACTAAAATGCCCAACAGTGTCATAGAAAAACACAAACACAAGGAGAGGTTAAAAGATTAAAATGGTTAAAAACAAATCATACATTTTAATCACTTAAATACGCATTTACAGTCTGAAGAATCCCTTTTCACAGCAGATAACCTTTGTTACAAATGATTACGTAATTTAAGCTGAGTTGTCAGCATCATATGATCCTTCAGAAATCATGTTGTTTTGGTGTCGATCAGTGTTGAAATCCTGATACATTTTCAGCCTTTTTTAGCAAAGTATTTTGTGGTTTTCTGTTTTGATTAGTCAGAATTAATCAGCAACTGTGAGTTCTAATCAGTGATTTTACATGCACATGCACAAGCAAAACACACACACAAATATTGAAATTAAATCAGTCATTCCCACGCACACATTGGGGGTTTGTTTATTCAATATCTCAGCTAATATCTAATGCTTTCCACCACCAAAGAGAAATGCTCTCAGCTGTTTTTCACATCTTTAAACCAATTTCACAAAATCCCACCATCATTTCATTCCAAAAGCATCGCATCTTTACCATACCAGCTCTGGCGCAACGAAATCCCTCCTCACTGTGAAACATTATACTCCTGTTTGCAATCTATTTATAAAAAGAGACTTGTAATAGTCGTCATGCATATTATTTTTAAAGCCATGCAGCCGTTCTGTGGCAGCGTTAGATTCGTTAGATTCGTGATGCCACTCAGTCCATATTTAACTTGCACAGATCCATCCATCAGTGTTCTGCTTGAATTCTTTATTGCCTTTTAAGCACAGATAAACAATATCTAGTCCGTCAATAGCACAGTTCTCACTTTATCAATAAGAACCTGATGTATGTGTTTTTTAATATGTATTTGTGTTGTGTTCTGGACAGCGTGGGGTTGGGGTGCTGTATTACAGACACAGATGTCCGCTTATTGCCAGGCTGTTTTTAGCTTCTACCCTCCGGTTGTGACTGAAATATTGTTGCCTTTTTTTCCCTATCCCTGTAACTCTGTATAACATGGTACTATATTTGATTAAGATATTTATAAAACAGAAGGATGTTAATAGGCTGGAATATGCAAGCGTATCATACCCCCCGTGCCTCGGTTTGCTTTTATGTCAGAATTTGAAATGCTTTGGCTCTTTTATTAAATCCCGGATGGGATAAATAAAAATCAATAATAGATCTAATGATTGTATGCCACTGTTCAGAAGTTGTGGCCGGTGAGGTTTTAATGCATTGATAGGAAGAAAAACAATGAATCAATAATAGATGTAAAGATTGTTTGACACGGCTGTTCAAAAGTAGTTTTTTATGCTCACCAAGGCTGCATTCTATACAGCGAAACACTAATGCTGTGAAGTGTTATTATAAATTTAATTATACAACTGTATGCAAAAAAATATAAGACCACTTGAAATTTGTTCTAATGGTCTTACATTGTGTCCTAACAACATGTGACGCGACACGATTCTAGCGACAAGCTATTTAGCTGTCTGCATTAAAAGTGACACGACATGACTGAAACATTTTAATACCAACCACTGTACTCTCAACGAAATGGTAAATGCTTTTAATCTAATTAATACATATAAACCTCTTTAACATTATTAATAGGCTACTGAGTGACCGATGTTGTTGGTTTGCACAGTTGTGAGTCTGACTTTCATTTTCAAACAGTCTGCTAGTTATTTTATTTTCAAGATCTGAGGTGAAGTATCTGCTGCTGCTTTCAGTAGTATGGCAATAATTGTCACGTAAAATAGTATTTATAACCTGTTTAAATTCACATTGGGAGCATTTACCATTGAACATAGCACATAATCTGTACCTGTGGTGATTATTGTCATAGTAGTATACAGTGCTCAGCATAATTGAGTACACCCCATTTTGAAAATGAATATTTTTATCCATTTCTCAGTGAATATAGGCAATGTATTTTGGTGCATGTAAACAAAACAGATTTATTAAACAGATATATTTATTAAAATAATATTTTAGTCACCAAACGTATTTAGAAATTGAAAGATAATACAATTAAATTCAAGCAAAATATTGCAACAAGAAAATTACAACCTACAAAATTTCAACCATATTTTTTAATTTTTTTGCTTCTCTTGATTTTTTTCTCTTAAATTTGTATTTAATATTTTTCTATAACATATACATTTGGGTGTACTCCTTTTTGCACCGTTATCATAAGTTATTTTGTTAGATAAGCTCCAGATTTGGCTTCAGTACTGACTAATCTAATGTATATGCACAAATATAACATTGTATAGCTTCCGATTAACAATATGAATTTAAAAGATAGATTTGTGAGGGGTGTACTCATATATGCTGAGCACTGTATGCCGTTGTTCTGGCGCAATGTCACAGGTTTCTAAAATAGAAATGTGTAGACATTTTGGGTTTTTAAAAGAAAGCACTAAATAGTTAAACATTATATTTTAATATTCTAAATAACCATTAACAATCTAAAGAATCCATTTTCACTACAGTTGACATTTGATTACATACAAATGATTATATAATTTATTGCCTTGATAGCAAAGCTGAAGTTTCAGTGTCATATGATCCTTCAGAAATCCTGTTGTTTTTGGTGTTAATCAGTGTTGAAATAAGGAAACTTTTAATATATCCAATGAAATTAAGAACTTTCAAGTGGGCTCTTTAAGTCTTTCCATAGTGTGTTATTCTAATAAATTTTTTTTTAAATGTAGATCATTTCTGTAATGGCAAAGTGGCTATTATCATTACTCCAAGCTTCAGTGTCAAATGTTATTTCAGAAATGATTTTAATATGATGCTCAAGAATTATTTCTATTATCGTCAATGTTTTTGTGGAAACTGTGATGCATTTAACATTTTTGAGAATACTTGAATGAATGCAGTTCTATAGATCTTGATTCCTAAGTTCTCTTCCCTGACTTTCCTGAATACAATCTTGCTGAACAAAAAATATACATTTCTTAAAAAAGAAACAAATCTGTGTCACTTCAAGGTTTTGTTTCAGAACTACAAAAGTTCTTGCTTTCTGCTAATTTAAAATCTCTTTCCGTGTCGCTGTAGGCCTTACCCCCCACCATGGTGATTGTGGGAATCTACTGCGGGGTGATTGCAGGTATGTTTGCGCTGCTGAAAGCAGTGAATTATCGCCTGCACACCGCGCTGGATGAGGGGGAGGTGGTGGAGCTGCGGGCCAAAGGCAGCGAGGGCCGGGGCCAGGGGGCGGACCGCCAGCGTGAGGGCACCAGCACCCGGCAGGAGGACTCAAACGGGCCTGGGTAAGAAACGTTAATGGTTTACTTCACAAGTCTTGATCTAAAGGAGAGCGAGGGCTGCCGAGTTAATGATTATTGGCATGTTTGAATGGGTTTGGTTTAGCTTGTTGAGGCTCTGATTTGGCTCAGAAACTAGTTTTGATCATATAAGAACAATTGAATAATTTCAGATTCTGAATCAGGCAATTAAAAAGAGTTCAGCCAAAAAATAAAATTCTGTCATTTACTCACCCTCCACATGTTGAAAACTGTTTTCTTTCTGCTCTTGAACACAAAAGAAGATATTTCGTAGAATGTTAGTAATTGGTTACCAGTCTTTGGTAGTATTTTATTTTTTTACTGTGGAAGTCAATGGCTACCGGTTACCAACATTCATCCTTAGTGTTCAACAGAAGATAAAAAAAAGGTTTGGGATGAGTAAATTGTCATTTTAAAAGTAAATTTTTATTTTGGGGTGAACTATCCCTTTAAAGGTTGTGAATCATCTTCTCAGGAAGTTAATGATTCGTTTTAGTAATGTTTTTGAATCATATCAGGGTTGTAATTCTCTTTGAAAAGGTTTTGATTCTGCACAGATAGATTGTATTTCATTCATTCTTAAAGGATAGTGAAGAGCGGTGGGCATGTGTCTAAAAGCTAATATGCTCAGTTGCTGATTTTGATCTTGTATTAACTGGTCTGATTTAGTATATTTCTGATTTGGCTCAAAAATAATGGCTTTGAATCAGTTTACATTTTGAGTCACATTTATATTTATTCATTTAGCAGACACTTTTATCCAAAGCGACTTACAAATGAGGATGAAAGAAGCACTTCAAATCACAAGAGCAGCAGCAATATATAGATGCCATTACAAGTCCATAAGCTATGTGGACTTGTTATATGGACTATATGGAGTTATATTAAAATATATTTATTATTGAGTCCTTGCAATGGAGTGTTTTGTAGGAAAGTGTCTGGTGCAAATGAAGAGGAAAGAGTCTCTCCTACAGGTAGTTTGTCAAGCCCACTCACCTGCATAAAAAGCATACTCAGAAACAGTTTTCCCTGAAATACATTGTAAGGTGTCTGGTGCATATGGAGAGGGAACTGACTTTCACGAGTCATCATGTCAGGTTGTGAATCGTTTCAAAATCTTCTGAGGAAAGGTTTAGGAATTTCTTATTACATTTAGGAAAGGTTTAGAATCATCTCATGAACTGAACCTGCAAAAACAGGTTCTGATTTCACTTATAGCAATCACAAGTGGTCAGCTGAGATGCATTTACTGTTAACCTGGTAATAACAGGAGTTCATATGTGACCACTTGTGTTTGCATTCTGTCCAGACCTTACGCTGGATTTGTCACGCTCTATTACTTTTGCTTTGGCTCTCCTATTGAATGAACAAACTCAAGTTAGGTTGTTTACGAGTGAGCAGGAAAGCAGGCATTAGAAGAGCATAGCAACTAAAGTATAAATATCTTGTTTTGGTCCACTTTCTCACAACCTGTCTTATAATGATCACATGTAGGGTCAATAAGTGGAAGGCAGGTCTTTATTTGTGGTTGTTCGAATTAATTTGACATCAGATGTGTTTTCGACTACATGTGGAAGTGGTCCGTAAGTGGACAAGCTTAAAGCCTGTTTACACCTGTTTTAAATGAATGAAATTGCATCGTATTATCTGGTATAAAAATGGCTTTTGAAAGCTCCCAATTCTAAGCAAAATTGTGATTAGGGGACAGTGCTGTTGCTCAGTGGTAGGGATGTTTCTGAGAGCTAATCTGCTGTCATGCTGGATCCATTCATCACCCACTGAGAGAGAGAGAGAGAGAGAGAGAGAGAGAGAGAAAGGGAGGAGGGAAAAGGGTAAGTGAATTGGGAGAACTGAAATAGAGCCTGATTAAACCACCGTGCACAGAGCCGATGCTCTTGTTCATTCGCTCAGAGGAGTCAGAAACAGGCTGCAAACTTTCAGAGGTTGAATAAATGCTAGCTTGCACATTTTCTACGAGAGAACGCATTGCTGACCGAGTCGGAACACATTAAACACCGTTACTCAAATCATGAGTGCAGCGTTTCAGCAAAGTTTCTTTTACAGTCATCAACATTTCATTAGAACAGAACTCATAGCTTGTTTTATTGCATACTGATCTCTATTTAAACGTGGAATGGAGTTGGCGCTAATAGCCTAGTGGTTAGTGCAGGGCTGTCCAAACTCAGTCTTAGAGTTGCTGGTGTCCTGCTGAGTTTAACTCCAACTTGCTTCAACACAATTGCCAGGAATTTTCTAGTATACCTAGTAAGAGCTTGATTAGCTGGTTCAGGTATGTTTGATTAGGGTTGGAGCTAAACTCTAGGACACCGGCCCTCCAGGACCGAGTTTGGACACCCCTGGGTTAGTGCATCGACACATTGCACATTGAGGTGCTCACGGTGACCCGAGTTTGATTCCCAGCTTAAAGTCCAATCCTTATCCTCTTTCTCTGCTCCCCATTTAGTCCTGTCTCCTCTCTACACTGTCATATAAAATAAAGGTTCAAAAAGTGAAATGTATAGAGTCTTAAATAGAGCATAAACACATTTGGAGGTACATTTAAAGGGATAGTTCACCAAAAATGAATATTTACTCACTATTTCCTAACCTCAAATCGTTCCAAATCTTTGTTACTTTCTTCTGTTGAGCACAAAAGAAGATAATTTGAAGAAAGATGAAGCCCTGTAATCACTGATACAATGATATTGAGAAAATAACTGTGGAAGTCAGTGGTTACAGGTTTTTCCTACGTGTTCAACAAAAGAAAGTAAAGGGTGAGTAAATGAGAAAATTATCAGTTTTGTGGGAACTATCTCTGTAATTGAGAAAACAGAAGATATTTCTGCTTGGGCTCCTTAGCTGAACAGATCATGTGGTCTTAATTCCTTCAGAGACCTGTCTAAAATTCCTTCAGTGACCTGCGTATGTCTCCTAAATAAATTAAATCGCTAAATTGCCTCTAGCGGCAACAATCAAAATCACAGAAATAATGAAAAAGGCTTGCCATGGGATTACTATTCACAGCTACTTTTTATCTTCTGGGGGCCCAAGCAAAAATAAACCTCCTAAAAATATGATTATAATCTCCCGAAAAGTGAAGGGAGGGGGGATGATTTCTGCTTAATGAGAGACAGACATTAAATAGAGAGATGCTAGAAATGATCTCTTCTCTGCTGGCGCCTGGGATGCTGTGCAAGTTTGATCATAAATGACATTGTTAACTCTGTGAAACCCTCAGGGCTGTTCTTCTCTCTGTTGCTAGGTAACTAACCTGTGTGTGTGTGTGCAGGGATCCAGGGGGTGGAATAGAGATGTCTGATTTTGCACGGGACGAGACGCCACCAGTCGACTGCAGTTCACGCAACTCTTACGTAGGAATGGACTCCAGCCATCAGGTGTGTCTGTGTTTGTTGATGACGGGACCCTGGGGTTTTTCTTTTTTGCTTTTGTTTGTTGGTCTTTTGAACAAATGAAGGACTGTCGATCCTGATTTAGTTTATAAAAGGGTTTCTGCAGATGTGACGTTATACACTGTATTTCGATAAATATCAAACGCACTGCACATTTAGTACACAGCCAACATTGTTTTTGTGGCAGCAACACTTATTCTAACAGCAGATCAATGTTACCATACATTGTAATGTAAATGAATTAATACTTTTTGTTTTAGAATTAAATGAAAAAGAGATTGAATTCGCTTTGAGAAGTTTCCACAAAATAAGTCACTTGTTTAGTCATCAGAGACATGCTGTGAATTGTATATAATGCAACTAACCAAACTAAAGCAACCAAAACTAAAATCCCTTTAAAATGTTTGGAAATGTTTTATTTCGGGCGCATAGTAGCCTGTTTAACTTTATTTATTACTTATGTTTATTAAATCTGACTTATACAGTATATTTAAGCTCAATCTGTGCACCAGTGTGACTTAACTTTGTTTTTTTTCTCACAACAACACAATTTTTTTACCCAATTTTCCAGAAAATACAGTAACACCATGGTAGTAGTTACTTTGAAACCTTGTACTCCAGAACATCTAAAATTTCAACAAAGAACACTTAAAGGGATGTTTAGGCCAAAAATGAATATTCTGCCTTTTTTTTTACTCATCTTCCACTTGTTGTAACCTGTTTGAGGTTTTTTCTTTTGTTGAACACAAGGGAAGATACTGAAGAATGTTGGAAAATGGCAGCCATTGACTTGCATAGTATTTTTTTGTTCCCACTGTGAATTTCAGTGGCTGATTTTGTTCAACATTTTTCAGAATATCTTGTTTTATGTTCAAAATTAGGAAGAAATTCATTAAGGTTTAGAACCACTTGAGTGTGAGTAAACGGTGAGTAAAATAACATTTTTGGATGAACTATGAACTATCCCTTAATTATATGCCATCCTATGTTTGGGAATAGCATAATATTTGATGTAATTTTTATTTATAAAGATGCATATGTTCAAAATATTAAAACCGCAAATACCTAATATTATATACTTTCTTTTCTTTAGTTTATTTACATTCATTATTTGTCTCATTTTAAGCAATATCTTACCCAAAAACAAGAAGGCCACTATTATTTTGCTTTGTTAATAACAAAATATTTTACTAAAATTTTATATAGTTTTCATATATAAAGATAAACATATTTCAGTAAATGCACAATGTTCAAAATATAAAAATATTTAAAACAGCAAATACCTAATATTTTATACTTCTTTTACACATAAAGCACAGGTTTTGTGGTAAAATATGTGATTGTTAGGGATTGTAATATAAAGTTGTCTTGGTTTAGAGTCTGTGCTTGTCCGAGGGCAACCCTTCAGTCAGAATCTCAGCCTTTTGCTACAGTTTAATTGGTGAAACCTCAGGGGTGTTATGTTCTGGCTTATAGCACTGCTTGTCCAAGACTGACTGCCTGCCTGTGTGTGTGTTGGGGGGGTGGTGGGGGTCAGAAGCTGTTGGTTGATTTGTGAAGTCATAGAGCAGAAACTCAGGCTGAAAATGGGGTCTAATCAGTTATGCCATCATGCCATGATTAAATTGCTGTGTTGTGGGTGTTTTTTCTAGTCTGCTGAATTGGTAACCATGATGGGAAGTTACAGACGTCATGATCTCATGTAAATAACTCAGTAGAGCTTTTTTATTGATGATGTTGTTTGTCTCTCTCCCTACAGATAACGTCCCATGGAGCCTCAGTCACAAACAAACGTAAGAATTAAAAAAACAAATATATCTATGTACTCGCCCTCATAAACCTGCGTGCTTTATGCAACACAAAAAGTGTTTGCAAAGAGTTATTTATTTCTGCTTTATTATCACTTTCCAGGTCACACATGTCCAAATCAATAAGAACGCCAAATTAGAGCAGCAGGAATTTTACAGGATGTTCTCACTAGAAGCTGTAGAACTTTTTTTGAGTTGTTAAAAAACTCAGAGGACACCGTGGTACAAAGCAGGTTTACCATATCTATAAATAGAAGTGTTTAGGATCAGAGGGAAGATGTTTTCTGCAGACAGCAGCGGTATGTCAGAATAACTGCAGTACTGCGGGCACAGGCCAGGTCAGCCATGTGTTTGAATAAAGTTGTAAAGGTGAGAGGAAGTGTGAGCGAGAGAGAGGGAGAGGGTGGATTCGTTAATAAATAAGTTATAAAACTTGACCTTCTCTGTCTGTCTCTCTCTCTTTCTGTATCTTTGTAGGAGCAGGTGTTGGAAAGGCACCAGATGACATCAGTTTGAGTTTTGCTCAGAGTTGCAGTCAGGACCAAGGTGTGAATCTTAATTAATATCCGCTATAGAGTAATTTAATGCAATTAGTTTCTTCACGATCATTATTTGTCTCATTTGAAGAAATATCTTATTACCCAAAATTAAGAAGGATACCATTATTTACCCTCATGTCATTCCAGATGTATCAAAGTATATCAAGCCATTGCTTATAAATAGGTTTTAAACAGATGGTTTATATTAGGTGGTCTTAGATACTAGGTACTTCCATTTAAATTAATAATTTGGTACAACACACTTATCATGTACATAGATGTTTTTACATTGACCTATTTTGAAAAAAGCAATTAATTTCTGTAATACATTTAATACATATAACTACACTGTTGACCCATGCCTTATACCTTAACCCACCCTTAAACCCTGAATGTTTTAATTGGCACTTAAATTTACACTTCATGTTTTAATGTTTGTTGTATTTTATTGATATTTCTTGTATTGTTTTGCATTGTCTGCTTTTTTTGTTGTGCTGTATAGTTTGTTTTTACTTGTGTAAAGCACTTTGGTCAACCTTGGTTGTAGTAAAGTGCTATATGAATAAAGGTTGACTGATTGATTGATTAAACCTACCCATACCATCGAGCCTGTGTCTAACCTTACCCGTAATCCACCTCAATAGCACCATAAGTGTTATGCAAGACAGCATAATCACAATATGTACTTATTTTTTATGTAATTACCTAGTATTTAAGACCACTTGATATAAATTAGGACCAAATGGATTTTAAAGTTGGGCATCTCTCCTGACCAAAAGTTTGCGATCAGATTAAAAGCTTGTTGTGAATAATGAGATGACAGAGAGTGGAACCGTCAGCACTGCACACTGGGCTCAGCCTTAGCACATAAGCGAAAGACTTTATGGACAGTGTGGTTTTTGGATAGTGTGCAGAATGGATTCTTGGTAATGTAGTTAGTTGTAAATCCATTTGGCAGGTGACTGTTTCAGTTTCTTAACACTGCATCAGAGCTCAGTGTGTGCTTATTGTGGATGTACATTTTCGCTACATTTTGACTTGACCCTGATTGTTTTAAGCTCATTCTTCTTCTTCTTAAAATTAGCCCCAGTATTGGAAAAAGAAATCCTCTATCAATGGAACCAGATTCGATCACTCCAGGATGACACACACATTTTTAATACTAGGAGAAGATCCTCCCACTGTTCTCGTTGCAAAAACAAACATGAAGCATGTTCCATTAGATTCATTCTGTGAGGAATTTATTTTATTTAGTTCAATCTCTTGAAGAGATTTTTAACACTGTTAAACCATTTTAGAGTTTTTAACAAAAAATTAAATGTAAAAACGTAATATATTCAAACTGCAGTATACATTTTCTCACCATGAAAATAGCCACAGAAGCTGGCATTGTGTTAAACACAAACAAACAAACAAACAAAATTAAGTTTGTTCTTGCATTAAAAAACTGCTCGATTGTGGATAAGTGGGTCACATGGTTAATTTTTAAAGTTTGGACAATATGACAAAAATCATTATTATTCATCCAATCATTGAGAAGTGGTTTTTTGGCTATTGATTTCCTTTATCATATGGCAGCTGTGCCTGATGCTGTGCAAAGATTGCAGGAACAAAACATTAACATCTTCAACATCTCTGCACTGGGTTTTCTATTACACATGAATACATGTTAAAAAAGATGCAAGTTTTCTTTTTAAATGGCAAAAGAAAATAATTTGTAAAGCTGCAACATTTTAAGCTGCAGCATGTGTCATTTTTTGTTCCACATTTATGACTAAGGACCTCAAAATAAGTAATGTGCATTGCTAAAGACTTAATTTAGACAGCTTTAAAGGCAATTTTCTCCATATTTAGAATTATTTTCTAGAAAATTAGAAAACCTCTAAATCGGTAAGTAATAAGGTTTTTGACGGCATAACAGTCATAATCATATCTTATGATTGCATAACAGTTCTGCATAGTAAACTAACTTTCCACTCCCTCGTCAATTCTTGTGGAAAATTGAAACATCTGTGTTTATCCATAACCAGGCTCTGCACAATATTTAGTAATTTTTAAACAGTATGTTTATTACTCCTCTATGACTCAAACTGCCTATCTCATGTTTGAATCAATGTTCAGAGCTACAGAATCAGGCCTTGATATTCTTCAGTGGAAGCCGTATTCAACCTACATAAGATGTCATAGATAGGCACATTCTGGTGCTGGCATTTTTTGGGCCTGCTCTCAGTAAAAAAGCTTTTATTTCAGTAATAAGGATGATTTCAGGTCTGAAACTTACAGAATATTCTCTTCAAGTAAAACTTGATTTTTAATGAGTGAGTTTTTCAACAATCCATCTTTCAAACTAATGATTGTCATTTTTGCTTGATATTCACATAAAGTTTTAGACGCTCTCAATGGCTTCTCTAATCTGCTTTTAATTCCACAATCTATTCCACGAGCATGTAGGTATGAATTTTAGTACACCCACTGCTTTTCACGCATTACATTACAAGCTTCAGTGAAGAAACTAAATATTGATAATATGCACCGATAAATCGTTCACAAGCACATTATCTTGTTATCTGTTAAGAAACAAACAATATTATTGTCATTTTCACACACTCTGCTATATGTCTTTTTCACTCTTTAGATTTGATGTCGAACCCAAAGATGTTCTGCCTTGTCTCCAATGACTCTTTTGCCTCCATGCAGCCATCAACCTCACTGGCACTGGACCTTTATGGCTCCACCCCCCACCCTTTCAGTCAGTCCTTGTCCTCGTGTGACACAGAAATTACTGCCCATCTTTCCACTCACTCACAGTCTTTCCGAAAAGAGTCGTCTCGACCAAGAGGATTGCCTCGAACCTCAAGTTCTGCAGGATCTGCTTTTCCAGATCCTTCTCTGCCTGAGTTCAGCCTGTACCCTCCACCTCGGAGGGGTGGACTTGATCCTGTCTGCGAAATGGATTCCTCCAGATCACAGAGGGCGACGGAGAGCTCTGAGCAGGCCGACTCTGGAACTCCCAGCACTTCAGGAACTGAATGTACTAGATATCACCCGAAGGAGCATCGCAGGATATCAAGGTCTGTGTCCCGAGAGACAGGGGAAGGAGAGTGTGCTGGAGAAGGGGGATCTGGTCTATACCAGTCAGAGGGTGTTCAGGGGGGTCGTGAAAGGACAGGTGGACGCAGTGCCGAAAGTTTGCGTAGTTTAAGCACACGCAGTAGTGGCTCCACTGAGAGCTACTGCAGTGGGACAGACCGGGATACCAACAGTACCCTGAGCAGCTTGCATAGCGAACAGACCAGCTCCACACATGTCGAGAGTCTGCTGTCTCTCTCTGGGGACGAGAAGGTGAATGCGGGACATGCTGATGCACGTAACTCTAATGTGGCCTCGGGGGAGGCTAATAAAAACCCCCATGCCAACGAACTTGCCATCAAATTGCCCACCGACGATCCTCTCAAATCCCTGAACTCTGAGAGTCAACAGGGAGAGGGAACTGTGGAGGCATCATCAAGGACTAGTGCAGATGTCTCTGCTGGCCACCAACACCAGGAGGCCGAACCAGACAAAGTGCGACCTAAAACGGTTAACCTTGTTCACCGGGCTGCCTCCTCGTCTGCTGCCAGCCGTAGTGGCCGGCGGCGAAATGGTAAGCAGCGCGCGAGCAGCTTTGATGCCAGCAGGCACCGGGAATACATCTGTGGACGTGGTATGGCAAAGCCTCGCTCTGCAGTTTTCATGAAAGGAGAGGAAGACTCCAGTGATCAGAGTGAACTCAGTTGTGCCTCCAGCCTTCACTCCACCCACCAGCTCAGCACAGACTCATCATCCAGCACACCACACTCCTGCCCCTCTCCAGAGGAGCGCCGCCGTCCCTCGCTGCGGGCCAAAATGCATGGCATGCAAACCAGCGGTCAGAAGGTTAAGGAAAAGGAACGGCAGAAAGACAAGGAGAAGGGCAAGCGCAGAGCTTCGCGACGCACTCCGAGTACAGGCAGCGCCAAAACTCACGCCCGGGTCCTGAGCCTGGACAGCAGCACTACTGCTTGCCTTAATGACCCCCATCATTTGGGGGCACCAGCAAGTTCCAGACCTCTTACCACCTCCAAGTCGGACCTGGAGGCAAAAGAAGGGGAGGTTTTGGATGCGGCGTCCCTGTTGGGAAGAGCTTCTCAGCTTGAGTCAGTGACCCGGTCCAGAAACAGCCTGCCCTGCCCCATCTCCCTTAGTCACACACAAGACGCAATGGCAGGATCACGAGGTGAGATGCACTTCACAATTTATTAAAGCCATGAGATCATGGAAGGCTTGGTTCATCTAAAATCAAGTCCAGTTACTCATCGTCATTTTATACCAAACTTGTGTGACGTTCTTGAATGAACTATAGAAGCAGATGTTTATCATGTTGTTCATGCTGCTTTTTTCCAAACATTGAATAAGAACGGTGACCTGGTGCTGTCTAGGTTCAAAAGTAATAAATAACTATGCAAAGCGTCAAATCCACCTGCATTAAAAACTCATTACAGCCTCAGTAGCTTTCCTTTGCAATATGATAGTAGGATTCAATAATATTAGGGTAGTAAGGTTCAATGAAATTAAATGATTGGAGAAAATTAATGGACAAATTGTTAACAATAAGATAACAATATGATTATCAGCTTGCATTTGGAATGTAGATAGAATAAATTTCCATTTCATGCCTATATCAAGTCATCAAATATGGTATGATGCAACATGCCATGACAAGATTGACAACAATAATGCATAGATTAGTCATTTCTAACTGACTGTGACACTGATTGTACCAAATTAGAATATGCACAAATAAATTAAACAAATTAAATTGAGGAAACGGTGACTTATATTTTGTCTGTTCCTCACACAATGCTCTTTGTGTTGAGGGTCTCCATTGGTCTTCATTTGCTTTCAGTTTAAGGCAAAAAACAATGTGAACATTCAGGTTTGGATTGAAACGAGGGCAAGTAAAATAGATTAAATAGCCATTTATTTGGATGAAATATTGCTTTAACTAGTGATTTCATCTGGGATCAGTCTGAAGTGCTTGACTTCTAAGGTCTGCAGCAGGTCGGAGGTCAGATGTAGTTTTTTCAGCAGAAAACAAGCATTGCCCAGAAGCTAGAAGATGCTAAAGCAGTTTGTTTTGCCAGTGCAGCTGTGACCCACAAAGCCCTGCAGAATTACTGAAGTGCTGCTCTGACAGCCTGTTGAGTCTATATCTGGGAGATCTGCGGGGTTTATTCTCTCCTCTGATCCACAGCGTTCATTGAGTCTCTGTGCAGCATTTGCTTGAGTGAGAGTGAATTGCTCTGTGAATGTTGATTCAGTGATTGGATGCGGATTCAGGGATTTAAAAACATTATTTTAGCAAAATCATCTGTGGAAGTCCATTGCAGATAAATTTGATCTCTGTGTGTTTCTGGTGTCTGTTGTTCATTTGTAGCATCCAACAACAGCAGCAGTAACTGGATTAAGTTTGATGGAGTGTTTGTCTCATGTTCTTGGTCATGCTTCTGTCGTCGTCTCCTGTAGGCATTTTACTCACAAATTAGCTGGTCAGAACATAGAAGAAGCTTTGTTTTAGAGAAAACCATTCTGCCTTGGTTTACAGCGCTTTTCGTCTGGTTTGACATTGTTTATACAGTTTTATTGTAGTAATAAAGTTTTACTTTCTGTGATTAGTCATCAAATGGGGTCAAAGTTCATCTGCTGTGGGTGTGCTGTATTTAAAGTCCATGTTTATATTCACTTGCAAACACTGTTTATACTGCTACAAAGGCAATGTTATTATTTTGATAGGCTTGACGATGCAGGTTTAGTTATTTTGTATATTTATCAAACATAGTTTTGAAATTAATTTCTTAAACCTGTTTCTTCAGATGTTGCCTTTTTGAACACACCATTTTCTGGGGGGAAAAGGAAAAAATATAATGTTTAATTATATAATCTAATATAAAATATAATAATAAAAAAAATTGTGTGTGTATATTAGGGTTGTCATGATACTTAAATTCGGTACCAATCGATACTCATTGTAAAAATACCCATTTCCCGATAGCATTTGATCGCTGTTGAGCATGTTCTTAAAGAGCACTGATTTGCCATTGGGTTCACGTGCTCAACAGAAATGACTGTGATTGGCCGTGAAGGTCATCAGTTCACCGAACTCATCGCTGTTTACTGAGTGTAACCACAGATACAGGGACACGGAAGCGTTTCAAAGCCGCAAAGATCAGCTAGTCTGTTTATTAGCTGACACACGAGCGATCCGTTGATGAATCGAGTGATCTTCACGGCTTTAAAACCTTCTAGAGTCCCTGTATCTGTTGTTACACTCAGTAAACAGCGGTGAGTGCGGTGAACTGATGACCTTTACGGCTAATTAGTCATCATAATTATAATTTTTTCACAGAAATTGATGTGTATGTACAGAAATACTGTTTCCGGGTCCAAGCCACTACTCATTTGAATTGAGAAAATATTCATTTATGACCACTTTATAGTCCTATCACACATTAAAGTGAATTATATATAAAATATATATATATTATGATCGTGATTTTCGAAGGTATTACAGCGCTTTGTAAACGTTTATTATTACCATTTGTTACGCCTCTAAGTAGAGCACTTGGACCCGGTAGTGGCTTTGCGTGACGTCACACTTAACAAGCGGATATGTAGTTACTAAATATTTTAGACATTTGAAATTTTTCTGATAAATGTTTATGGCAATAAATGTGACATGGGTAAGCTTTGTGCTCATTACATTTGTGTAGCATTGGTGTATTTGATGATCCGCACTGGGTTTATGTGAGTGTAGTTTACGCTTGCATGTTGCACATTCAATAAAGGCTCTCTCATGGTGGCCCTCATACTGATGGACCCCTCCTGCTTCTCTCTTCTTACGGCAGCCCCGGGGAATGACGACACAGTCACGTTTCGCCGCGAGCGTAGTACGTTTCGTCGGCAAGCGGTGCGTCGACGGCACAATGCAGGAAGCAACTCCACACCGCCTGCTTCTCTCATCGGATCCCCGCTCAGGTAACACTCGCCCGGGGAGCGAACAGCAGCTTTGACTCTTCATGGTTCTCATCGGCACGTTTCACCTCCTTCCTCTTTTACTTGCACACTTTTAACTGTCATTCACACGCTGTTCTGGGGCATTGCGTGACGTTTATTCATGCTCACTACCCTCTTCTTACTAATGTACGAATCTTTTTTTACTTTTCCTTTTCTGCTGGTTCAGGAATCCTGCCTTCTTGCATGCTGTTTGTGTCTTATTTTGTTCTTGCATGCATTTCCCCCCCATATTTATTTTATTTTAAATTTTTCCCTACGTCTACTTTCGATTATTTTATCCTGTTCTGATGAACTGTCACACACTTACGCATGCTGCTTCTGGAGGCTCTTCTACTGTATCCTGGAGAGTTACAGTCACCGCGTCCTTCTATCACACATGCTAAATCTGTCCATAACCCCCCAGACACAGCTATCCTTGCCATCACAGACGGAGAGAGAGTCAGTCTGAGTGCTTTTGTCTCATCGTCAGGCCTGAGGCTCATCTGTCTCTCTTGAAGGATCACAATGCTTTTTCAGTTAACTAACTTTCAGTTTCTGCAGTCAAGTGCTCGGAAACCACTCACAGGCTTTCTACACACAGGCTGCAAAAAAAATCCAATTTATTTGGCATATCAGACTTAATTTGTGTTTAGAGCAAAAAGCATGTTGTTTTTAAAGTATTAACCACCTCCGTACACTACTGTTTCAAAGAGTTTTGTTAAATGATAAGTGTATCTATCAAATACAAAGCCAAAATTGTTTTATACCTTTGAAAAGAAAAATGATTTCAGATGGTACTGTTTAGTACTTTGTCTATAAAAAAAATATTGAAAAAATGTATCACATTTTTCACAAAAAATAATAAGTACACTGTAAAAAATATCCTGTAAAATAGTTTTTTTCCCGTCTATTTACAGTTCCGTCTATTTTCATTCATAATGAGTCCTTGTTCTCTGCTTTGTCTACGTTTGATGTTGAACTCTACAGTTTAACAAAATAACTTTTATTGACATTTTAGCAGCTTGAAATAATATAATATATATTATTAATACAGCTTAATACAAGGTTTTTGCAGCATAAAATACAACACCAACCCAGACAATACATCACTTTAAAGTTTAAACTATTAAAAATGTTCATAAAAGTCACTTTTTCCAACTTTTTAAGGTTAAAAGTTGTCACAAGAAAGATCAAGGTCCCATAATGCGATTCAAAAGAATAAAAAAAAATAAAAACATAAATCACAAAATACAGAAAACTGTTAATTTATGGATAGTTTTTACAGTGTAGCATATTTTTGTTATCAGTAAATTATTGATTTTTGTTATCAGAAGAGTAAATTACAAATTTAAAGCCTTTGTTTTATGTTGTCATAATGTTTCACATTATAACCATTTACTACATAATACAATTCAATTCAAGCAAAATATTGCAAAAAACATTACAACTTACAAAATTTCAACTAAATTTTTCATTTTTTGCTTCTCTTGATTTTTTTCCTCTTTTTAAATTTGTATTTAATATTTTTCTATAACATATACATTTGGGTGTACGAGTTTTTGCACCGTTATCATAAGTTATTTTGTTAGATAAACTTCAGATTTGGCTTCAGTACTGACTAAACTAATGTATATGCACAAATATAATATTGTATAGCTTCCTATTAACAATATAAATTTAAAAGATAGATTTGTGAGGGGTGTACTCATATATGCTGAGCACTGTATATAGAGTTCAGAATGAATAAAACATTACTGCAAAAAAGTAACTAGTTGACTTTAAATAAGTGCCTTAAAATGATTAAGTAAATGAACTATGTGCATCATTATAAAAAATAATTTAGGTGAACTTAACTGTTCTAAGTTAAAATGAAAATACTTGTCATAAATATCAACGTGTCATTTTTAAGGCAGTGGGTTTTTTAAGTAATCACTTTTATTAAAGTATACTTAATCCATACACTGTAAAAAGTGATTAGTTACTTAAACTGAGTAAACCCACTGCCTTAAAAGCGACAAGTTGATTTTGTAACCTGGAGCTTATATATTGACTTAATTTTTATTTTTATGCACATTTACTTAATCATTTTAAAGCAACGGGGTGGTTACTCACAGTAAAGTCAACTAATCACTTTACAGTGTAGTCTTGCTGTGTCTGAAACCCCTCATGTATCGCCACAAGCAGTAGATGGTAAATGAACAAACACTTGTGCTCTTCAGACACACATGCCTCCAGTGCTTGTGATTCACTGATGAGTTCAGCACTTTTGGTATTTTCCGTCATCTCTTTCCAGAATGACATTCACCAACTCCCTTAGGTCATTGGTTTTGCTGATGCGTACGTCATTAATGTACCAGTCAATGTAAGAGTGCAAATAACCATATTTTTAAAAATCAACATGCCAAGTGGTTAATCCGTCTACTAATCAACAACAAATGGATCTGATTTTGTGTCTTGGAAAATGTAGATCAGAATTGGGTTTTTTGTGCAGCCTGAACAAAGCCATATACTTCCCTTCACTTTCTGTTCCTACTTTGACATGTTCTGTTTAAACACACACACACACACACACACATCTCAATCTCTTCCGCTTTTTCTGGCGGTGGAATCGTAATACTCATCCTCTCCTCTTCCCGTTCAGCAGTCTTCTCATTTTACACTTCCTGTCAGCTCTCATAACACCTCCAGAAGCGCCGTTCTCTGTCTATCACAACCATCTGCCTGTTTTTCACTCTAACGTTTGACCTTGCACTTCCTTCCAGCATCTTGTTCTGTTTTCGTCTACCTTATCTTTTGTGTACACAAACACACACATTTACTCTCACTCTAGGGATGGGCACACATTTATTAGCATTAAAATAACCTTCTGGGCTATTTTACTATAATCAAAATCAGAGCTTTGTTTTCATTTTGAAAAGTTGATTCATAATTAATGTAAATAAATGTTATAATGCAGTCATTGTTATTTTGGTATTATTAATGCACTATTTTAGTATTTGTTATTATTTGGACACATACTGTTAATTTGAAGCTTATAATGCAATCTTATTTTAATGTTCTTTACACAGAATAATTTAAATATGATCTGGATTTATTAATAGTTGAAGGTATATACCAGAGATGCTTGAACTGGGGCCCGCGAGCCAAAGTTGGCCCAGGGTAACCTTTGATTTGGTCCACCATGCCATCTAAGAATGGTTTAGAGATTGTCATTTCAAATTTAATGTAACCTTACATTTGTTTGTTTTATTGTTAAGCTGCACAAATATAATATTGTATAGCTTCCTATTAACAATTAGAATTTAAAAGATAGATTTGTGAGGGGTGTACTCGTATATGCCGAGCACTGTATAACTTCACATTTTAATATATAAGTGATTTAGTTCACAATCTTAAAACTGCACATAATGCGCAGAAAGAACATCAATGTTACTTTGTCATTTCATACTCACTACTCGCTTCTATGTAAAATCCTGAAGTTGACAAAAAATGCCCATCCCTATACAGGCTACTCATTTAGAAATCATGCATTTTTCTGCTCGTCCAGTCTGCAGGAGGCTCTGAGTCAGGTCTCTCAAGCTTCAGGGTCACAGGTCAGAGGTCAGCCGTCCCGCACGCCGTCTCAGGTGACGGTGTTGAGCACTAGCGCCTCCCTGCTGGTCAGGAATGGAAGTGCGCAGCTGGAAGGCTGTCCGGACAAAGCATCCACTGTTGGCGTCGCCAGCCTGCAGGATGAGTTCGGTAGGCACCATATAACCCTGCCTGCTGTCTGTCACTTCATCCAGTCATCCGTCACACCTGCCTGTTTTTATTTGCATGCTGTTTTTTTCACACTTACATGCTGTCCGACACTCTAAGTATCTGCACGCTTCGCATCACATCTGTTTCTTATCACATCAATTTGCACGCTATTTTTTTCTGGAATCAATAGTCAGTCAATTGTACATTTTGTAGATTTCAGCAGGGTGTATTGGTTGTGGGAGTTCATTTATTTACTTCAGATCTATTTATAGATTTTTTTTATTTTTATTTATTTTAATTTTTTTGCATGTCTGTTATTTTATTTTCATTAATATTAGGATGTTTGTGATTATACAGTTTGTGGATGCATGTTTATGTGGAGTGGTCTTTTGTTTTTTGGTCAGAGTAGCATTTTCTTGGTCATCTAGAGGTTATTGATGCAGCACTCAATGCTGTGGTTAAGCTTGTTTCCGGTCAGGGATCATGCTTGCTTATGTCTCTCCAGGATCAATAGTGCATGTGTCAGGGTCAGAAATTTGCCTCCAGGAATATAGGATATTTTCTACCTTCATAAGAGCAGTTTTTACAGTTACTTTATTCATTGTATCAGTGTATTCTTGCACGTCAGATACTAACTGATAGTTTAGTCAATCAGTGTGCTCACAACAATAGCAACAAAATATACTTAAAAAAAACTCATCATAGGATAGGGTTGCAGTATTCTGAAAAAATATTATTGCTCTTGATGTTGTAAATAAGGATGAACGTTTACTATTAAAATAAATATAGCACGCCATAATCTGGCTACAAAAACAAACTGAAACATCATACTTGCAAATTGATATTTTGTCATTTATTTCAACGTTTATTTTCAATTGTTTTAAATTTGCGGGTCATTTTTTTTTTAATCTAGTTTTACACCCAGACATCTATATTTTTATAAATATCCTTTATTTTCAGTAGACATACAAAGTACAGTTTTCAATCAGCTTTTAAAAATGGTCATAGTGAATAAATCACATTTGTTGAGGAGTGATGCTTTAGAGTTTGTTTATACCTGAAGATGTTTGCTGTACTCATGTTCATTTATTTTGCATATACTGTATTTTATACCAGTAAGAAACCATTTTAATGGCTTAAAGTTTTATATCAACTTTAAAAAAATAATAATTATTATTATTATTATTATTATGTTTGTACTCCAGTTTGCTATTAACATAATAACAACCATTAACTGTTGTTGCAAGCTGTCAAGTGGTTTCCTCTAGAATTCTTGCAATCATGAAGAATTTATTATGCTATATTATGTAATGTTAATGTTTTCAGTATTGACTCCTTTTTTAATTTAAATGTCTTGCTTCTCATTTAAAAAGAGCATTTTAACAGCCCAAGCTATTTTAATTACTATTTGCGCCGTCAACATGTTATGTTGAACAGTGAACACTATTATTTAAAAGCTTTAAATTGAATCCCTCCTTCATTTACAAGTGTGGATTCAATTAATCAAAGCACTGATTTGATCAAACAAATGCATTCTCGGTGAGAATAGGAGACTTAATAAATATAATATGCAAATATTTTTTGAGGGGCTAAATAAAGCTTTTAGAGCTATTGTGCAACACATAATAAACAGAGGGAATCATCAAACATTAGTTGTCTCCAGTCCAGACAGTTTACTTGATTATAATGGGACTGATCTAGTTTTGCATGTACTTGTTACCACTGAGCACTACTAAAGGCACCGGTGTCCTGTCTGTGGTAAAGGTCTTTAGTGGCGCACTGTGTGATGTCTGTTATGTGACCTCTGATCTCCGCTGTGTTTGTGTGACCCAGGGAAACTGACCCCGCCTCTCTATGAGGTCGGAGGATGTGACATGTCCCTGGTGAACTTTGAACCTGCAACCAGACGAGCCTCCAACAACCTCTGGTGAGTTACAGCATTTGTAATGTGCACAACCACCCAGAATCCTTTGTTAAATATCCTGGAAACTGACAGAGTCTCTGTGTCTCTCTGCAGGGAAACAGACTCTCACTTATCCAGTTCTACCTCAGTTCGCTTTTACCCTCATGACCTGGTGAGTGTCACTGAACCCACCCACCCACACACACAGATTTTTTTAATTGTGAGTTTTAATTGAGTTGTACAAACATTTAAATTGCATGTATTGCTTTTTTATTTGAAAAGAAGATTTATTTTTTCGAATTTTGTTTCTACTACAGTTTTACATTGAAATAGAAACAGTAGTAAAGAGAAAAAATGTTCACTGACACGCCACATTAAATGGATAGTTCAACCAAACATTTTAATTCATTTTTCAATCATTTACTCACCCTTCACTTGTTCAAAACCTATTTCTTTCTTCTGTTGAAGTCGTATTTAAAACAAATGCTGGTTGCTGACTCCCATTGGCTTTCAAAGTATTTTTTTTTCTACAATGTAAGTCGATGAGTTATCCAGCATTCTTCAAAATATCTACTTTTGCGTTTAACAAATGAAAAACCCAAAGATTTAAAATCACACAATGGAGAATAATGAGGTAGTAAAAGTAAATAATGAGGTAATTTTTATTTTTGGGTGAACTATCCCTAAAAAACTATTTGTTATTAACATTTAATCAGCAAATTTACAGAAGTTTTACACACACTTTCATTCATTCATTCATTCATCATTTTCCTTCAGCTTAGTCCCTTATTTAACAGGGGTCACCACAGTGGAATGAACCGCCAACTATTCCAGCATGTTTTACGCAGCGGATGCCCTACCAACCGCTACCCAGTACTGGGAAACGGCCATACACTCTCGCATTCTCACAAACACACACACACACACACACGCATATACTATGGCCAATTTAGTTAATCCAAATAACCTATAGCGCATGTCTTTGAACTGTGGGGGAAACTGGTGCACCTAGAGGAAACCCACGCGAACACGGGGAGAACATGCAAACTCTACACAGAAATGCCAACTGGCCCAGCCTGGACTCGAACCAGCGACCTTCTTGCTGTGAGGCTACAGTGCTAACCACTGAGCCACCGTGCCACCCTAGCACACTTTACTTAAAATAATAGTAACAAAGCTCAGAGCTTGTTGTGATTATCAGATATCAGATGTTTTTTGATGAAGTTTAGTACATCACAACAAAATGTAACAACACACATTATGAAATTATGCAATACCCACAATGATGCTTGTGTGAGAAGCAGCACTGTTGACGTGCATAAACTTAATGTGTGTGTGTTTGTTTATGTGTTTGTGTGTGTGTGTAAACTCACCCTGGCTTAGTTCTCGTTTCCTCAGATGCGTCTGAATCGGCTGCTGTCCATGGACCCAGAGCTGTTGGAGCAGCACGATGTGGACGGCAGTCCTGACCTGCAGGAGGCGCCCCACGGCACACAGGACTCAACACATAATCACCCACACACCCACGCGCTCGCACACAAAACCAAGCAGTACTACCGATTCTGGCTGCTGCCGTACCTGTGGGTCGGGCTGCACTTCGACAGACTCACACTACTGGCCCTCTTTGACAGGTACACACACTCATAAAAGGTCTCTACAGATGCCTAATGATTGTTTTATTTTTTTATATACATTGTGTGTGTGTGTGTGTGTGTGTGTGTGTGTGTGTGTGTGTGTGTGTATATGTGTATGCTTCTTTTCACCAAAGGACAGCTCTATACATTCATATGTGATGTATGACATTAAATTGTAACATGATTGGTCATTAAAGAGAACAAAAGAACTATGATACTGTTTAAATATTATTGGTAATACTGGGCTTCTGAATATTAATCATATTGCCTGCATTTGCTCGTACTGATTGGCTGAAGTCTAAATGTTGATGTAATACACATGAGTGCTGGCCTTTGAAGTTCTGCTATTCTGCCCCAATACCAAAGAACCTGGCACAAAAAGAAAATTGGTTTGCATGTAACGTGTCAGCTCTGTGTATGTGACACTCTCTTGTGTACTCTCATGTATGTGTATGCATTAATAGGCCAAATAAACAGGAATAATGCACTGTCAGGACAGAGAGATAAACTCAAAGTAAAATTCAAACAATATACAAGTGAAAATATATCTGCGCCAAATGTATTCTTAACTCAGTACCTGGCAAGTAAAATTTAATGGCTCATTAGCAAATGGCTAACAGTAGACATTATTAACACCCCAGCGCAAAATTTGTTTGCATATGAGAGTGATTTAGTAATATTTTTGAGGGTTGCATTAATGTGTATTGCTGTTCTCAGCACATATCCTGATGTTGCCGTGTGTGTTTATCAGGAATCGGGAGGTTCTGGAGAACTTGCTTTCAGTGGCTCTGGCGGTTCTTGTGGCCTTTCTGGGTTCAGTGCTGCTAGTTCATGGCTTCTTTACTGACATTTGGGTCTTTCAGTTCTGCCTTGTTATCGCCAGTTGCCAGTACTCATTGCTGAAGGTGAGAATCCTACACTTTTCAAACACACACAGATCGAATGAATCATGTTTAATTAAAACTCATCTTTCTGTATCTCAATCAGAGCGTCCAACCTGACTCTTCATCACCTCGACATGTGAGTAACACACATATAATCTGATACAATGATATAAATATTATATTGAGAATTAATTTAGGTGATTAAAGTGCATTATCTGTGTATGTCAAGTGTAAGTTTAAAAGGATTCTGTAAAATAAAAGGTTTTAAAAATGTAGCTGTCTAATTTAATACTTTAATATTTGTAAACATCTAAATTGAAAGATGCTGTGATTTGTTTTTTCTTCCTCATTTAGGGTCACAATCGTATCATTGCCTACAGCAGGCCTGTGTATTTCTGCCTGTGCTGTGGGCTGATCTGGCTGTTGCATTATGGGAGTGTAAACTGCAGCACCAGTGCAGTGTCTCTGTATGGAGTCGCTCTCACCAGCTCCGTCCTGCTGTCCCAGGCTCGGGATCTCCTCATCGGTGAGCACTGATACATACGTAAAATCCCAGCAGATAAATATCCTGCAGTTTTTGTTTTGCTCCTCTATTGAAATCTTCATGCCGTAAGGTTTTCTGCAGCGCTGGATGTTCATTCCAGAGCTGAGTACAGAGAATTTCCTGCTGATGTGACAAGACTCGAGTACTCCAGCTTTATATTATGTTTCTCTTTCTTTTTTCAGTTTTCACCCTGTGCTTTCCCGTCATCTTCTTCATCGGGCTGCTCCCTCAGATTAACACTTTCGTCATGTACCTGCTTGAGCAACTTGACATTCACGTCTTCGGAGGAAATGGTAAAGGATGTGTGAATCTTTACATTAGGACTTGTGAAAAGCAGCAAATGCATTGTGATTATTATTTCTAATATTGTTTTCGCCATATTTTCTGGAAAATATATCATGTCTGAATATTGAGTTGTGTTGTTTAGAGAGAAAAAATTATGCATTGGTGTAAGTGACATTTGATCTTGTTGATCTTATTGAGTCTTATATCAAACATAAAAATGTAAAATATTCCCCTCTATATAAAATTTTTTAAGTTTGACCTCTTCACAATAGAGAAAAACACCAACAATCAAGAATGCATAATTATATGGTGTCTTGGCTTTGCAATCAAAAAATGTCATTATAATGGAGGTCATGGGACAAAAACAGCCAGAAACATAAGGAAAGGGTAGTAAATTTGCTTAGAGTCTATTGTTGAATTTGAGACATTTTCCCAAAATATGTGTCAAAATAAGATTTGTCACCAAAAATCCTTCCATTTACTGAAACACAGAGAAAGTTGAGGCCAAATTAAGACTCAAAATCACCCCAGAGTGGATGAAAGCATCCCTAACAGCACACATGGGTTAAGTCACATCATGTTTCAGAGGATAAGTATATAAAAAAAACTGTTCATAATTTTTGTGACTCTTTGTAATGTCTGTCTTTAATCCCAGCATGCACCAGTCTGCTCTCAGCCCTCTATAGTGTTCTACGCAGCATCGTGACCATCGTGATGCTCTATGGGTTCTGCTATGGCGCCCTAAAGGTGATAAACCACTCCACGTTTCAGTTGCAATTGGAACATGTTGTATTACTCTGTCTTAGCAGACTGAATATTCCTCCGATTATCTTTGTTTTCAGGACTCATGGGATCCTCAGCACATTCCTGTGCTTTTCTCAGTGTTTTGTGGGTTGTTGGTTGCCGTTTCATACCACCTCAGCCGCCAAAGCAGTGACCCCTCTGTTCTCATGTAAGTCTTTCTGTCAGTGTGTGGGTTTGTCTTTTTGATAAAAAGATTCTTGCATTTTTCCTGCTTTAAGTGCTACAAGTATTTACTATCTGAAGAGAGTTGATTTTATTTTTCTGGATTTTTTTTATTGTGTGACTGCTCCGTGTTTAGTTTGAATTTTCTAAATTGTAATATTATTCTCCTGTGTTTGTGTGCTGTAGTTCATTAGTGCAATCAAAGGTCTTCCCTAATGTAAAGGACAAAAACCCGGAGGATCCTCTTTCTGAAGTGCAGGATCCTTTACCGGACAAACTCCGCAGCTCTGTGGTGAGCAATATACAGAGACATCTTACAAACAAAGTTACTAACAGAGGTCTTATATGATGCATCTGTGTCTTTTTCTCAGAATGAGAGGCTACAGTCAGATGTGATTGTGTGTGTCGTCATTGCTGTCCTGTATTTTGCCATTCATGTCAGCACTGTTTTCATCGCCTTACAGGTAAAACACTATGGTCAAGGATGTGGTCATGTTAAAATTCTGCTGATATAGTGATGCTTTTTGAATGTTATAAGCAATAATGATACATGGACATAGTGTAATATTTTCTAAAAAAGTTTATATAAATAAATAAATACACCAAAAACTAAAACTACAAATGGTACATAATATAGTGTGTACGTAATTTTATTATGACATACTAAAGGCTATTTTATTAAATTCAATTCAAGTTTATTTATATAGTGCTTTTTACAATGTAGATTGTGTCAAAGCAGCTTAAAATGTTCTAGTAAAGTCCAGATTTCAGAGTTGAAGTTTAGTTCAGTTCAGTGTGGTTTAAGTTTCACTGCTGAAAGTTCAAACACAGAAGAGCAAATCCACCGAAGCGCAGCTCCACAAGTCCCGATCCGAGCAAGCCAGTGGCAACAGTGGCGAGGAAAAAAAAACTTCACCAATTGACGAAGTGAAGGGGAAAAAAAACCTAGAGAGAAACCAGGCTCTGTTGGGCACGATCATTATTCTTCTGGCCAAACTTTCTGTGTGGAGCTGCAGTCTAGGCTCTGAAGGCTGGAGAAGCTGGACGTCCATCGTGGAAAAGCTGCAGGTGTAGTTAGGGCACCGGCGGGAGGTCAGGCTGGCTCACAGGATCAATGCGTGGATTCGTTTGTCACTGTGGTCTTTCAGGAATCAGTCTAATGCACTCCATTCCATATTTAGCAGTTATTAAATTATTACTGAATTTAAATACTAACTTTTATCCAATGTATAGTTAGAGAAATAAAAATACACTATAAATATGCAAAACTAGCCTGAATACAGCCACATACATTTTATTTATGACAGTATAGTGACTGTAAATACATATATTGTTAGAAAATAAAATGTTTCAAATAAATAAAATTTATTAAGCAGCATAACTATTTTCAGTAAAAATGTTTTTGAGCACCAAATCAGTATATCAGAATGGTTTCTGAACATTTAAATGCATAAACTAAAATAGAAAACATTTTAATTGTAATAAAATTCCACAGTATTAGATTTTGCTGTACTTTTGAGCTAATTAATTATATATATTATATAACCTCATACTTTCCCAAAACAAAAGATAGTAGTCAGTCCAATGTCTATCTATTAATTAATGTCTAATATAACCCAATAAACAATATGTAGCATTACATTTTACATTACATTTATTCATTTATTATTCATTTATCCTAAGCAACTTACAAATTAGTTTAAAAGAACTTAACAATAGTAACAGTATTGTTGATTATTAAGCATTTTGTCCAATGTCCTTGTCATTCCAGACAAAATGTAAAGTGCATCTTTAACTTTAATCATACTGCACTTCATAGTCCAGCTGCAGGATAACACACTCAAATCTCCAAAAAAGAATCAAATTGCAGTACTGCTCAACTTTTAATATCCAGTGATGAATAAACAGATCTTGACTGATCTTGACTTTTTTTCCTTTCTTCCAGCCATTTTTAAGCTATGTTCTGTATGGTCTAGTCGGCTCAGTAGGGCTGTTAACTCACTACGTACTGCCCCAGATGAGGAAGCAGTTGCCCTGGTACTGTTTCTCACACCCGCTGCTCAAAACCAAAGAGTACTATCAGTTCGAAATCCGGGGTGAGTCACTCCATCACACAAATGTTTGATTGTGGTTATTTGATAAAATAACTCTTGTTCTCAGCTAGCATGAACATTACCTAAACGTGTGTTGTGCGCTCAGGTGCTGCCCATGTCATGTGGTTTGAGCGCACTCATGTGTGGCTGCTGTTTGTGGAGAAAAACATCCTCTATCCACTCATTGTGCTCAATGAGCTGAGTGGCAGCGCACAGGAGCTCGCCGGCCCCAAAAAACTCAACACAGAGTAAGTATTATATCATTTTTATTATTTCTTATTGACTAAGGGTGCTTTCACACTAGCACTTTTGGTCTGTACCCGGGTTCCTTTGATGTCAGAGTTCAGTACATTTAGATAGTGTGAATGATGTCTTCTGAACGTACCCGAGTCCGCCGAAAAGAGATGGTCAGGGGTATGGTTTGCGCGAACTATGGTATGGTTCACTTCTGCTATGAATGCAATTATACCAAATATTGGAAGTGAACCGCCAACTGTACAACAAACTTTAGTTTTCATAACGTTCATTCATGTATCACCTAACATTACCTTGGCGACAAGCGGGATCTGACCTAGTGCAAACACAGTGATAATGTCTGCTTGTCTCCTCCAAAAACGACTTCTGCAGACATCGCGTGATGTTCTGAATGTTTTTAATATTTTTGCGGCAGACAGACAGACACAACTGGCTCTCTGTATGTTACCAAAAGATTCAGAAGGAAAAAAAGACGGCATGAACACGAACCAGCCGAGAAAGTGCCAAGGGGGGACAATCGAACTTTGGTTCGGACCAGGCAATTGAACCAAGTGTGAAAGCACCCTAAGAGATTGAGTCGTTGTGTCTGATCGTTGTGTATTAGCCAGACATTGTTTTGTACTATTATTTGCAAGCAATCAATTCATTCTCTGCCACTTTCTCTCAGGATTGGGGCTTTGGTGATAACCATCGCTGGACTGAAGCTGCTACGTTCTTCCTTCAGTAGCCCAACATATCAATACGTCACTGTCCTCTTCACGGTCCTGTTCTTCACCTTCGATTACCGCCAGTTCTCTGAAACAATGCTGCTGGACCTTTTTATTATGTCCATCATTTTCAGCAAGGTCAGTACTCAGATTCTTTGCTCTGACTTTTTTTTAATACTTCAGGATTGAAGTACAGAATTGTGATTAATTCTAGTTTTGAACATATGTTCAATTTATATTTCAAAAAGGACATTCTAATGCAAAAACATTTTGGAGTTATCAAAAGGTGCTTGACACATGGTGAGGATGTAACCAATGTGGTTTGTTTTATGCTACTTTCCAGACAGTTGGAGGTGGGAATTTCAGTAGTGAAATGTCTCACTACTCGCCTCAATGCGTTCCAGTCAATCGTTATTTTAGAGTTGCTTAAATATATCAATATCAAGATATTTACCAATTTTGCTTACATCGTAATAATTTTGTCCATTGTCCATGTCATTCCAGACAAAAGGTAAAGATATTTGAAAGATTGTGTTTGTTTTAGAATGTATAATTGCAATTTGTAGATTGATTATTAAGGATTTAGAAGCATAACAATATACAATTTTGTGCCAACAATTTTCCATACATGTCTTTCAGTTTGATGTGTATTGGTTACCAAACAAAACAGTCCTTTACGTGTGGAATTTCATTAGAAATTTATAGTTTTATAAATCTTTATTTTAAACAATCAATATCAATTCTTAAATCCCAAAATCAATCTTTTAGAACTGTGCTGTTTTAGTGGATGCATAAGTGAAACTTCACTAGACATTATGCAGCACATCATCTTCGATCCAGTAATTGCGTTGTATTGCAGTAAGCTTTGTGTTTTAAGATTAAAAAAAACAGGATCAAATAGATGCAAATTATTAAAAACTAACCAGATTTGTTTAATTGCTTAAGTAATACCCTTTTTACAATTCCGGTGAATGCAATTCAAATAAATAGTTTTGAGTATATTCCTCACATGTTCAAAAAAATTGTTCATATTCCCTCTTAAGTCTGTATTGTATAAATGTGATTGTTGTTTTTTGCAGTTATGGGAGCTCTTTTATAAGTTGAAGTTCGTTTATACCTACATCGCACCGTGGCAGATTACCTGGGGCTCTGCCTTCCATGCCTTCGCCCAGCCGTTTGCAGTGCCACGTATCCTTAACACACATTGTGTTACGCATCTATATTCAACAAATTTGATAAGATCAGTCTATGTGATTCCTGCTGTTCTTCTTTGACTCCGCTCTTCCAGACTCTGCCATGTTGTTTGTGCAGGCCATTGTGTCTGCTGTGTTCTCCACTCCATTAAACCCATTTCTTGGTAGTGCCATTTTCATCAGCTCTTACGTACGTCCTGTGCGCTTCTGGGAGAGAGAATACAAGTAAGACGAGTGTATATCTGAGAATTATTTTATTATTATAATTTTTTTCAAAAGTTCTTAATGTAATATTTGTGTTTCAGTACTAAGCGAGTTGATCACTCCAACACCAGACTTGCATCACAGCTTGACAGAAACCCAGGTACATCTACATAATGTGACTGAAATCAACCTTAATGTTGTTTCTTGACCAGTAAGATTTCGATTTGTGTGACATTTCTTAACCTGTGGTGTCTCATCTTGTCAGGTTCAGATGATAATAACTTAAACTCCATCTTCTATGAGCATTTGACGCGTTCGCTCCAGCACTCTCTGTGTGGAGATCTGCAGCTGGGCCGCTGGGGAAACTACAGCACCGGAGACTGCTTTATCCTGGCGTCTGATTACCTCAATGCTCTCGTTCACCTCGTCGAGATCGGCAATGGCCTCATCACCTTCCAGCTCAGAGGACTGGAGTTCAGAGGTGAGAGGGGAAAAGGGAAAGAAATAGATGAGTAAATATACGATGAAACAGACAATAAACCTGATATTGACAGTACAAATTGCCAGTTTTTGTTTAGTATAATTTTTATTTATACTTGTATAGCCAATGCTTTTAAAACTTATCAAATCAAATTGAATCATATTGATAAAAAATGACCCCATATAGAAATCTGATACATGGAACTAAATGCAAATGACATATGGCATACAAGTTCATTTTTGGATTTTACATGTATAAAATGTCATATATGCATCTTATATTGCAAAAATATATTATTACTATATATATATATATAAATATACTACTGCACACAACCTGCTCTGAGCTTGGATCGAACCGGTGATTCTTTGCATGGGAGTCGGTTGCTCTAACGAGGAGGCTAAAGACCATGCAACATTTTGTAGCTAATATATTTTTGTAATATTTCGAAAGTTGCATATGTGGCATATTTTATATGTGAAATCCAAATATGAACTTGTATGTCATTTATGTAATTCCCATATATTGCCATATATCAGATTAGATTTCTATGTGGGACATTGTAGATATTTATTTTGAACCTTCCATTTGCCAGATAATCCTGAAAACAAATGTAGTGCAGTTTGCACTAAAATATTAAGTAGCTTGTTCCAACATTAATAATTGCAAGAAATGTTTCTTGAACACCAAATCACTATATTACACTGATTTCTGACACTGTATACTGGATTAATGATACTTGGAAATTCATCTTTTTCCATTACAACAATAAATGACATTTTTACTTTAATCTTTAATTAAATAAATGCAGCCTTGGTGAGCATGAGGAAATCTTACCAACTCCAAACCTGTTGAACATACTTGAAAATGTTACAGGATTTTGCTTGTTTTTTCAAGTGAAATGGCTCCGTGTACTCTCTCTTTCCCAGAGATTTGTAGAAATTAAGCCTCAAAAACAGGTCACTCAGACATCGTTAAATTGGTAATGTCACAGCCATGAGTGCATGAACATAACTGCTCATGTTTACAATGCCTGTTCAGTATTCAGCAACTGTCAGGGTTTGGACTGATATATGAAGAGGTGGTAACCAATCATATCAATTTCAGATTAAATTTAAATAGGCAGAATTTTCTGTAAACAAAATGTGACCTTGTGTCCATCCTGCCTTGTATCAGTGATTCAGGCCTATGGTGGTATAAAGATGTGGAGGATATTTTCTTGGCTTCAATTTAGATTGACTTTATTTAGTCAATTGAGCGTCATTTTAAAGTCACAGCTTGTCTGAGTATCGTTGCTGACTGATTGAGGCTATTGTTGTCAGTCCCTTTATGACAACCTTTATGTACCTTCTTACAATGTCTACATATAGTAGGATAAAACTAGCTTCTTAAAATTGACATTGAATTCTCTACACTTAAATGTGCAGTCACCAGATCTCAGTCCAGCAGAGCACTTTTGGTATGGACTGGAGATTCACATCATGGATGTGCAGTGTGTCATGCAATATAGACCAAACTTTTCACAAAATGTCTGCCAAACCTTGTTGCCTCTATATGCCTTGAACTTTGAAATATTTGAAAGCCCAGTACTAGAAAGACCTTCCTATTAAAGTGGCCAGTGTGTAAAAGTCTTCAGATCAGAGTAGCTAAAACAGCATGTTTAATTCTCTTTTATTTATTTATTTATTTATTTATTTAATAAAGAAATGTAAATGTTAATAAGTTTTAAAAATGTCTTACAATGAGAAATTGTCTCATTTTTTTTATTTTTTATTTATTTTTTATTTTCTGTCAATTCAAATGAGCTTTTTTGGAATGGCTTGTAAAGTATTTAATATATACATGCACTGATAAATACATACATAAAAAATAAAAGGACTAGTATGTAAAAAAAAACATTTATGAAAAATAAATAAAATATATATAAATGAAAGGGAATAAAATAATTAAATAAACAAAATACACAATCTATATGCATTCAGATGATATGTCATATTTCTGACTAGTTTTGTCCACTGGCCAACTCTGTGTGTTTATGACAGGCTGATACGTATTTTACTGCTTGTGATATGAAACTTTTCATCTCTCTCTCTTTCTCTCTCTCTCTCTCTCTTTCTCTCTCTCTCTCTCCTTCTCTCCCTCTCTTTCTCTCTCTCTCCCTCTCTCCCTCTCTCTCTCCCTCTCTCCCTCTCTCTCTCTCTCTCTCTCTCTCTCTCTCTCTCTCTCTCTCTCTCTCAGGGACGTATTGCCAGCAGAGGGAGGTAGAGGCGATAACAGAGGGAGTGGAAGAGGATGAAAGCTGCTGCTGCTGTGAGCCCGGTCATCTCCCCCATCTGCTGTCCTTTAACGCTGCCTTCGGCCAGCGCTGGTTGGCCTGGGAGGTTCTGGTCACTAAATATGCCCTGGAGGGCTACAGCATCACCGATAACAGTGCCGCGTCTATGCTGCAGGTGTTTGATCTGCGGCGAATCCTCACCACCTACTACGTAAAGGTCAGCACTCAAACATTGCTGTCCTGTACCAACCTGATCTGTTGAAACTGGCTATTTATCATTTGTGTGTGTGTTTGAATGTGTGTGTAGGGCATCATTTACTATGTCATTGCGTCTCCTAAACTGGAGGAGTGGCTGGCGAATGAAGGTCTACTGGAGGGCTTGAAGAGCTGCGGAGAGAGGAATTACGTTGACCTGGATCCGACTTTTAACCCTAATATTGACGAAGATTACGACCACAGACTGGCTGGGATCTCCAGAGACAGTTTCTGCTCGGTCTACCTCAGTTGGATTCAGTACTGCAACTCACGGAGAGAGAAGGTAAGCACAAATATATACCACACAACATGTGAAACGCAGTTTACAGTAGCATTCAGAAGTTGGATGTCAGTCAGATTTCTTCAGGGTTTTTTGAAAAAAGAAAAAGAAAATAGAGAATAAAATATATACAAATTGACATATGTTTGTACATGTATTTTACTATATATAGTATTATATGTATAGCTATATTATGTCCAAATTTAAATGTAAACTAAATATGTAGTTAAATAAATAAGTGTAGGTAAGCATACAGTGCTCAGCATATATAAGTACACCCCTTACAAATCTATCTTTTAAATTCATATTGTTAATAGGAAGCTATACAATATTATATTTGTGCATATACATTAGTCGGTACTGAAGCCAATTCTGGAGCTTATCTAACAAAATAACTTACGATAACGGTCCAAAAACTAGTACACCCAAATGTATATGTTATAGAAAAATATTAAATACAAATTTTAAAAAGTGAAAAAATCAAGAGAAGTTAAAATTTTGTAGGTTGTAATTTTCTTTTTGCAATATTTTTCTTAAATTTAATTGTATTATCTTTCAATTTCTAAATACGTTTGGTGACTAAAATATTATTTTATTAAATATATCTGTTTAATAAATCTGTTTTGTTTAAATGCACCAAAATACATTGCCTATATTCACTGAGAAATGGATAAAAGCATTCATTTTCTCAATTATGCTGAGCACTGTATATAGTGTTGTTGTTATTTACAACAACACTATATTTTTTAGAACAACAATTATCAAGTGTCACTGATTTGTATAATTGGATGTCTCTGATTCTCACCAAAGCTGCATTTATTTGCTCAAACATAGATTAAATCAGTAGAAGTAATGTGAAATAAGATTATTATTATTATTATTATTATTATTATTATTATTATTATTATTATTATT
>CAIGQW010000302.1:15521752-15545674 GCA_903798125.1 Danio choprae | reverse complement strand
GTGTGTGTGTGTGTGTGTGTGTGTGTGTGTGTGTGTGTGTGTGTGTGAATGAAACTGAATGGAGATGTTTTGATTGATGTCATATTAACAGCACTTATTTCTCTTATTCCAGACTGCGTAAGGGTTGTGGCGCTGGCTGTAATAGTGGCGGGAATGTCGAAGATTGTGATGCGGGTGGTTTGTCGTGTGGCAGTGGGAATTCTGGGAATTCTGGGACAGGAGCAAGTGATTCCCAGCATAGCTCAGGACCCACAGCGCTGCATGCGTACACCCCACATTCTCTGGGTAAACACACAGTCAATGCTTAAGACGTCACTTACTGGTTGAGCACACACTTTTACTGTGTAACTTGCATGGAATTATGATGTAATTTGTGTTCTACTTAGGCCTTCACCTAGTTAATCTTTGCATGTTAAACCTAAAAACACAGATAGAGGATTTGCCGTGTCTGACACTTTATTGGTGATTGTTTATAGCCAAAGTATGTGTAAAAGTAGAACAAAAGCAGAAAAGCAGAGCTCATCAAAATATGCTTGCACATGATGGTGTGACTATGCATTTTTCAAAAGTTGTAAGGTTTTGGAGGTAATTTAGGTCTTATGTGCTGGATGGATGGATGGATGGATGGATGGATGGATGGATGGATGGATGAATAGATTGAGCGATAGACATCAACTTTTGATAGATTTATTAATTGCTTGATTAGACAGACAGGTGGATAGATAGATGAAAAAGGATGGAGAGATAGATAAATAGATGGATGGTTAATAGACAGATGGACGGACAGATGGTTGGACAGACAAACAGATAAATACCAGGTAAATGGATGGATGGACAGATTGGTGGATAGATAGACAAAATTATGGATGGATCTACGGAGCATTAACTTTTGAACAAATCAATGGAAAGCCAGAGTAATGGAAGTATGAATGTATAAATAGACAGACAATAGATGGATGAATGAATGGATCGATGGGTGGATAGATAGACAGACAGACAGACAGACAGACCGAGACAAAAAGACAAATATACAAATAGATAGACCGAAAGACAAAAATATAGACAGACAGATAAATAGATAGACAGACAGGCAGAGAAAGATGGATGGATGGATAGAAAGATAGATAGACAGATAGACAAACCGAGACAAATATACAAATAGGCAGGCAGGCAGACAGAGAAAAATAGATAGATAGATGGATGGACGGACAGATAAATAGACAGACAGGCAGAGAAAAATGGTTGGATGTATAGACAGACAGACAAACAGAAAGATAGATAAACAGATGATAGACAGACAAACAGATGATAGATAGATGGATGGATGAATGGACTGATGGTTGGATAAATTGATTGAATGAATGGACAGGTGGATAGATAGATAGATGGATAGGTAATAGACAGAGATGAATCAGCAGTTATCCATCTGTCCCTAATGTATCCAAAAAGTAACACACAGTCTCTCTCTCTCTCTCTCTCTCTCTCTGTTTGTGTTCAGGTACAAGTCAGAGTTCTCAGTCAGTTCAGTCTGGTTTGGTTCGTCAGTCTCCTGCGCGTGCATCTGTGGTCAGTCAGTCGTCCTCGTACCGCCACAGCAGCAGTCGTCAGTCTTCACTGCGCACGTCTGTGACGGGTCTGGAGCCCTGCAGACGCTCCTCCAGCAGCCAGCTTTCGCTCCGCACGCTGCCCACTTCCCTGCAGCTCCGGCTGGGCACCAACTCCTCCATCGCTAACCCCGAGCCCCCCGGCCCCTCCAGCTCCCTCTCCGCTCACTCCATCCCGCCCTGCAAACGACATGCGCACACGCTCGCAGGCCTGCTGGGAAACGAGGCCTTAGTGCTGGGGACGGACATTCATCCTCACCCCCACCACCATCTGCACTACATCCACCATCACCATCACAACCCCTCGCTGTCCTGCCTGAGGAGGGACGACATCTCCTACAGGGTGCAGGTCAGCATCTGATTAGGCACATTAATTGTGTGTAACTTGTAGGGGTGGGCAGATCGATCCTGAAGTATCGATATTTTTATTACTGGCAGTGTATCAAAAGGAGCGATCCTTAAACAGAAGTATCGACCTTTTCTATGTTTTTTTTCTTATTGAGTGGTCACTGATTTTAATATCTTAATAATAGTAATAATGACAATAATGACTAATAGTATATAAATAATTACTTAAATAGGAACAGGAATGGGAACTATAATATTCTACTGTTGTATCTACATTGAGTCAGTGTTCGCTCACAGCCTCACACTTTCAAGGCACAGTACACAGCGCACACACCAGCGCAGGTTTTAAAACTCAAGCGTGGGGCTGTGGTCATCGTGACTGAAGGAAAAAGAAGCATAATCTGGAGGTATTTTACTCCTGTTAATAATGACAAGTCTTTGTGTGACACTTGATGACACCACTGATCAGTCAAAGAAAAATAGGCTCAAAAGGAGAGCCAACAGTTATTTGTTTGTTTCATTAAAAAAAAGATATTAGATTTTTTTTAATTAAATGAGGATTGTGCAATGTTATTTATTGTTATATATGGTTTTATATAGCCAAATACTGTTTAATTATTAATGTTCTGTAATTATAATAAATGTAAAAAGTGTAATAATAGTGAAGATGATTAATAAAAACAGTATAAAAGCACTTTAATATATTTTAATTGAAGTATCGGTATCGATATTGACGATACTTGTCATGAAATACTTGGTATCGGATCGGATAGAAAATAAGTGGTATCGCCCATCCCTATTAAAGTTTGTGTGTTTTTGTGTGCAGATTGTGGATGTGAGTCAGGTGTTGGATGTGACAAATCATCCCAAGAGGAAGGAGCTGGTGTGGCCTGATGAAAGCATGAGATTGAGGTCTGGACGTAACTTTTGGAGAGAGTGGAGTCCGCTGGAGGGCATGGAGGGTCACGTGAGTACATCACACGTCTCTGCTGTTATTGCTGACTACAGCTGTTTAAATTTGTTTTCTGTAAAGCTGAACAATAAATATATTGCATGTATAACCTGAATTTTTTTATTAAAAATTTGCTGTGCGCAGCTTACTTGAAAACTTAAACATGAAAACAGTAAAGCTAAATAGAAATATAAAAATATATTATCTGTGCTGTTTTACATTTCATTTGTCTTTGTCTGAAAAATTCCTGTCAGGAAAAAATGAAAAGAAAAATCTGCTATTTATTATTAGTATGGCTTTTCACCAACCCATCAAAATGAAAATTTGGTTTATTGTAAAATTTAGTCCTACTAGTTTCTAATTTATTTATTTATTTATTCATTTATTCATTTTCTTCAGCTTAGTTACTTTATTTGTCAGGGGTTGCCACAGCGGAATGAACCGCCAACTTATCCAGACTTTGTTTTACACAGTGGATGCCCTTTCAACTGCAACCCAGTACTGGGAAACACCCATGCACACTCACTCACACACATACACTACGGCCAATTTAGTTTATTCAGCTCACTTATAGCGCATGTCTTTGGACTACGGGGGAAACCGGAGCACAGGGAGGACACCCAAATATATTTTTGAGACATTCACTCTACTAACCTAATTTCTTTCTAATATCTCTCTTCCTGTATCTGTATAGGTGGTTCATCGTTGGGTGCCTTGCAGTCGTGATCCGGTTAGCCGGTCTCACATTGATAAGACCATCCTGCTGGTCCAGGTGGATGATAAACTGGTTCCCATTATAGAGACAGGAGTGATTGAACTGGGGGCAGAGGTTTGAGGACACGCATTCGTCCAGCTACAGGCCACACTCAACTTCCAGCTGCTGACCGAGGCGCAGGAAGCCAGGGAAACGTGCAAATGGAGAACATTCACACACATAAACACATACACACACTGCTGGCAAGAAGCACACTTGCTGGAATGGGGACAGAAAGCTGCCTTGCTCCGTGTTCCTCCTGGGATATGCTGCATGAGAGATCAGCTCCTGTAAACTCTTCTCTCTCTACGTGTCTCTCCTTTATATGAGCAGCTGCGTTTCATTCTGTGTCTTAGGTTCTATGCATCTCATCACACATGCAAACTCACAGGGAACACTAAAGCCGAGCTTGATGTACACGCAGAGGTTTTTTTTATTACAGCTATAAGTTTTATTTTTCTGCCAAAATAAGTCTGGACATGCAGTGAAATCTTGTGACAGACTGTGTTTTACTTGCTGCCAAGACATCAGACGGACAGATAGAGAGACAGATAGATTTAAAGATAGAGAGACAGACGGATGATTGCAGTGAGGGTGATGTTGTAACTGAAGCAGGTGCTTCTTTTACGTCATCCTTATTCTTTAAACCTCATTGATTGTGTTGAGGTGTTATGAGAAACTTTAACTTGCACTATGATTTGAGTTCTTTTCGTTTTGGATTTGCAGCTGTGCACTACTTTCTAAGACTACACGTTATTTATTCCTCCGCGAGTTGAATCGCTGCGGTTACCGATGCCTTTGGAATGCGAATTGCGAAATCATCGACACATTCTTTTTCTGCCATTTTCTTTTCTCCTTTGGCTTGAGGACAAGAGGTGGTTTTTGAACCACGTGTAGTTATGTACAAATATATAAATGTGTCTGTAAAAAGATTTGGCTTTAAATATTTATTATTGTATTTACATTTTGTTATATTGTTTTTCATTTACGGGACAAATAAAAACAATGCATAAATATGGGTTATTCCTGTGAGAGTGACTTGATGTTGTTTTGATGAGAAGCATGAATTGGGTTTATGGACTCGTATTCATGTGATCTGGGGGACAAAGGTTGCTGCTGTCATGAGAAGACGACGCTGTATGTTATACACCAGTGTTTCTCAACCCTGTTCCTGGAATACACACAGACAGTACCTACTTTTGATGTCTCCCTCGTCTGACCCATTCATTTCGGGTTTTAGAGTCTCTTCTAATGTTCTGATGAGTGATTCAGGTGTGTTTGATTAGGAAAGGTGGAAAATGTGTAGTGCTGCTGTGCCTCTAGGAACAGTGTTGCGAACCACTGTTATACACTATGTAGAGATGTGATAGTTGGACACGTGAATTCCCTATTTATGTTACTCAAACAAGTCCACACTTGTTCTACACACACTTTAAACATGTCCTGATAATAGGTAACACGCTGTACAAGTAGCATGATGAAGAATTTTTTAGTTAATGGACATTAAAATAGGTCTGTGTGTGTGCAGTAGTCAGCATTTGAAGTGGATCAAAAAAGTACTCTAATTTTATTTACTGTTGTAAATTGTATTAATAGTTTGACCAATTATATATATTTCACATAATTTTCTAGAGTGCAATAAGCTACAGTATATAACGTTTGTCTTATATTCTCTTTAAAATGGTTTTGAAACTGTCAGTGCCTGAGGAATCGGGTCAAATGTGTAAATCAGAGAAACACAAAATTCAGTTACGTTTACATTTGGTGATTTAGCAGACGTGTACACCTGAAGAAGATTTTACATTCATTCATTCATTTTCCTTCCGCTTAGTCCCTTTATTCATCAGGGGTCAGCAGAATGAACCGCTAACTTATCCAGAATATGTTTTACACAGCGGATGCCCCTCCAGCTGTAACCCAGTACTGGGAAACACCCATACACACTCATTCACACACACATACACTGCGGCCAATGTAGTTTATTAAATTCACATAGAGCGCATGTGTTTGGACTGTGGGAGAAACCGGAGCACCCCACAAGAAACCCACACCAACATGAGGAGAACATGCAAACTCCACACAGAAATGCCGACTGACCCAGCCGGGACTTGAACCAGCGACCTTCCTGCTGTGAGGTGACAGTGCTAACCACTGAGCTACGGTGTCGCCAGAAGATTTTACACTGAATTCTAATAATAACAAACAGCCAGTGAAAGTACTTGTGTAATAACACGGGTGTAATAAATTATTGCAAGCAGTGGCCGGTTTCCCAGTGATCTGTTCAATAGTATTATAAACAATGACATGACTTTGTTGCATTATGATCACAAAAAAATACCAAGTTACTATATGTAAATACAATTAGAATTTTAAAAAGTTTTTTTGCGGTGTCACACAATCCGTAAATTACTCTAAAGCCCCAGAAGGGATTTACCAAATGCACCGACCACTAGACTGATCTGGAATTGAGTATCTGTTTTGAATTAGCATCAACTACAATCAAATAATCATCGCTGCGTTTTTCCATGAATTGCTTTTCTGTACATGACTCTCACAACACCTGTTAAAAACAGCCCAGGTGAGATCAGCCCATTAAAACTGCGTGGTTGCAGTGAAATGCAGTCATATGACAAACGGATGACCTGATCATGTGCTCAAACGCATTTTTCTGTAACGTTAAATCATAAACCGAACTACAGGACAGGTGTTTGTGGTGAAATGCCTAAGCAATATGATTAATAAGCTTTTTTCTAAGCGATTATTAAATCCCCTGATAAATTTCCCCATGTCCCCTTAAATTTCACATCGGTTAGACTTTCTTTGATATGGTGAAAGAGCTTTCAACGCATAACTATACTATTTCTTTAATTTTGAGAAGCTTCCTCTTTCGTGTTTTTATTTTCAGCTAAACTCAAGCACATGATCGACTAGTCAGGAGGTCACCTTAGGTTCCGCCCACAAGTCAAACACGATTGGATGCCACACTGCGCCGTGATTATATGATTGGATGAGCTGCTGGGTTTGTTTGCGCTGATTGGCTGCTGCGCATGCGTCCCGTCTTCACCGTTTGTAATAAAGCGTCGCGTCGCTCCTGTACAGGCAGCTCGGGCGTCGTGTACAGTAACTGGTAAGGCCATAAAACTCTTTGTTTTATTGTAACAATTCCTTTATAATGACTGAATGTGTTTGTCTGTGCTGCTATTATTCAACTAGGGTTAAAACACTTCATTCAGCTAAAAGGAGGATCATTTAATTATCTCTGTGGCCTGTTGTTGTTATTCTAGCCGCGATGTGTTTAGGTGGTGATCACGAGATCGTAAAATATATGCGAAACACAGTTTTAGACAGAAAACGTGTCATTGTTAACGAACTGATATTTATTATTTGCATCTAAAAGAGAAAAAACGACAGATTCTTATTCTGTGATTAAGTGTTCTGGGGGGTGATTTATTATGGGTTTATCAAAGTAACATTAATTAATATGGATTCGACAGACGTGCAGTGGGATGAATAAACACAAAGCAATATCCTACATAATTTCACTCTTAAGGCTTTATCTCTGCCTTACTGTAAATAGACTCTATTTAGAACTTATGTTGACATGATAAAGATGTCTTCATTTGCATAACTACGACAAAGGAAATGTAGTTACAGTTTATCTTTATTATATGTAGATAAGGGTATATTATTAGCAAAATAAAAGTCATCAAATGTCCTTTTTTAGTATAATAAATACTTAGTATAATATTAGTGTAATAAATCGTTTAGTCTGTAAAATCCTAAAGTCATATATGCTATTTTAGTCTGATTTGTTTTCCATTTTCATTTCCAGTAGATTGCAGAAATGAGCCCACAGACAGTAGCAGTTTTAGGTCTCGCCCTGAGCCTTGGGCTAGTTGTAAGTGGTTTCCCTGCGGAACAGCCAGAAAATGGGAAGCACTGGGTCGTCATTGTGGCTGGGTCAAATGGCTGGTACAATTACAGGCACCAGGTGAGAAAATGAAAACAGAAACTGGTCTTTGGGGTAAAGTACAGGTTTTTTCCCAAACTATTAGTCACCTTTCAGTTTTCTCAAAAGACTTGTTTGCAATGAATTGTGTTTTATTTATATGTGGGTGTGTATAGGCTGATGTGTGCCATGCGTATCAGATTGTCCATAAGAATGGAATTCCTGATGAGCAGATTGTGGTGATGATGTATGATGATCTTGCTGATAGTCCTGAGTGAGTATAACTTGTATTATTTAAGCAAAATGGCTGGGAATCAATCGTGCAGTAGTTCTTAAATCCAAGGTGTCTGATGTCCAAAGCAATATTTAAAGCTCTTGATACAGGATCTACTTCTGTTACTCTGCAACTAAAATAGCTGACAGTTTAATCTTAGATGTCATTATTTTAGTGTTGTTTTTAATATAATTACGTTTGAGAATCACTTGTATACTGTTGTGGTTATAGATCTGGGTTGGTAACACATTGGGGTTATTGGATCAGGGATCATAAGATATAATTCAAGACATGTACTTGCTTTGGTCGAAGGCGTAAACCACATTGCCTATGATTATAGGAAATGTGCTGTTAGTATAAAAAAAAGACAGTCTCTGCTTGGAGTTTTTGACCAAGATCAATATGAACACTTCCCCTAAATCTTTTTGAATGCCTGAGAACATTTTCTAGACCTCCACATTTGTGTACAGTCAAACAAAGATTTGAGTCTGTTCTTTTGCAGAAGTCACAAGCATCTAATTTAACCACCAGAAACCACATGTGCACCAGCAGGGAAAACGCATGAATGTCAGTCAGGGTTTTCTGTCAGTGACTGGCATTTACGATTGTTTTTCTTTTTTCCTTTTTGGGTGAAAGTCACAAAATGTAATGCATTTAAAATCCAAAATATGTATTTTATTTAATTCAGATAAACCGAAAGAAGCCGATATCTGTACAATAACATAATCCTTATGATATATTTATATTTGGAGGGTTATTATTTGTCACAATTTTTTTTGATTGAGGCACAATATTAACTGGAGTGTTGTGGCCCAAATGCATTTTAAAAAATGTTTTATGATATAATTAATGAGGGACAGAAAGGAGGGCAAATTCAAACCTTTATTTTAACTTAGTATTGTATAGCTGTGACATTTATCGCTTTATTGGCATTTTTATGGATTAAAATGTAGGTCAGGTGTTCCGGCTGAATTAAACCATGAAAGAAAGACGTTCGATATCTTAGTTGGTCACATAGTTTTATGGTTAATTTTTAACCCATGTTTGATAAGTGAAGGAAAAGAAGCTTTTTATATTGTTTGTGCTCTTTTTATAGTTTACGATTTTTAGTATTGATTTGTCAGTTCTTGCTCCTTTTTAAAGAGAACATGTTTTTGTGTGTTTAGTAACCCTACAAAAGGAGTGGTTATAAACAGACCAAATGGATCCGATGTTTACAAAGGAGTGCTGAAGGACTACATTGGTGACGTGAGTCAACACACTCGCTTCTGAATCTGAGATTTGAGATGATAAAGGATGTGTTTGCCATCAATTTATTATTATTGTGTGATTTGTTTTTTATTATTATTATAATATTTTTTTTTTTTTTATAGGACGTCACTCCTGAGAACTTCCTGGCGGTGTTGAAAGGTGATGCTGCTAGTGTGAAAGGAGGATCTGGAAAAGTGCTGAAAAGGCAAGTTACCATTAAAACTCTGTCGGAGTGGGGTTAGGGGTCATTAGGCATGTTTTTGTGTGTTTCAGTTACATTTGAATTGAATTAGCAGATGTATTGCCCCCAGTTCCTGTGAAATCCTAACCTCTTTGTCCTATGTGTGCATGTTGAGTCAGATATGTGGTAAAACAGGTCTTGTGATCTAAAATTATTTTTCTTTTCTCTTCCACTTGGCAGCGGTCCGAATGATCATGTGTTTGTGTATTTCACTGATCACGGAGCACCAGGTCTGTTGGCCTTCCCTAATGATGATGTAAGCACTTTCTGCATCCTGTGGCCATTTAGCTGAATCAGATCCTCACAGGCTCTTCTCACGCACAGCACACTGCTTATTTATCAATCTGAGACAGCCGATGCAAATGCTTTTTTTTTTTTAATTATTTATTTTTTTTTTTTTTACTTTTTTTTTATATACATATAAATTTTTATATATTTTTTTTGTTTTATATATTGTTCTCATTATACAAAAAAAATTATAAAACTGACCCTCATAAAGTAAAGTAAATAAAACTGACCCTTTTTTAGACATCTGCTGACATTGAGTAATTTAATATATTATGATACTGATAGCGTGGGCACTTTAAAATTATTATTTAAAGATAATTAAAAAATAAAATCTCAGATGGTCTTACTTTTGACCTTGATTTAATATGCTCAAGCAGTTGGTCAGCTCGCATAGAAAAGTCTCTTATAATGAGTAACACATTTAACTAATAGGCAGTCTAGCTTTAAGTTCAACTTGCTGTGCTGACAACGTTTTCCAGTAATTGTGCGAGATCATCAGAGTTATTGCTTCACTTCTCTTATGCATGACATGCTCAAATCGATAGGAGTGTTGAAATTGAATTCAGTTTTTTATTTTTCTCTCAGCTCCATGTCGATGACCTGATGGATACCATCAAGTACATGCACAGCAACAACAAATACAAGAAGGTGATCTATTTATTCATCGGTATCAGTAAGATACAATTACGTCAATTCTGCAAAACCCCTATCATTTATAATTTTTTTTTTTCCACACCCATAGATGGTGCTTTATGTTGAGGCCTGTGAATCTGGCTCTATGATGAAACCTCTGCCCGTGGACATTAATGGTGAGGTTTTATTTTTTTTTTTTTTATTTATTTGTTTTCCCCTGTCTTCACACATGTTTCTGTGATTTCAATAACACTGTGTGTTTAATCTGGGTGTGTTCACTCTTAATGTCTCAGTTTACGCTACCACCGCTGCTAACCCGGATGAGTCCTCATATGCCTGCTACTACGACGAGGCCAGAGACACCTATCTGGGAGACTGGTACAGCGTCAACTGGATGGAGGACTCTGATGTGGTGAGTATTAGGCTATTTTAAAGGTTCCCAATTTAGTTTTCTTCTACAGTAGATTTACTTAAAACCAAGGTTAAATTTACATGGCAGTATCACTTCTTTTTTTTTTGATGCAGTCTTTCTAAAACTTTTCCAAGGGCTTACTCTAATTGGCTCAGATGGCTCGGTTGGTTGTGATTGCTCCAATGCTTACAGTACATTTCCGAAATTAAACACTCACCAAATCTGAATTTCAATTCTGCCTGCGTTTTAACATATTAACTCAAGCCTGAATCATTGTCTTTTGAATGTGAATGAAAACTAAACTTACTTTCACATCTCTGAGAACCTGTTAATAGCATGAATGTTTGTGCAGGAAGTAAAACTAAAATTTTTCACAACTTGTTTCAAGCAGCTGAGAATCAGTTCTGGAAATAGTAATATACAGTATATAATATAGAGATTCTTCATTTAAACCTTGCACAATATATTATTACATGAAAGATGACATCCCAAAATGCATAATAGTAGCATTTTATGAAAGAAAGAGCAGGGTACCTCACAAAAAAGTTTGTTTTAATGATGTTGTGTGTTTGTTTCTTTAGGAGGATCTGAGCAAAGAGACTTTGGCCAAACAGTTCAAGATCGTAAAGGCCAAAACCAACACCAGCCATGTGATGCAGTATGGAAACAAGGTAATACACACACACACACAAACACTGTCTTTTACGTAGTAAACATCCATTAGACAAATGAGCAGATGCATACACTACTTCTAAAAATGTGCAGTAAAAAAAAATCACTTCCTTGAGTTGAATGTACAGATACTATATGTGTGTGTTTATTTATATATACATATCTCAGATAATAAGATATTTGCATGAACTTGTCATGTGACTTTTTTGTTGTTTGCTTGTTTGACATATGATTGAGATTGCCCCACTGGTTAGTCAAGTTATCCAATCACATCATCTCAAATGTTGTTTTAGTATTTCTGCGAACACCTGAGTGAAGTTACCTCCTGGAACGTGATTGTTTTCCCACACATCTGCAAGATATCATGACTTATGTTCACTTGGTTTAATCCAGACTATCCAATCAGTGTCATCCTAACTATGCATTAGGTTATCAACACTATAATGACACTGGTTTGACTGAGTAGTGCAGTTCTGTATAATGGCTGTACTTGCTGAAAGTAATTCCTCTTTGTTTGTGTTTTAGACGTTGTCCCACATGAAGGTTATGGCGTTCCAGGGTAGCTCCAAAGGTCTTGATAAGGCAGTGGAGCCAGTGTCGTTGCCTGTGATTGCTGAACACGACCTTATGAGCAGCCCTGATGTGCCACTTGCCATCCTAAAGAGAAAACTCCAGAAGACCAATGATGTTGATGCTGTTGTTGGTTACCTGAATGAAATCCACGCTCATCTACAGGTTTGAGGGACTCCTTTTTACTAATCAATATTAATTAGTTTTTTTTATAAAACAACAACAAAACTACTTTAATGAGCAGTATTTGTGCTAGAACTAAAAACCTAAAATAAGGATGTGTGCTGTGCTATATGTGATGGTATGTTTAGCATTTGAGAACTCCTGAAGAGCTAATAAAACATGTAAACAGGTCTTTTAAAATTATTTTAAAGCAAAAAAAAAAAACTAAAACATTCTTTTATTTAACAGTGACACATTTATTTGTTCAATATACAGTGCATCCGGAAAGTATTCATAGGGCTTCACTTTTTCCACATTTATTTTTATGTTACAGCCTTAATCCAAAATTGATTAATTTATTTCTTCAAAATTCTACAACCTTAAAAATTCACATGTACATGAGTATCCACAGCCTTTGCTCAGTACTTTGTTGATGCACCTTTGGCAGCAATTACAGCCTCAAGTCTTTTTGAATATGATGCCACAAGCTTGGCACACCTGTCTTTGGGAATTTTTGCCCATTTCTCTTTGCAGTACCTCTCAAGCTCTATCAGGTTGGATGGGAAGCGACGGTCAATAGGATTTAGGTCTGGGCTCTGGCTGGGCCACTCAAGGACATTCACAGGGTTGTTGTGATGCCACTCCATTGATATTTTGTCGGTGTGCTTTGGGTTATTGTCCTGCTAGAAGATGAACCGTCGCCCCAGTCTGAGGCCTAGAGCACTCTGAAGCAGGTTTTCATACAGCATGTCTCTGTACATTTCTGCATTCATCTTTCCCTCTATCCTGACTAGTCTTCCAGTTCCTGCTGCTGAAAAACATCCCCACAGCATGATGCTGTCACCACCATGCTTCATTGTAGGGATGGTATTAGCCTGGTGATGAAACGCAATGCCTGGCATTCACTCCAAAGAGTTCAATTTTAGTCTCATCAGACCAGAGAATTTTGGTTCTTATGGCCTGAGAGTCCTTCAGATGCCTTTTGGCAAATTCCAGGCGGTGAGTGGCTTCTGTCTGTCCACTCTTCCATACAGGCCTGATTGGTAGATTGCTGCACAGATGGTTGTCCTTCTGTAAGGTTCTCCTCTCTCCACAGAAGAACGCTGGAGCTCAGACAGAGTGACTATCAGGTTATTGATCATCAGGTTATTGATCACTCAGCTTAGATGGCCGGCCAGCTCTAGGAAGTCCTGGTGGTTAAACATCTTCCACTTACGGATGATAGAGGCCACTGTGCTCATTGGAACTTTCAATGCAGCAGAAAATTTTCTGTAACCTTCCCCACCCTTGTGCCTCGAGACAATCCTTTCTCGGAGGTCTACAGACAATTCCTTTGTCTTCATGCTTGGTTTGTGCTTTGACATGCACTGTCAACCCTGGGACCTTATATAGACAGGCGTATGCCTTTTCAAATCATGCCCAATCAACTGAATTTACCACAGGTGAACTCCAATTAACCTGCTGAAACTCCTCAAGAATGATCAGTGGAAACAGAATGTACCTGAGCTCAATTTAGAGCTTCATGGCAAAGGCTGTGAATACTTATGTACATGTGATTTTTCAGGTTGTTTATTTTTTTAATAAATTTTCAACAATTTTAACAAATCCTTTTTCACATTGTCATTATGGGGTATTGTGTGGAGAATTGAGGAAATAAATGAATTTAATCCATTTTGGAATAAGGCTGTAACATAAAAACATGTGGAAAAAGTGAAGCGCTATGAATATTTTCCGGATGCACTATGTATATTCAAATATTTCAAATATAGTATTTCTATTTCAAATACTGTTTTCATCAAATTATACTTATAATAAATATAAAATAAATAAATAATACAAATACGACTAAAATGTTTTGAATTTCCATTGAAATATTATCCAGCGCGACATTGAAAATATAAATCTTTCTGGTAGAACTTTTATTTTGTCACAATTCACAGTATTAACAAACAATTAACCAACACTACTAGCTTAATGAACTACTAATTAGCTGCTCATTAATAGCTAGTAAGGTGGAAGTTGGGTTTAGGTTTTGGGTAGGATTAGTGATGCTGTAATTAATAACATTAACATTTTAGTTTAGGTCACAATTTATGCTATCTTCTTGATGACCAAATCAGTATGATTTTATATTGAAATGACATAAGAAATTATTTATGAAGGATCATGGGATTAAAAACTGAGATATAATAATAATAATAATAATGATAATAATAAAAAAAAAATCTTTTTATTCAAATTAATTCAACTATTATTGTACATAATTACTGTTTTACTGTAATTCTTCTATTAAATAAATAGCAAGCAAAAATGCTTTCTTTTTAACTCCTTTCAAAAATGTGTATGAGACAACACGGGGCCAGTCAGTAATTGTGTGCGTGTGGCTGTGTGCATAGGTGCGGGAGCTGCTTGGAAACACCATGCGTAAGATCGTGGAGCATGTGGTGCAGGACAAAGAGGAAATGCAGGATTATCTGGATGGACGTACAGACCTCACACAGTACAATTGTTACAAAACAGCCGTCAGACACTACAAGAAACACTGCTTCAACTGGCACGAGCAGAAGGTACACACAGTCTGCTAGCGCTTCTGTGGCTTTTCCGTGTCCTGTTGTGCTGTTTGTGTGACATTCTTTCTCTCTTCTCGCAGTATGAATATGCTCTGAGACACCTGTATGCTCTAGTAAACCTCTGTGAGGGAGGATACCAGGCCCACAGGTAACAATACATGTTTTCCCCCATTTCTCATGTTTTCTCCAGAGTATAATGTGGAAGCTTTGTGAACATTGAACCATGAAATCGCTGTGCAGTGTTTTCGTAATGAACAGCGCCCTCTGCCTGGGGTATTGCGGTATTGGAATCGAATGATTAGTCATGGAGAAACTTATGCGTGTCGTTTCAACATGCGTGGAAAACATGCAAAAAAGAGAGACGAAATACAGTAAACAATTAACTAAAGAAATCTAAAGTAGTGATGTGACCTCGAATTGTGATGTAAACCTGTTTTTATGAATGTTAATCCACAAAAAGAAATAAATTTAAACCCTGCAATATAAAGATTAAATGAATCTCTAACACTTGCTCTGAGTTACTTCAAGCAGTTAGATTCACAGACATTCAGCATCTTTGTCAACCCATTAAAATAAAAATCTGAGACTGACATGTATTACTGTTTTTAAGGAGTAATTACCCAATTATGTCCCACTTGAAGTGGCCTTAGCTACAATGTACTTGCATCGAATAATAAGTACAATGTACTGATGTTTATGTTGTATTGTAAAACGCTTATGGTACTATTGAGGTGGGTTATGAGTAGGGCCAGACAGAATCTGCGGACATTTTATACTATTTCTGCAGAGAATTTAGTAAAAATCTGCGAATTTATGTGAAATTATTTCGAGAGTATCATAACTAAAAACCTAATATATGAAATAATAAATAATACCTTTTTAAAAATTTTATTTAATGTTTACAATGCAAATCTAGATCCACTTATTTGATAAACAAAGAAAGTCTCTCATATAATAGATCTACTAAAAGACAGAAAATATTACTTTACAAACTGTATTGTCAATAAATAAACTGAACACTTTCATATTAGTCAATATTATTACTGAAATTAATTTAAAAAGTAAATAAATAGACTCAATGATGGGCCACTTAATATAAAGCAGGACCCAAAATTATTCATGCATGATTTAATTGTAATAGAAACAAAATAGTATAGAGTGAGACAAAGTTATTTTAGAGTGTGTTTTTAAAATATATGTTGAATTGCATAGGTTTAATTTAACATGATTTGTGATTTACGCAAACGTATTCTAATCATTGAAATGGAGTTGGGAGGAAAGCAATATTGTTTTATTTGTGTATTATTATTTTTTCTGAATGTCATATCTGTCTGTCTCGCAGAATCACAGCAGCCATGGATGATGTGTGTTACTTCAGAGAGTAGATATGTGAACTTGAGCCTATGGATGAACTACACTTTGCACAAAAGAATCTGACTGTGGGCAGAAATCACACAGCTTTTGATCCTTTTGAAAATGTTTCTTTTTTTTAATGAGGATTTGCACTTTTAAAAGATTTTATGTGATGTTTTACTTCTTTTTTCTTTTTTTTAAGAAAGCATAAACTCAAGAAAATGTAAACACTTTTACCTGTTATACTTCATTTTTATTTTATTTCTTTCAATCAGATGCCTCATAAGTGAAATCAAATGGAAAGTCCGCTTTAAAGGGACACATTTACATTTGCAAAGCTTGTTTTTTCTTCGATTACTGCCGACATTAGTAAGAAACGCATTTTCAGAAACCAAAGCATTTAAATGTCCAGTCAATGAAAGTCCAGTTGTACATGATCCTAATCTATTGCGTTAAAACAATTTTAAACAAACACTAGCTAGACACAATTTGCTACAGTACGTGTTGCACTAAGATTTTGTTTTTTATTTTTTTTAAGCCGATCTGCTTGTTTCCTGAGCCATGACGATACCGCTTTTTCCTCTATGTAGTAAAATCAAAGGAGCTCTTCTTTGGTTATTAGCTAAATGTCCACCTATCAAACTAACCCGAAATCTGTGGTCATACTTAAGAAGTGTCTTAAATAACTGAGCACTGAATGAGAAGGTGTGTTTAGTGTCGGGCTGCGTTATTATGTCAAGTGGCCTCCGTTTAGAGCTAATTGAGGCCTGAAACTGAACTGAAGGGGGGGTGTAATGAATGACAAGTGTTCGCTGCAGTTAGGAAAATGAGTTTGCACTGACAACCACTGTGTGAAGCAAAACACTGAATGACTACATGTTCTCCTGTCAATGTATAATCTGTTAAGCAGTGAGTTATTGATTATAAAAGGAATAATAAACATGGATTGAGTAGAATTTGTTGAATTAGTCTCTTCATTTTCTTTCAATCCAGCTTTTATAAAGCAATGTTGTAAATTGCGGTTGCATATGTTCTTGTAAACTACAGAAACAAATAATATATTGCTTCACTCTCAGAACAAAAAAGTTATAAAACCTGTCACTTTTTTAAAAGGTACACTTAAAGGTACATATTATTACTTAAAGTACAAATGTGTACCTCAAAGGTACAAAAGTATACCCTAAAGGTACAAGATTGTATAAAAGGTAAAAAGTACTGCCTCTGAGGCAGGTTTTTTTTTTTTTTTACTATTGTTTCTGGGAGTTGATTTATTAGTAAAATAAAAAAATTAATATTCATAATTATAAAACATTCTTTAATGATTTTTTAAATTCAATAGTGTTTTTAATTTTAGCAACAAATAAATCCGTGAAAGTGGCTTTAAATTTAAGTTTTGTGTCTTTTTATTCTGAGCAAAAAAACATTCAGATAAAGCATAATTTTATATTATTTCGTTCCAGCATCAAAATAGGTTTTACAGTCATTGACCCAAGTATGTTTAATGTGATTTAAATAATTATAGTTTATTTTACAAAACAAGCTGCTGAAAAGCAATTCTATTCAAAATATAATCTTCTCAAAATTTAGATCTGATTATTTTTTTGAGATATTAGGGCTGCCGTTTTGTTCGAATCATCTTCGATTCTTTTCGCCCTCCTGTTTCTCATTTGTTTCTTTTTGCTGTTCATCTGTGATCTTGACTGATGTCTTATGATCTACATAATAACATTTACTGGAAAACCCAACAAAATGCACATTCTGCACGTTCTTATGTAACACCAACAAATAAGAAATATCTTGCATATTATCTATTACACTTGCATAATAATCTATTAAACTATTTGATATTTCTTTAGATTTTCTCTGTGTGCATATGTATAAATATGTGCACTACTTAAATAAGGGGTATGAACACCACCAGATTGTTTTATAGAGGTACAAATAGTAACAACTTAGCCAAAATGCAACAGAAGTCTGAGAAACAGACTGAGAAATAACAGCTAGATCTGCTAGTCCAGGTGATTCAGAAAGTGATGATTCAAGAATGACCAGGTAAATTTCAGCATCTACATTCCTACCCCCCAAAAAAATAAGTCTCAAAAAAGCTGAACGTTTCACAAGGCAGGAAATTCGACTCACAGCGGTTTCCACAGGATTATGATGTTCATCCTGGTGGGATTGAGTTTATACTTGCAGCTCCCTGATTGTGACTGGAACGAATGACGACATGTTCTTTGATGTATGATGTTGCGGTAATGCCGATGGCTGATTGGCTGAAACTGAAGCTATGATGAAAAATACTGAGACACTTGAAAGAAATTATAATATATCGTCTTTTCAGTTCCCTTATTGTATGTTGTTTTTGATGTAGTTCATGATTGCATCAAAGCTTCTGTCAAGGGTCTTTATGCTCTAATTTATGACAACACTAATTTAAAAATGTCTATTCAGTACAATGTCAAACAAATAGATTTGTGCATTTCTTAATAGACCTCAGATTTCATTACCTGCTTGTGTTAGTTATGCTTAAATACCACGTTTAATGATATAAAACGTATACGTTCTTCGCCAATTCTTTTAACCTAATAAAGTTACGTTTCTAAAATGATTTATAATTACTACCTAGTAAATGATACAATTTATTTATTTATTTCTCCATATTTCTATTCATTCATTTTCTTTTCGGCTTAGTCCCTTTATTAATCTGGGGTCGCCACAGCGGAATGAACCGCCAACTTATCCAGCATATGTTTTACGCAGCGGATGCCCTTCCAGCTGCAACTCATCACTGGGAAATCCATATTTCTATATATTTCTTACTTTATATTTCTCCAAAGTGCGCCATTTGTTTCAGTTTGAAGAGACGGATAGCAATTTGTTTTGTTACTTATTGCAACATAGTTTTAGACTAATAACCCTCCATTTATTTATTTATTGCTTTATTGCATTTCACTTCATTTTATTTTAATTTATTTTTTTATGTTATTTCATTAACATTAAGCCCTTATCACTTTCAATTCATACTCAGTTTTACTTTCATACGTGTAAATTCTCACTCTCATTTTTAAGAAATACTTTGATATGTTCTGTTGCATCTGATGGTGTAATATATAGACCATTTTGAGGAATGTAAACAATAACAATGGTCCTAACGTATTTCCTGTTTTACATTTTAATTTTGACAGCTTCTGAAAATCCAAATTGCCTCTTTCTACAGTTCTAAAATAGCATGATAAGAAGCAGTAAATGTTCATGGGACAATTACATGACCACATTGAAATGGTCTAGACCAGGGGTGTCCTAACTCGGTCCTAGAGGGCCGGTGTCCTGGAGAGTTTAGCTCCAACCCTAATCAAACACACCTGAACCAGCTAATCAAGCTCTTACTAGATATACTACAAACTTCCTGGCAGGTGTGTTGAAGCAAGTTGGAGCTAAACTCAGCAGGACACCGGCCCTCCAGGACCGAGTTTGGACACCCCTGGTCTAGACCAACTAAACTTGAACTGTTGTAATGTAGGCTAACCCTCCTTATGTTTTGTATATTTGTTCATTTGACACCGTGTTGTAGCTACTGTAGCTTTATATGAAACTTTAATTAACAGATATTTAATTAAATTAAAGGGCACCTATTTTACAACTTTTACAAGATGTAGGATAAGCCTTTGGTGTCTCCAGAATGTGTCTGTAAAGTTTCAGCTCAAAATACCCATCAGATTATTTATTATAGCCTCCAGAATCTGCCCATTTTGGTGTCAGAGTATACATCGTAGCTGTTTTTGTAGCCTCTGGCTTAAATCCAAATTATCTGCTTCTCCCCACCCACTGTTCCCATGTGCGTGTCTGCTTCTCATGCCTTATATCAGATGAACAGTCAGTGACTCGAATGAAGCTGAAATACAGCTCATTAGTCAAAAATACCAAGTACGTTTATTTCATGTATTTGTGGTGGAGTTTATTCAAGCCTTTCTGAAACGATTAGTCTCACACAAATGTCATTTGCAGTACACACATATTTATGCACGTTTACTGAGTATAACGGTTAAGAATTTGATAGCGATTCGACAGTTTTTATTACAAACATGCACTGATTTAAAAACGTGTTAAACTTATAAAACGTATAAAAATCACAGGAAGTTGTAACAAATATTTTAATCCCAGTTTATTTGCAAAAACAAGTTCTGTGGACGTGTGTATACATGTTATTATAGAAACATGGCGCCTGTCAATCAATTCGGTGAGCGGGTAAATCGCACTTCTACGTCATGTTGCGGTGGGCCTCAAAATCACTGGGATTTGGGTCCTTTTTTAACTTGTTGGGTTTATATCACTCCAATATGACAGTGGACACACTATACCTACACAGTTCTGTCCAAACAGCTTACAAAAGTGGATTTTCATCATAGGTGCCCTTTAATATTTAATTTTGTTCATTCATTTTCTTTTCGGCTTAATCCCTTTATTAATCAGGGGTTGATAACAGCGGAATGAACCGCCAATTTATCCTGCATATGTTTTACGCAGCGGATGCCCTTCCAGCTGCAACCAATCACTGGGAATCATTCATACACACTCATTCACACTCATACACTACGGATAATTTAGCTTACCCAATTCACCTATACCGCATGTCTTTGGAATTGTGGGGGAAACCAGAGCGCCCGGAGCAAACCCATGCAAACACAGGGAGAACATGCAAACTCCACAAATATTTAATTTATTTTTAGTTATTATTAAATATATTTTTGTACATTTTATTTATTACTGTTTTTTTATTGTGCATGAATTGTATTCATTTAAAACTATGTCCTGAAATGACTAAGCATCTCCATAGCAATACATCCTGTAAGTCATAAATGGCATATAAATCAGCTCCACGCCCTTTAATCAGCGTGTTACGTAATGACGTCTACAGGATGTGTTTGTGCCGCGGCCGCGGGGAGGCGCCACTGAGCGGTCGAGCAGCTGAAAGTGTGTGGAAACTCCCTTTAATTCTCACCTGGAGCCTCTTGAGGATTAAGCGGAGAGGAGGACCTGAAGAAGCCCAGTCTGCAAGCACTGTTCCAGACTCACTGCTCTCTGAGGGACGACTGTGTCCGAAAACTATTTTGTGGAAATGCCTTACCTGAACTTTCCAGACCAGGCTCACATGGTCCGTCCGATCTAAAGGATTTTACAGCGCTGGACGAGAGGAAACTGCTGGGGGATCCCGACTATACAGGTAAAAACAAAAAAACTGCTCTGTTTGATGAATATGACATTACAACGCAAGTAAAGTGAGAAGTAAAGTTTGAAAACTTTATTTACTTGGCTCCAGTGTTTGTTCAGTGGGCTTAATCATTGAAGTTTGTCCGTCTCTGTGGTCTTAGTTTCAGTAAGTCTCTCTTAGTTTGTTTGCATGTTTTTATTTACTGAACGCTTATATTTTTCATTCTCTATTTAAGTCAGTGACTTTTTTTTATTAGAGTCTATTAAAAAGTGCAATACATGTCATATAAACAAAGGACTGCACAATTTTGTAATAAAATTGCACAATGATTTTTGGGGGAGGGGATTTCTATCAAAAATCAAATTGGTGTTGAAAATTTGGGAAGTAAAAAAAAGAGGAAAAATCATAATTGCATGATAGAAATCATAATTAGTTTTACATAAGCTCGTGAAAATAAGTGACTTATATTTCTTGTTATATAATTATAGAATGTTATTTTTATTTATTTGTTTCTAAATCAATGTCAGTGTGGTGCAACCAGCGTTCACTAACCATGTGACCAAGACAAACCCGTAGACCCTCATGACTGTCCATTTTATTTTATTTTATTTTATTTTATTTTAATATAGTTTGACAAAAAAAGCTGACGGTTAGCTAAGGTCAAATCAAGGAAAATATTTTAATTATATATATTTATCAGTTAAAGCAGGAATTGTCATAAAGAACAAGTATAATTAGTAATGTAAGAAAATGACAATACACCGAATAATAGAAATGGAAACAATAATCAATAAAGTAATACAAGATAAAAAATAAGCAATAAATTATTGTAAAGATAAACATTCATTCATTCATTTTCATTTCGGCTTAGTCCCTTTATTAATCTGGGGTCGCCACAGCGGAATGAACCGCCAACTTATCCAGCATATGTTTCATGCAGCGGATGCCCTTCCAGCTGCAACCCATCTCTGGGAAACATCCATACACACCCATTCACACTCATACACTACGGACAATTTAGCTTACCCAATTCACCTATACCGCATGTCTTTGGACTTGTGGGGGAAAGCAGAGCACCCGGAGGAAACCCACGCCAACACGGGGAGAACATGCAAACTCCACACAGAAACGCCAACTGACCCAGCCGAGGCTCGAACCAGCGACCTTCTTGCTGTGAGGCGAACGTGCTAAAGATAAACACATCAGTATAAAAGAAACAAGCAAATAAATACAAGCTGAGTAAATATAATAACTATAAAATAATCAAAGCACATTTTTTATGTAATTTTAAATTGTCCAGAGAATTTGTTCAAATAAATAAAATATAGAATATAGCAAACATAAATGCAATTATTACAAAATAATCTGAATGATCAGATCAAATGTAATATTGTAACTCAGTAGTAACTACATATTCCAATGATATTTTAGACCTATTTATAGTTATTTTCACAGTATAAATTGCTTTTTATTTCTTACAGTAAACTTAAAATTTTACAATGGGGTCCATTTTTTTCATTGACCATTTTCAGAAAATGAGACCTGGAAATGTGAACACAATTTTACAAACTAGTCTTTTTGCTGTTGTTGTTGTCGTTGTTGTTGTTGTTGTTGTTGTTATTCATTTTCCTTCCACATATGTTTATCATCTCAGACATTTCTTATCTGCCACTGACCTATAGAATTCCAATAAATTGTTAAATTCCAGTGGAGGGAAAAAAAAAAAGAAAATCAGTATCAGTTGTGCATGTTTCAGCAGTGTGTGAGTGCCCTTTACACACATGTGCAGCTCAGAAGCGCTTCACCTTCAGCAGGTTTGTACATTAACCCGAAGCAGAGGGGTTTGGAGAGGTGGAGCGAGACTGAGGGACTCCTGCGCTAATGTTCTTAGCTTGTGTGCTGTTGATCATGGGTGACTTGAGAGAGAGAGAAAGAGAGAGAAAGGTGATTGTAGGTATTGTTGGTCTTGGGTGTGTCTCTGTACCCGTCAGGCTGCCATGCTGAGGCTTGTTTCTGTAGAGATTCCAGATCAGTTGCGCAAGTGTGTGTGTGTGTGTGTGTGTGTGTGTGTGTGTGTGTGTGTGTGTGTTTTCCACTGGCCAACTGTAGGAAATAAAGTTACTGACTGATCTAATAGAGCGTCCCTTTGGTTTTATTTATGGTTAATTTGCTTTTGCATGATCTGAATCCATCGCTCGAGTGTTTTTGACGTGTTTCACATGCTCGTTCCTCAACAGCCACGTGGTGAGGTCATAGCCTGTTGTCATGGTGACCAGTTGTTTGTGAAATGTGTGTTGATGAATTGCACCGCTACACTGACATGGAAATGTGCTTAAGATAAGACCACACACACATTAGGATGATTTTTTTGGGATCTAAAACCAACAAACAGATTTTTGCTTCACAGTAAATTATTATTATTTTTTTTTTAAATAGTCCTTCAATATGCCTCACTCAGATGTCCGATTTTAATAGGAAATAAAATGCAAACAGTAGAATGTATAGAGTATAGAAAAAAAAAAAAAATGTATGTACAATATTAAGTTTATTTGAAATCTGTTTTATTTTACCAAATGACATTTTATTTTTACGTTTGAATTAGAATTTTAATAAAATTAATAAAAAATGTAAAATAAATAAATAAATTAATTAATAAAAAAAAAAAAATAAATAAACTTAA
>CAIGQW010000302.1:15504892-15521352 GCA_903798125.1 Danio choprae | reverse complement strand
AATTAATTCAAAATGAAATTTTATCAGTGATAATTCAGTGAAATTTCACAACCAATTTTTAACAAAATACAAAACTACAGAACAGGTTTTATTTGGAGAAAAACAGTAGAATACCAGTGAAGTGACTTTCAGATCAGCTCTAGGAAGTAAAGTTCATACTTTATGTCCTCAAATAGACGTCAGAAGCTAACAAACCACTAGCAAAACACATGTCAGTATACGTGTAATAATCCACAGGGACGCAGAACATGCAGACTTCATATTTAAGCAGGTTCTTGTGGTTTAATGTTCACAGATAATAGTCCGTATAGTGATTTGATTGGTGTGTACTAATTTATTCATCCTAAATGTAACAAATTCAGCATTATACTACTAATTCCTTTTTAATTACTGGATTCTGTGATTTGTGTCACATCGCGAAAATCCATAGGGCCCTATATGCATAGTTTTGAGGACAAAAATGAAAAAGAGACGAGCCCTTAAATATGTCTCAATCAACAGTCCTGTTTGAATAGGAAATAAAATATTCCAAAAGCAGCAAACGTGTGTTGTTCTGCAAAGCTGAGGAAGCAGCAATTTGTGGTTTTGAGGCACAATCCAAGTTTTTGAAGATCTGTGGTTGAATTTAGCAAACATGGGAAATAACTTCCAGCACCTTTTAATGGCAAATTGAGAGTGAGATCTGTTTGAAGTAGTGTTGTTGATGATGGTTTTCCCACGCTAGCAAATGTTGCTTTATTCAGGGGAAATTAAAACTGGTTTTCCTTGGCAGGCAAATCGTCTGACAATTGGCTGATTTGGCTCCAGGACAGTAACCCATCAGCTGGTACAACAGACCCTGAAGCGGAGCACTGATTGATCAGTCTGATAGCTTTATCAATGGCTGGCAGATTAAATCTCATTGATCTTTATGTTGCTGGATGATAATATTCCTTCAGAGCTTGAGTAGTTTCAATTTAAAACTTTTGATGAAGCGGGCTGATCTGACAATTAATCATTATATGATCAGCCCAGATACCTGCAGAACTAATTGAGCGTGAAACACTCCTAATTGGTGAACGAGAAGTGTTTAGTGAGACATAATGAAAGTAAAATAGTTTTGGATTGTATCAGCATTATACAGGGAGGCTGCATTGTTTAAAGATGATACAACATTGAGCCTAAACATTACAAGCACCTGCATAATATGCTTTTGGCTCCCTGTGTGCCCGCTAATGACTGTCCTGTGGTTTCTTGCACAAATGTTTTGGAGCCGATCCTTCAAGTCCTGTAGGTTGTGAGGTGGAGCTAGTGTGGATCAAACCTGTTGGTCCAGCTCATTCCACAGATACTCAGTTGGATTGAAATATGGGGAATCTAGAGGCCAGGACAACACCATCGACTTGTCATCATGTCCTTCAAACCATTTACTGTAAAAAAATAAATAAATAAAAAATGGAGGGTTCGACACAATTTCTTCATGTTTTCTCAACACAAATCAATGAAGTTAATTTAACAGTTTTTGCAAATTTAAGTGGATTGAACCTAAAACAATTAAGATGTCCCCCAAAAACCCCAAGAATTGTCTTGATTCAGCTCATTTTAAGTAAGTAGTTTGAACAAGCAGTAAAATTTATTTTTTGAGTGTTTGAGTGAACAATGCAGTGTAGAAGGGCGTTTTATCCCTTTAAAAATGCCATTTCCATTAGGGAACATTATTGTTATGAGGGATGTACTACTTAGACTGCAATAGGACTGCACAATATATCACAATATATATTTTGCAATGGTTTGCAATAAATTAGTGATTTAATACAAAGGTATATTTGGTGTCTGTCGTTGGCACAACCTCTGAAAGACCTTTCAGCCCATCAGGAAATGGAGTTACATGTCAATAAACATAAAATATCAATCTCTCAAAAAAATACAATGGCCTGCTGGTTTTCTGGAGAGATCAATCTGAACGCTCTCTTTTGCCAGAAAATTCAAATGTATGTTGGTTTTAGCATTTAAAAAAATATCATATTGCATATTGAATATCTTTAATATTGCACAGTCCTAATCAGCAACAGTGTTTGAGTAGGTAACGTGTGTCAAATGTATGTCCACATGAATGGCCAGGCCCAGGATTTCCCTGGAGAACATTGCACAGAGAGATGCATTTCATCACTTATTTGTGATGTACAATATTGTTTTATAATTGCACTTAGAACTAGAAAGCCTTTTTTCACTTCTCCATAATCCAGGTTTGACACTCTTGTAGACATTATTAATGAAAGAATCACTCTGATTGGTTTACAGCTGCACAGTCGCATACGCAGAAGAGTGGGATGCGCTGTGTTGTGTGACTTGTGGCTCAGCCTTCTGTAAGATGGGATGGCCTTCATTGCACTTGTGCATCAATGAGCTTTGGGCGCAGCTCCTAGGTCCTGATGTTAGACATTCAACAAACTGATTACTAGAAGTGACTTTTTGTTTACCATCTAGTCTACACAGAGCTTAATATGTGGCCTTGTTAAGAGATAGTCAATGATATCTGCTTCCCCTGTGCTGCATACCTCTTATACAGGAATAATTACTGACTTCATGCAAATTATGCAATAAGGTAAGGTCCCATTATGCAATAAGGTCCCATACAATGCCATACTTGATTGTATGGGAATTAGAAGAGTCATGATTTTATGATTATGAAAAAAATGTACTTTTCTTAGTTTGTTTCTACAAAAGAGTTGCAGCTTTTGTCATGCCATTTCGTTATACAGCTATACAGTGGAAATAAAGGTTTCTGATTGTGATTTTATACCGTGTGACAGTTCTGGATTTCATATAGATGAAAAAATCAAGACTTGAATTGAGGAAGATGATATTTTACCAGATTGGTTTTTATTCCATTCATTCATTCATTCATTCATTTTCTTTTTGGCTTAGTCCCTTTATTAATCTGGGGTCGGCACAATGGAATAAACCGTCAACTTATCCAGCATATGTTTTACGCAGCGGATGCCCTTCCAGCTGCCACCCATCACTGGGAAACATCCACACACACCCATTCACACTCATATTCTATGGACAATTTAGCTTACCCAATTCACCTATACTGCATGTCTTTGGACTTGTGGGGGAAACCGGAGCACCTGGAGGAAACCCATGCAAACACGGGGAGAACATGCAAACTCCACACAGAAACGCCAACTGACCCAGCCGGGGCTCGAACCAGCGACCTTCTTGCTGTGAGGTGATTGTGCTACCCACTGTGCCACCGTGCTGCAGATTGGTTTTTATTAAGATGTAAAAGTTTTAAGGAAATCATATTTATTAGTTTACTGAAAAAAAAAAGATTAATTGGATTTACAAATTTCTTTTTAGGATAGTGGTTGCAAACAATTTATATGGGCTGAATCTAAACAAACAAATTAAGTTGAATATTACCAAATTTAATTTGTTTGTTTAAATTCAGCCCATATAAATTGTTTGCCACCACTTACCTTAAAAACATTTTGTAAATCCAATGAATAATTGTTTTCAGTGTTCTTGATTTTATGATACAGTGAGGCTGGTCTGCATTTTTTGAAGTAATGCAGTAAGACACCTTTGTTTTGAGACTCAAGAAGCTCCATTAAAATCCAGACATTAGCAATTTAATAGAAGAAGGACTGGGGAAAAACAGGATGAGAGAAAGAAGACAATGATGGAAGGAGAGGTGGAGCTGCAGGAGGAACCCACAGGAATTATACAATTATCAGTCGTTTAGGAATGTTACTCCTGCTCTCGACAAGCTGCTGCAAAGCCCCAGAACATACACACACACACACACACACACACACATACACACACACACACACACACACACTGTTTAACAATAGCAAAAAACCCATCCAAACGTCAGTGTGTGTATTTTTCAGACTGAAATCTGATCCGAACGTCAGCAAACACATCACTGAAGTGTGGAAGTTAAATAGTGATTGTATTTCCTTGTGATAAAAAATACACTTCTCTCCACTGGATTTATTTCACATCACACGAATATCTGATATAAAACCATACCTCGGGTGGTCTTCTCGGATTCACGTGTTTTGTATCAGTGTGTGATATTGTGCTAATGCACTGTAATGGTAGCTCTGAGGAAAGACAGACACTCCCATAAGGACATAATGTGCAGTTAGCAAGACAGCTATCAGCACTTTCCTTCACCGTTCCCCAGCAGCACTTAAGGAGGAATTCAGCTCCCTAACCCTGAATTCCTTGGGTTTGAGGCCTAAAAAAAGCGTTTCCGAATTGTCTGTGTTTGAGACACAAAAGTGTTTCTGTCTCACACGCTTGTGATGCTGCACATAGTTCTACACGTAACGTCTGGTTTGTAACCAACACAAGAGGTATTGCTCATAAGTAAATGTCTCTCTTTTTTTTTTTTTTTTTTTTTCCCCCTCTCTCTCTTTTTTTTTTTTTGACTGGAAAACCCCTGTGCACAATGCATGTGGGTAGAAATGCCAGTCTGTACCATCCACCTACTGAACACTCTGCCATGAAACACTAGTAGAACGAAGCTGCAGATAAGGTAAGCATGGTACAATTATGTGTGTGTGTTCATGTGACCACAGTTAATATCCCTCTGGCATTTTATCTTCCAGATTTACCTCCGTTTCCTGTAACCCACATGAGCACACACACACACATATATGCACACATCCTCTGCTGCAGTGTGTGCAGGTGTGCTAAGCCAGGTGTCTCTGTCTGGCACACACCTCACACTTAGTTAATGAGTGCAACTATGTTTGTAAAAGAATACTGTCATACTGGTGAATATGGTAAGCATATTACTGTTCAAAAGACAGAATGTCACAAAATATACCATCTGTTCTTTAAGTCTTTTGATTAAAAAAAGAAAACATGCTGAAAAGAAAGCAGCACTGTTTTCTGTTGATAAGAGAAACAACATTCTAAAATTGGGATGAGCCCAATCATTTAGTCCTGTCAGTCATCATTAAATGCAAAATATATAATGGCAGTCATTGTTCTATCTTTGCAACAATTCTTCTGGCATCCCTACACCTTCCCATTACTTCCTTTTATTTCTCTAATTCGTCTTACTTTAGTACCATTTATAGGGGAAGTTCTAACTTGGGTTTAAGTTTCCTTCAAGAAAAGCACGTCAGTTTAATTTTAACTACAAATTTGATTAAATACAGGCCTTTTTTATTTAAAAATGTATTAAAATAAAAAAAATAATTCTCCGGTAAAGAGTCAAAGACATGCGCTATAAGTGAATTGAGTAAACAAAATTGGCCGTAGTGTATGAGTGTGTGTGTGAATGCAAGAATGTATGAGTGTTTCTCAGTACTGGGTTGCGGTTGGAAGGGCATCTGCTGCGTAAAACATATGCTGGAATAGTGGGCGGTTCATTCCACTGTGACGACCCCTGATAAATAAGGGACAAAACCGAAGGAAAAAGAATGAATGAAAAAAATGTCTTGCAGTACCTAACCAAATGTTTTCATTGGTCGTGAATAATATGTATATCTTTTTAATATGTAAACGTTTGAATTTGCAGTATGCAAAACAAAATAAAAAATAGAAAAGTAAAGCCATAAGCATTATTATACAAATGTTTTAAACTGCTGTATTATCGTCACACAACTCTTGGTTACCTTGTAAATTAGCATGGTAAATATCGAACCAATTCGATAAGGATTTAGTTTAGATTTTACTTTTTTTGGCAAAAGATGAGCTTGTATATTTGTCTAGAGATATTGGATGATGTCTAATTGTTATGACTGGTAACATCATAAATAGTTGGCAATGCTGTATTATCAGTTATTATGATTTTGCATTTGTTAGAATGTACGTACCTGAAGGTTATTGAGACCAAAACTTTGTTGAGTACCATTGGTACAAGTTTGAATAGTGTTTGTTGTATGTGAATTTATTTTTATGATTTCAACATAGCACTGCTGAAACACTAGTGCAGTTCTCCATCCATAATACAGCACACTCAATTTTACATTGCCAGTGTGACAAACAAAAGGCAAGCAGTAATCTTATCATATTCTTTGTCTCGACTTAGTTGATTGAAGAAAGCTCAGTTGTTTTTTGCACATAATTGGATTAAACCTGCAAAACAACTATCCATAATGATGACAATGACAAGCGCTAATGAGGCCATGTGACTAAGATAATAACATACAAGCATGCTAGTACTTGAAATGTTTATTGCTGTATAAAGTGTGGTGTTGATCATGATGATTCCAGTAAGCAAAGTAGAGAAAACTGTAGCCAGTTATGTGGGGGGATACCACAAAAAAGAAAAGTCGTTTGCAGCTCAACGTTTGATTCCACCCTAAAAACTGTCGAATCACATGACACACACACACAGACACGCCTGTTGGAAGAGCTGTGCGTTTTTCTGAGAAAGTACAGTGAGAGTTTCAGCATGGGAGTGTGTGCAATAATTGTCTGCGAGCATGCTTGTGTATTTGAGGATTAAACCACAGGTAGAACATCCAAACAAAACAGGCCTGTGATGTCATGCAAATAAGTCCCTAACATGTTTATTAGAATAGCTCAAATTATATAACTAAATGCAAATGAATCATCTGCAGCTTCCAGAAAAAAAAATGAGTCAGTGTTTATAACTCTGATCCTGGATCAAACTGATGTGATTATGGTGAAAAGTGGATAAACTCTGCAGCAGGTTTTGCTGTTTGTTTTTGTGCATTTCCATAGTGATGGAGTGAGTCAGAAGGCTGCATTCTGATTGGTCCACTGACCCGCCAAACCGAGCTCTGCAGCCGCGTGAGGATGTGTTGCTCTCCCTCTCCCTCTCCCTCTCCCTCTCGCTCGTTTCCTCATTGTGTTAGTGTGTATTTGCTTTTCTTCACTCCAGCATCCCTCAATGTTTAGCTGCTCCATCCTAACATGGCTTTGTTTATGTTAAACAGCATCATTTTCAAGTGGCTGTTTATTTTATGCCTTGTGTATTCATGCGTAGTTCTGTCTTTTGTGGATGTTTGTGCGTCTTATTAATTGAGTAGAATGACCTCCCTGAGTAAATACATCTGCTGGGTGTGTTTATTCAAGATATTATGCCTTGTGTTTAAATGTTGTACGCACCATGAATGTGTGTGTGTGTGTGTGTGTGTGTGTGTGTGTGTGTGTGCTGTGTCAGGGTGTGTATCAGTATCTGTGTGTGCAAGGGTGGAGCTGATGACTAGGTGTTCAGGAATGAAGCTCATTTGCAATTTTTTGTGTGCGATGCAGGACATTAGGAATTATGTGGACCATCAGTGTCGGTTTTGCTGTTCTAGATCTTTTCAAAACCAGAACTGTTTTCTCTTTTGTGTTCGTAATGTTTTGAGGAGACAAAAGTAGCCGTTTTGGGTAATTTCCTTCAGTAATATATTTGCAAATAAACAGTGAAAAAAGTAGATTTTTTTTTTTTTACACATTCAACTTTGCTAAAAAGAAACTATGTAAAATGTGTAAAAGATCTGCAAAGGTACAAAGTCCACTCCAAAAGGACCTGTTCACTATACCAGAAAGCACTGTTTCCGAACTCTCTCTCTCTCTGACGCTTTGGCTGTACTCTTTATAATATCCTAAATTAATATAATTCCTGCCCAAGGGGATGTGGCTTGTTTGAGTTGCATTAGTACTGTGTTGTCATCCTGTCCAAGAGATGCTGTTTCACAGATCTAACATGCTGATAAATGATGAATGTTATTTTGGATGCCATATTGATATTGGGACTATAGATGCTTATCAATATCAGCAACAACAAAATATGGCATGCTGCACATTCTGAAATGATATAATCATGCTACTTCAAGCATTTAAATAAACTTTAATCCTTTTGATGGATGTGGTTGTGAATGATTCATCCATTTATTGCTGTTTTGGCAGTCATGTTTTGTTTAACCTCAATCTTTAAAATCAATTATTTAATAAAAATAGCTTAATGTTATGGTTGAAAACAACAGATGTCTATCTGGTGGTGTATGTCTGATCTCAGACATTTGATCTGATTAAACTCTCAATTTCTTATCATCTTGTTTTTAGAACCAAATTCCCTTACTCCATTTTTAAAAGAATCAGTTTTACTTGCATGTACATCACATTATGAAAGAAAACGCATTGTTATCTTCACATTTCATAACAACTTGAGCTTTCTAAATCTAAAATCTGCAGGACACGTGCCTTTTTAAAAAAAAATAAAAGTTCTGTAACATGTATTACAACAGAAAAATGGTTATCATGTGATTTCACAGAAGTGCATTCTCTATTACTCTATTCTCTAAGGTTGATTTTCCAGCAAGGCCAGACCAGGAGAATGGTTGATTGTGTAATGGTAGATCCTGTTTTGTTTGAACTATTGCTTTTCCTATAGTGATTAGCACTTCACGATTTCACAAGCTACCTGTAATGTGTGTAAAGACATGTACAGATTAACCATTGAGGAGGACAGGAATGCTAGTCTTTGATTGTCTTTAGCTTTTGCTTTGTTTTTATAAAGTTGAATTCACAGTTCAGTTAAACTTAAATATATGAGCAGTTGATTGGTGCAAGTTGAATTAAAGTTGCCTTAATTACTATGTACTTGCATTTAAATGAATCACATTAATTAGTGGTTAGAACAAGCTGTTTTTTTTATATTAAAAATACTTTTATAAATTTGCAATTAGAATCATTTGGTACACTTTATTATGTGCCTCTACCTTTGTTTTCATCTGTACCTCTATTTAAAAATGATTTGCTTGTAATTACATTAATTACATATAATTACACTGTTGACCCCTCTACCCAACATGTCCCTAACCTCTCACTTCAATAATACCATTAGTGTTATGCAATACTGTACAAACACATTGTGCTTACTATTTGACGTGAGCACCTAGTAGTTAAGGCCACTTAATATAAAGTGGCACCACATGATTTATTGTCCATGTAGTTTACAAATCTGACAGAAATGCAGAATGAGGGCTCACGTAAATCTTTTGTGCTTTTGTGTCAGGCTTTGTGATGTCATCGGGCCGTGAGTCTGTAGGGGATCTGATTCCCCTGGATATGCTGCAGGTGTTTAGTGAGGAGCGTCAGCATGGCAGAGGCAAACGGGGCGGCAGACGGGTAGCATCCTTCAGGCGCGCGTTCAAGTGGTTCAAGAGCCAGCGCAGGAAAACTCGCAGACATGCTACTGAAAAACATGGAGACCTGCTCGCCACTGGATCACCTGTGGAACTGCCACCATCCACACTTAACACAGGTAGTACTGTACAGGTACCACAGTGTACTTCTCACAGCAGTGTTATACTTCTTATGTGAATGCAAAGGTATGGCTCATGTGTAGGCCCACACGGAATCTGCGCAGAAATCTGCAGATCATTGAGTCTAATTTTCCCATCGAGTCTAATTTTAATTGTGTAAATGTGTATAAATTTATACTTATTCAGTTTTTAAATGATCTCAGTATATTATTTCAGTAATATTGACTACTATGAAAATGTTCATTTGATTCATTTACAATACAGTTTGTAGAGTAATATTTTCTGTCTTTTAGTTGATATATTATATGAGAAACTTGCTTTGTTTACCAAATAAGTGGATCTAATTGTATTTGCATTGTAAACATGAAATAAAAGTTAAAAAGGTATTATTTTTTTATTTCATATATTAAGTTTTTAGTTATGATACTCCCAAAATTCTGCGCAGAAATAGCAAAAAATGTCCACAGATTCCGTCTGGCCCTAGTCATGGGTTTTCATTTTTCATATACTATATATATATATATATATGACAAAAATTGTAAGCAACAAGCTTGTAATCATGTGAAATATATAGCAAAATATTGTATAATAACTTATTCTATAATATATTTAATAAATTAATTTAAAAATCTAATAAAATGTTTTTCATAAGCTTGTTATAGTGACTGGTGGTGGAACTTTATTTAAGCCTTTTTAAAAAAAATACGTTTTAATTTTAGTTGAAAGCCAAATTAAGACTCCTGTGTAATACTCCTGTGCATACAGTATTGCATACAGTTTAATACTCACACTTTCAATGATTGTACAGCTTGGGCAAGTGCTTTTGTATTTTGTTGCCACTATTAGCTTGTCCACAAAGTGTAAACACTGAAACAGGCTGTTGTTTCATATTCAGAAGAAAGTAGGAGACAGACCAAGAACAACAACAAACTACTGAATACAGTAACACACAAGTGACAGCCACATTGATGAGTGAAGGGATTTAATTATTTTTTATATATATAATTTTTATCTTTCATAACTTTTGGAGAAAAGGGGACACTGGACAAGAAGGAATCTTCATAGTGTGCATGTGTTCTTTCATGCTAGCAAAAAGCTTATACTTTGACTGTGTGCAGGTACACTAATGTAAGAGTGAAAAAACAAAGTATGCTTTGGGGTTTGCATACAGTGTACGCATATCCTACCATCCTCGTGACTCGTCTGCTTTGGGCTTTCAAGCTTTGGTCTGTTGTAGTTCATTGTTTACTGGTGGGTCTTTTTCTCTCTTCCTCTTTGCTTGGAAGACTTTGTTGTCATATTGGCCACATGGGAACCTAGTTTCACATCAGTCATTTCATAAACTGGTTCTGTAAACAAATGTGTTTCAGGGAAATTAAGAAAGAAAGGGATTGTGCAGCAGGCATAATGAACGATATGTTCTAGGGAAACCACATTAGCATTAACCCGTCTATATCTAGTGTGTGTGTGTGTGTGTATATATATATATATATATACACGCATAATACACACATAAAACCATATATATACACACACATAAAACCTGCTGTTTTAACTGCTATGATATTTCACAATTATTCAGAAAAAAATGGCAAGTAACATTAAATTAAACATGACATATTAAAGCGGAAATAATAAATACTGTTATAGCATAGAAATACCTTTTTTGTTGGAAAAACTCACCTTGACTTGCATGATTTTACATGGACCTAAAAGCTACAAGAACTTTTTCCAAGATCATTTTACACTTTTCTTCAAGTACACTTTGAAACATTCCAGACCAACCATTTTTTTTGCATTTTTTTACTTACTTTATTAAACTAAGAAGGGGAAAAATGTATTTTATTAGCTTTAATGTGCAAAATTAAGAATTGTTCAAATCGAAATGAGGGTATTGTAGTTCATTTGGTGAACACATGCTAATTCATATTAGGTTAACCAGCAGAACAAGCTGTTTTTCCTTATGAAAATACTTGTATTACATTTGCAAATAAGAATATTACAGTAAAATGTAAGTTATGCCCTGGTGGAAAATTTGTCTCCACTGTTTTGAAACATTTGATACAGCAACACCGTATTAAGGGTGCAGTATGTAAGTTTGACAGACAGTGCTTGAACTAGGAATTGCACTCCTGGATCAAAACACGCACAAGCGCAGGTTGCCAGATTGATGTAAGTGTACCTGAGTATAGAGCCTAAAGGCTGATTTAAACCGTTTTCTAACTAAAAGCAATGGCACACGATAGAAGAAATATTTTTTCATACTAAAAGGAGAAAAATGAGTTTTCTCACAGGTGAACAACAGTTTCGTTCGTAATATTTATATAATTTGCTAATTGATAACCTCATGTGGAATTCTGAATCTGCGTCTTATTTCGGGGTCTGCCACTGTCCACCAGAGGTCGTAGATGCATACTTTTAAAAGCCTTCATGACTGAATGTATCAAATACATGGTTTTCCAGCAAGCAATATAATTGGCTAAAGTGGCATTCGGGCCTGTTAAAATAACCAAAACAAAGACAGCTTTCTGGCACGGAAAGCACATTTTCAAAGGAGAATATCTGACTTTAGCATTGCTTTTCAGATCAACAAGAATGTTCACTTAGCATGTTTCTGAAATATCTGCAAACATATTATGGTATTTTTATGCTTTAGAAAAGTCAAAATCATACATACAGCACCTTTAATGTTATCCAACTACTCCATTAACCTAAAGTGAAAGATTGACATATACAGTATGTAGCTTTGTATGTAAACTGTATGAAATGTTTTTTATCTTAAAGGCTTTGTTACTTGTGTGGTTTCGCCCAACTGGTAAATGTTGAGTATGTATTTCAGTAGTGGGTAATGTGTTCAGACATTAAGTCATTTTTGTTCAGACAGTGTGATTAGTAGCATAATCCCTTCAAGTCATCAGTTTGGGAAACTGGTTTTCAGTGTTCACCGACATTTTTGTTTTAGTGCTGATAAGAATGATAAGAACACAGCTTTAATATTAGTTTTTATATTGTCTCTTCCTAATTTAACTTCTAATTCTTCATTTTTGTTGTTTATGTTTTGTGTCATGGGCAGAGATAAGATGGGCTTTGTTAATTTTTTTATTTGTGTACTGTTTTCTAAGGTCCATTTGTAATGTTATTAGGATTTTTACATATGAACAAAAAACAGATGAATATTCAGTATATTTCAGACAATCGATAATAACAGACAAAGCAATAGTGACCCCATGATAAATTTGTCACACTGGTCTGTAGCATTACAATATCAATAAAGTTCACCCACATCCATTCTGGGACCAAAAGGAAGGCAGAGCAAAGACTGTATTTAGCACTACGCAGCAAAAACTCAAAAAAACCTACTAATTAAACAATACACTATCTTTTATTAACACAGTTGAGCAACATTGAAAATGTTGTCAGAGTCATTTTTTAAAAGGTTTATTTTAGATATGACTTAATGCATTTGTAAAGATAGAGAGAGGATACAATGTTCATTTAAATTGTCAAAAAACAAAATAAGAGTAAAAAAAAACAGAAAACAAGTTGTATAGTACTAGAAAATAGCTACACTTACTTATAGTACAAATATACAAACAATTATAATTTCTTTATAAACAACATGCAGTAGCCCTATAATCATGAACAACAAGCACATGAACAATTCATGAATCAATTTTAAATTGATTATTTAAGTTGAAATACTTCTCTCATTTAGCATAAAATAGGCTTTGTACTTCATGTGTGTTCCAGGTAAATCATCCCATCTGTAAAAAAAATGCATTGGGGTAGGGCCCACATTACCGGCACAGAGTAGCCTACTGTACATCTGAGCATTTCAGTTCAGCTCTACAACTGCTAAGCACTTTTTAGTGTCCAGAAAAGCACTGTAAATAAATGTAACGAATGAATTATAAGGATCGAATAAAGTGAGCGTTGATCATCTCTGTGGAGGAGGAGTTTAGCCACACTATTATGTGGATAAAGTACATCCAGGAGGTTATTTATTCTGCGCAAAACACAAATTTGACACAAAACATTATTAATAGCCATAATAGTTTATTAATTCTTTAATTAAATGCAAAGCTGACAGAAGCATAAACAGCTGATGGAGTAAACAGTACACTAACTTGTGCATTATTCAGTTAGAAGATGGCGCCAAACAGTCAAAATGCAAAGCCGACAGAAACAAAACCTGTTGAATAAAGCATAGACTAACCTAGTATTATTCATATACAAGACGGCACCAAGCAGTGAAAAACGGTTAAAAATATGGGTTTGAATATTCACTGATAGTCAAGGTGATATAAAGTTCCCGGATGAGCCTGTTATTTAGCGGATGTTGTCTCGAAATAACATACCTTGAAATGTCATGACTGACCAATCAGAATCGAGTATTCCAGACAGCCATGTAATAACATAAAATAAAGTATCACATTCCACAGCTGCCTTCAGTAAAAGCTAGCACATACATTTTCAGTTCTCAAACTTACAGGAGGTTTTTACGGTACAGTAACCTCTTCAAAAGGGAATTTTGATATCTCTGTTCATGACCCATATAATGTTCATGACCCATATATTATTGTGTATATGTGTTCTGAAAGTAATCTAGAAAATATTAGCATTATCATTATCACCAAGTCACAAGTTTTCCATGCTGAAATTTCAACACACTTAAAAGATAACATTTGGCCTTAACTTGAGGTCACTCGCTTTCTGTCCACTGAAGTGTTTATTTTAACGTGTGCACTGTTTGCAGTACAGTTGCGGTGGAGCTTGGGGTCAGAATCAGGCCTGTGTGCTTGGGAATTATGTGTTGTTTATGTTTTCTTATGGTCTTTTGTGAGTTGAGTAGAGCATGAATGCGAAGCTCCACATAGGTTGTAATACCAGACAAAGCTTTGTGAAAACACACCTCAACCCCACCCGTTTACTGAAGCATGAATCCACTCAAACACACACACACACATGCAGAACAGACTACAGCTTTCATAATGATCGATATGGTGTAAAACCACAAAAAATAAACAGCTTTTATGTGATCCTCCTGAGGGTGCGGTTTCTGATTGTGCTACAAAAGGCAGGAGGATACATGATTTAAAGCCTTCACACTCGCACTAATTAGACTGAAGTTAAACAGGCAGCATGTAGACCATCACAACACTAATTATGCACTAGTGTTTTAACTTTCAAAGCGTTTCAAGTGTGTGGTGTGATCGGTCTGGGTTCTTGTGATTGACCCTTTGTCTTATTTTTAAGTATGTGTCGGTAATAAAAAAAAAAACAGCAAATCCAGTGTGTTTGGTGACTTGATAAGGTTATCTTGTGCTGCTCCCTTTTGTGATATGGAGATGACGTTTAGTGAATTGATTAGATTAGTTTGTCTTTGTAAATTGCAGAAATCACTTTGGTGTGTTGTGACTTTTTGTACGTTATTGCTTTATTAGCTTTTTGACACTTTTTTTAAAAGTTGATAATAACAATTAGGTTACAACTATAAAAAGTAATTACTGCAGGGAAAATAGTATTGAACACATCACCATTTTTCTCAGAAAACATTTCTAAAGATGCTGTTGACTTGTAATTTTCCCCAGATGTTGGTAACAACCAATAAAATCCATATATGCAAAGAAAACAAATCTAATTAGTTTACAGATTAAGTTATGTGTAATAAAATGAAATGACGCAGGGAAAAAGTATCGAACGCATGACGAAAGGGAGGTGTAGAAAGCCAGTGAAAGCCCCGACAGCAGCTGAAATGTCTCAGTAGTTATTTAGCAACCCTCTGCCCTTCGTTATTGTTAAATAATATTATCTGCTTCAGTCCAACATCTACATTAGCAGGAGGATGAAGATGAAACCAGGGTGGACGTTTCAGCAAGACATTGATCCAAAACACAGCCAAGAAAACTCCAAATGCTTTCAGAGAAAGAAAATCAAGCTGTGGAATAGTCCAGCCAATCACCTGACTTGAATCCAATAGAAAATACAAATTAAAGATCAGATTTGATAGACGAGATCCACAGAGCCATCAAGATTTTTACAATCTGTTGAAGTCTGTGAAAAACTCACACCTGAGCAATGCACGTGACTTCACTGAGCAATGCACGTGACTTCTCCATATGAGAGGCGTCTTTAAGCTGCCATCACCAAAAAAAGCCTTTTAGATAAAGTATTAAATATGTTTCAGTAGTTCAGAACTTTCTCCTTGCGTCATTTCATTGTTATTACACATAACTCATTTTTCTGATTTTTTTTTTTTTTGTTTGTTTGTTTGTTTTGTTTTATTTTTATGTATGTATTAATTGAGTTTTTATCAAAATCTGGTTCAATTCCATGCCAACAGCTCCTTTAGAAATATTACCAGGAAAAAACATGACGTGTTCAATACGTTTTTTCCCTGCTGTATATATTTTTGGAGGAATTGCAACAATAATATGCACTATACCTTTCAAAAGATTGGGTGTAGTTAATTTATTGTTTGAAATATTCCCAATTGTATTCCTAAAATGTTATTACATTTTCAGCAGTCACTTCTCCAATCTTTCCCACATGATCCTTCAGATAGCACTAAAATATGCTAATGTGATGCTCAAGAAACATTTCAGTGAAGTTGACATCATTTTGTGAAAAGAGAGATACCATTTTCTCTCTTTTTTTTGGATTAACCAGCGCAATCTCATGGCAATTCATAACTTTCATTTAGTGGCTTTTTTGTATGATTCTTTCCTACATTCCTACATTTTAATACGATTTGCTCATCCGCCAAAGATGGTTGGGTATAGGGGTGGGGTTTGGGAGCATGCCTTTTAAAAAAACATGCATTTGTGGGCTGGATAAAAAGATTGAAAGAACAGCATTTAAGAAGCAGGAATTAGCACTGCACGATATTGGAAAAATCTGATATTGCCATATATTTTTTTTCCTGCGATTATATATTGCAATATGTATATAATTAGCTCTATTTGGAAAGATTTCGTTCATTTAGATTGATTGGGATGATCAAGACTTTCTGTATGCAGTGCATCTACATAAATGTATAATAAATTACAATAAAAAATTAAATAAATAAACAGTGCTTTATAGTTTTCTGGGGAGTCTAACAGTATTCAAGTACAGAAATTGATCAACCAAATTAAAAATATCATGGTCATCATTGTATAATAATACTCATAGTAATATAATATTATTATTATTATTATTATTATTATTATTATTATTATTATTATT
>CAIGQW010000302.1:15488960-15504492 GCA_903798125.1 Danio choprae | reverse complement strand
TAATAATAATAATAATAATAATAATAATAATAATATCTTTTTAATCTTTAATAAATCTTATCCTGCGACATGATTATTGCAGATACACACATTGTGATATTCATGTTGTTTAACCCTATGATGAATATTCTTATAATTATACAATATATTTATTTATATTGTTTATTTGTTTTTGGTGAGTTAACATGAAGCCCATATGCCTGTAAGCATTATTTCTGCCTGGACATGTCAGCTTAGTTAACAGCAGATATTTTCCTAGTTTACAGTCTGAGCAATAGTAATTCTTACTTCAGCAAGCATATTTAATAAGAGGGACGCAGCTACTGAAAACACATACATAATATTGTGTTTTGCTTCCTGTATCCCAGACCTTGCAACGTCAAAACTTCCTGTGGGATGTTGCTGGTTCAGTCTGAACAAAAGCCTATTACCTTAAACCCATTTCCCATGAAATGTTCCACTGACACACACACACACACACACACACACACACACACACACATACATAAGCTTCTATAGTTTTGCCGTCTCCTTTGGGAAGCTACATGTTTGCAAGAGGTTACCCACAATCTTGACCCTTCTCTTGACTTTCCTTTTCAGCTGATGGTGAGAAATGCCAGTCATTCCGCAACACCTTTTCAAACACGCTGTAAACATTTGCAAGACGAAGACGGACAGAGTTTATGTGTGTGTTTGTTTATTGTTGCGTGTGGGCGTGTTTCTGCAGAATTCCATACCTTCCTGAGCTTTGCCCTGGAGATTCTGAAACAATGAACAGGTGTAAAGTTGGGAAACTGGTTCTGTGCTCGGCTTTTTCTCTGTGTGCCAGACTCATTTATGCAGATTTTTACAAATATATATTGTTTGAAGCCTCCAAAAGTAAAACTAGTCATTTTTGTAGATTACATCCAGCGTCCATATTTGGATTGGTATGTGCTTGTAGCCCCTTCGAGGTTGTAAAGTGTGGATTTCAAATCTGTTTCAGCTTGCTTCTTTCATAGCAGTTTTTTTTTCTTGTGGTTTCATGTACTGATACCAGCAGAATTTGGACTATGTACTAGATCTGACTTCAAATTGGACTTAAACAGTATTTTTTGCATTTATTTTTTATTTGCAGCTGCATAACAGACTATATAGTGAATATTCCTCTTGTATCGCATTGATACCAGTTAGAACCTGATTTAATCTAAAAGTTAAATTTAGTTTTAAGCAATAAAACCAGTGGCCAGATGTACTAAACGACAGATTAGCTTGACATGGCAATCACAAGTGTTGACAGAAGTAGAAAGTTCTGTCTAGTGACAATCTGCAATTTAGAGAACACAGAACACAGACTGCTCATTTCCATAATAACCAGCATATTTTACAAAAACACTACTATTTTTACCCAAAACAAATCATCTTCTGGCATTCCAATGAACATAAAATTAGTCTCCCATCCACCATGCTTTCTGGAACTATTACAGCATTAATAGTGCAAAATGCAAAAATGTGATTTATTTTTTAAGAAAAAAAAAATAATGGCACTAAAATCATTTAATTCTCTATACCACAAACCTAAATAAAGCATGTTGCATGATTCATTTAGATGGTCTCCTCACAAAGAAATGTTAACATCTAAAAGGAAACCCTCTACAAATGCTTATAAATCACAGAATGTAAAATACAAGGCAGTTAAGACCTTAATATTACAATTGAGACTGAATTTTAGTTTTAATGCAAGCTTACATTTTACAATTCAGAGGTTTCCTCCAAGTTTTTAATTCATTTCCTCAGAATTGTAAAGTTATTGACACTTACATTTTTCCAACTGAGTTTAAATCTCACAATACTGATAAAAAGACTTAATCTACACTATAAAAAGCGATTAGTTGACTTAATAATTAGCAGAATCAACTTAACAGTTCCAAGTTACAATGAGTTTACTTACTTTATCACTAATTAAAGTTATCTTGTTACTTTTAAGGCAATGGGCTTACTAACTTTAAGTAACTAATCACTTTTAACAGTGTACTTAATCTAAAATTCGTGACGAAAAAGGTCAATATTTCCACATGTAAAGGAAACTCAGAATTGAATTTTGACTTTGTTCTTGTTTGACTTTTCTTTTTACCAGATCTGTTAGTATCACACAGTTCTGGTTCTGTTTCTCTGAATTGTGAGAGATAAACTTAGTTGCAAGGGGAAACAATTGTGAAGTAGCAAATTGTGGCACATTTACCCTTCTAATAGTTTAAAACGATATGTTTGATTCTAAACAAATCCTTAAAATTACAGAGAAAATACTGGCAGCTCAGTGCGTTTTTGTACCATAATTTACGTGACCAACCCAGGAAAAAATACATTTCAAACAACAAAAGTCACTTGTAAACATAAAATGATGCTGGAGCAGAAATCAAGGTCTTATAATGCTATTTGTAAATGTAAATAAATTGGAAGCATCCGTGAATCATGTTCATTTTTACAGTGTTGCTTCTTTTTTTGCGTTTTATCTTTAAATTATGACAGTAGTTTAAACCAAAGGGCCTTTACACTGACACAAACTTTCAGTAAATCTGTGCAAACATCCTCATTAAAGATACACTGATTAAAACTAAAGCACCAGACACACAAAACTCACTCTTTGGGCTTTAATCCGAACAGTTTTGTGTTTTTCATTACACCAGTTGAAATATGAATGGTTTCTTTAGGAGTTTTATCCAGACATTTTACTGAAATATTACACTCTAGATTTAAGCAGCAATTCCACTACAGCTGAAATAGTAAATATATTATGTTACTGTTACATGATCTAGGTGTGTCAGACTTGGGCCCTTTCTGAAAATCATCCAAAATCGAAACACTGCTTGTAAAGAAAAAAAGCCTGTAATCAGTCAAGTTACGTTTCAAAGAGTTTAGTATTAGCTTTAGATGAGGGAGGTTTGCCTCAGTTAACCTTTACCTGCATCATGAATGGATTCTGCCTCAGGGACAAACAGGAGATTAAGTTTTTCATACATCTCACGTCGTCGGCAGCAGCGTGTTTTCATTTCATTGCTCGTATTAACAGGTTACAGACTCTTCGTTGCATGTTTAAGCAGTGTGATGCTGAAACACAGATCTCAACTTTCCACCACTTGTACATTGAACAAAAAGCTGACGCACTCAGCATATTCAGTGGCACTTTTCACGTCTTTTGCAGTATTTTGAAGTCCTTTGTGAAGCAACACAAAATGCGTAGTGAATTAATCATCGATTGTTTGATAAAAGATGTTTGCGAGAAATTGTGCAAGTTAGTACAGGTCAGAGACTACACAAACAACTCTTTCCGTTGGGTAAGTCTGACTGAATGCTGACTGTTGAAGCGGTTTATAGTTCACACTTTTGACTTCGAGTTGCGTGTAATGTATCATTTGGATGCAAATGTTGTGAACCTCTTTCTTTTGCAAATTAGATTTCAAGTTGTTCTCGATCTCCGACTCCTGCTAACCATTTGATCCTTTTTAACTTTTATCAAAGAAAATGGTCAGTGTGGTCAAACAAAATCACGGTGACAGGCGCAGTTGAGTCTAGTAATGATCATCAGAAATTGATGACAGAACAGATTTTTTTTAATCATGAATCACATTTATGAAGTAAAAACATTTTTTAATATGATGTATTGTGTATTTTACATTTTAGTTTATAAATTGCTAAGATTTTATAAATTAGATGGGGTTTCTGAAGATTATTTTCCTGAATTATCAATATTTTTTATATAAAAAAATACAATGCATACAATTTTGAACATTTTAGACATTTAATAAGCATTTTCATTTATAAAGCTATATCCATAGTATTTATATGCTGCAAAATTATCTGTCAATTAACAATTTTACACTAACAGACATTCATTGATGTTTTTTTGTTTATTTGCACTTTCATATACTTTTATGTGCCTTTAAACTCTCCTCTGATAACTTTTAATGTTGATTATGTTGCTTTCCAATTTAACAACATAACTTTTAATACCTTTTTTTTGTAGTCTGAAACAATATAAAGTTATATATATTTATGTGTGTGTGTGTGTGTGTGTGTGTGTGCGTGTACTGTATATGTACTGTATAACAGAAATATACTAGGATCATTGCTTGTTTTTTTATAGCTTCATTTACATATCAAACCCGAACAATATAATAATTTTGACTACCAAAGATGTCAATAAAAGTCACTTTGTTAAACTTTTCAACATCAGAAGTCATTGGTGCAGAGGTCAAGGTCCAATAATGCAGCTCACAGGTGAAAATAAATGGAAAACTCCAACGAATCCCCAGCAGCAAACTTTTAATTAACAGATATTTTATGGATGTATGCTCACATATATGTTGCATGTATATGTATACATTGGTCATTTATAATACCTGCTGTTGCTTCTGATGTAAGAAACTGGTTTAAAAACAGCTGACATCTATTCATTAAAAGCAATGCATGTATTGTATTATATTATATTATATTATATTATATTATATTATATTATATTAGATTATATTATATTATATTATATTATATTATATTATATTATATTATATTAAGTAAGGGCTGCCCTCTTCTGTTTGAGTTCCACACAGCAGTCAGTGATATTTAGGGCAGGGCATTTCTGATCTTCTGCCAGAAAACACACATCGCCTGTGGGATCCAGCAGTCACTGATGAGAACGACACCATGTGTGTTTACACTGCTAATCACTCTTTCTATCCAGCACATTGTGTTCTTCTTTCTTCCTCTTTCTTCCTGCCTCTTCATCTTTGACTTTACTATACTGCTGTAAAAAGCTTTATTAAATGTATATTCTGAAGGACAGCAGTGGCAGAAGTCTCTCACTCAGACAAACTCAGTTTCTTCACACAGCTAAGATAAGATGAGCTTTTTCTGTTGTTTTGTTTGTGAGTCACAGTCTTTGCTATTGATAGAGAGTGATCATAACCATAATAAAACATGCGGTTTTAAGCTCAAGCTGTTCGTGGAGTGTTATCCTGTTTAAATCTCTTTGCAGCTGTTCTGACATCTGCCCTCAATACGTCCAGACATGTCAGAGTCACTTATTCCGTGCTGATTTTGTTTGGCTTTCTCAGAAGGTTATCAGCATCTCTGAACATCTGAGAATGCATTCAAAGATGATTTTAGGTCATGGTGCAGATTGTTGAACTTGTAGACATCAACACAATACTCCATGTACACACACACACACACACACACACACACTCAGAGTATTTACCATTCAGTTACAGCTTTGATATTAAATTCGTGTTGCTAATGTAAGGTATAAAGTTCATAAATGCAAAATATGATACTGCACATTTATTAGAGTTCACCCAAACCTGAAAATCTGCTGTTAATTGCATCACAGGCTCATTTACAATACGTATCTCTGCTTACATTTTTACAGAATGTAAAACACTATCTACACTGTAAAAGCGCTATAGAAATAAAGATGAATTGAATTGAAAAATTGAAAATGTTCAATAATAATGTTTAGCTTCTTCATAAGAACAAATAATTAAATTTTAATTCATTTTAATTTCCCTGTGACCGATAGCCATTGGCCTTCATGAATAACCAAGATCCAAAGTTTAAAATCGTTTCCGTTATAATCAGGAAAACGTCACCAACTTTTTTTTATGCCCTCAGGCATATATATAATATATATACTAGGCATATATATATATATATATATACCAGGCATATATATAATAAAATATATACTTTTGGGAGTGAGCTGTCACCTTATTACTTCATCGATGTGCAAATGTGGAAGAGTGGCTACTGTTTAGTCATTTAAACTGCTTTTGGATTTAGATTGGAGAGGGACATGATTTCTGTTGTAAATATTGTACACTAGTGTCATTAATCCTGTTACCGTTGCTGCCATTTTATAAATGCAATAAGATACGAGATGATGTTATAAGGTATTTGCATCACGTGTAAGAATGCAGTCTCTCTCTTTGCTGTAACATAGTTCCTCTGGACTAAAAAGATGATCCTCTGTGGTTGTTCAGCTATTTGAAATAGCTAGAACAGTTTATCTGTGGTTTGGCTGTCTGCAACTAAAGACATGCACATATCAGCATTGGGACAAATAAAAAGTACTTCACATAGGCTCTAAAATATATACCTTTCTTTCCTTTATCTATTACTCTTTCACTTTCTTTGTTGTTAACCCATAAATTGTAATTCATTTACTCACACTCCACTACTCCTAAACTGACTTTCTTTTTTTCTTTTGAACAAGATAGAAGATATTTTGTTAAATTCTGCAAACTGGCAGTCACTTCCTGGGTTTTTTCTTTTGCCTACAGTGGACATCATTTCCAACATTCTTCAAAATATCTTCTTTTGTGTTCAACTGAAAAAAAAGCGTAAAGGTTTGTAATCATTTGAGGGTGTGTATTCATTAATTTTCTTTTCGGCTTAGTCCCTTTATTAATCTGGGGTCGCCACAGCGGAATGAACCGCCAACTTATCCATCATATGTTTTACGCAGCGGATGCCCTTCCAGCTGCAACCCATCACTGGGAAACATCCATACACACTCATTCACACACATACGGACAATTTAGCTTACCCAATTCACCTGTACCGCATGTCTTTGGACTTGTGGGGGAAACCGGAGCACCCGGAGGAAACCCACGCCAACACGGGGAGAACATGCAAACTCCACACAGAAATGCCAACTGACCCAGCCGAGGCTCGAACCAGCGACCTTCTTGCTGTGAGGCAATCATGCTATCCACTGCGCCACCGTGAGGCCTGAGGGTGTGTAAATAAAGACTAATTTATATAATAAATAATCATAAATCAATTTTTAGTGAACTATCCCTTTCAAATACCTTTAATTTAGATAACACGTGATTGTAGGTCACACTGGTTTTCCATCATTAATGAAGTAGGATGATGAAGCCAATCACATGTGATCTATGAGTAGGCGGGGCTATTTGAGCTGCATGACATGTTTGACCTGATTTGGAGACATTGAGATTGACATTTGACATGAAAGTTATTTTTAGCATCCTCACTGCTGACCAATGGGATCAACAAGAAATGAATGCAGTCATTTAAATGCAGTATTAAAGCGGAATAATATATAAAAGACCAGAGTTTCAGACCAGGTTTTCAAATAATTGATCATTGTTGCTTTTCTGTGTTTATGAAACTGTAAAATTGCTCTTGTTTTTCTGGTTGAGCAACAAGTTGTTCCCCTTAAGCAAACCTGTGACCTCATATTTCCTTTGTTCTCGTACTCCAGCTAGTGGTTTTGTCATTTACTCAACCCCTTTTTTTCTCCTTGTTTCACAGAAGGAAGTTTTAGGAAGAATGTTTGAGCAAAGGTAGACAGCACCAAAAACACAATAAATATGGTGCATAAGGGAAGTGTTTCAATTTGTTTGTCACGTAGTTCACATTCACTCATAGTGTCTCATTTATTTTCTCAACACTGAAACTTCAGAAAATAATGTGTGAATTTGCATCGTGAAATCAGGCCACATGGTTAAAGGGATATTTCAAAGTTCAAACTGAACATTTACTGCATTCACCATTATTATTATTCTCCCTAAAGTGGTTCCACACATTTATGAGTTTCTTTATTGTGATAATACAAAAGAAGATATTTTGAAGTAAGCTGAAATCATCCATAGTAAGAAAAATAAATATAATGGAAGTCAATTGTTACTGGTTTCCAACCAACAGGTTTGGAACAAGTAAAATTTGAGTAAATGATGGCTGAATTTTCAGTTTTGGGTGATCTCTTGAATTTGATCAATAATTAGCATGTAGGCTAACCGTATGTTTGGTGATAGCCATGTTACAAGGCTGTCACTGATTAAGTGATATAATAGGATTTGACACTAAACCACAAGAGAACCAAAGGTCAGACAGATATAAATCAGTATATTGTTTACTGTTCAATGTGTACTTTCAGCATCAAATTGTAATGTGAACATCAGAAAATTGTGTGTGTGTATATATATATATATATATATATATATATTTATATTTTTATTTTTTTTTTTTTTTTTTTATATAGTCAGTTTTGCATTCTGTGTGTGGTTTGAAACTATAAAAATATCTAATATCTAATACACCCGAACACAGAATATCAAGGACAAACAAGGATAATAATATTATCGCCTTCGCTACTTTATTAACTAGAAGAATACTACTTTATTAACTAGAAGAATATTACCCCACCTAAAGCTTCAATGTGGATGTGCGATCTGGTTTTATATTTGAAATTAGAGAGAATTAAATATTTAATGACATATTTTGAAAAAATGAAGACTCTCCCCTTTAACTGATTTATATAAAGAAATCTGTGCAAACAAGTTTAAATGCGATCACCAATATTGTTTGGTGACAAATGGTTTCATATTTATGTATAAGACCACTATAAAGATGTCAGATTATTGTATTTGTATTATCATGTAGGTATTTATTTTAATTATTTTTACAATTGATATTGTCTAATTGTAAATGTATACAATACTGTAAAAGTTTATTTTGAATTTTGTTATTATTTTTATTTATTTTATTTTGCTTTTCTATATTTTTATCTATTTCTGTTGTAATTTTAAACGTGTTTGCTAATTTATTTCAACAGCAAGGATCATTATGAGAAAAAAATACAACCTTGACTGTACAAAATGTTTTGTTAAAGCTTGGGGGAAAAAATCACAAATAAAATAATTTTATGACAGAATTTGTCTGTTAGTTATTAAATGTATTTATATTAAATATTATATATTATAATATCATGTATTTTTAATATATTGTTTTATATTAAATGTATTTCTTGTTTTTCTCTCTCTCTCTCTCCAGGCCTTAAAGAAGAGGTTGTAGGCACTGTTTCTCTTCGGCAGTTCCAAGAAAACGTGTTTGTGGAGGGTGATCGACCTAAATATGTGTTAGACCTCCACACAGAAGCCCAGCAGGGCCTGAAACTGCAGCAGCAAGAGGGTAGGAAGACTAAAGTAAAAAATCAGTCTGTTTTTGTAAAAACACTTCCTTTAACTCTGAACCACATGTGTGTGTCTTTTTGGCATACATTAGTTTATTTTACTACAAATTAGAAAGTAATGTTTTGTTTTATTATTTTTTTGGTTCCAGATGACAGGAATGGGACGGATTTCCCTGATGACCAAAGCATGATTGTAAGTGTTAGTCTATGCATCAGACAACCTTCAGTTTCTATTTTGAATGTTTTTAACTGCTTTTTTAACTGCTAATTATAAATTTGATGGTTAACTGTGCTGTTTACTTTAGTCAACAGTAACAGCTCAGACTGAAGACAGCATGGCTTTTAGTGAGCTGAGAGGCTTTGAGTCTGAGAGCACAGCAGCTGATTCTGTGTCAATGCGCTCCTCCATTTCTTCACGATCAACACGCTCAGGACTCAAACGCCAAGGTGACAAAAACACATTACTAATATGCATTTTTGCCATAAAAAAGCACCTCAGAGAGTGCTTTAAGAATTTATTTTAAATATACAATGTCAAAGAAACATTTTCAAACGTTTCTTATTTCCTTTCTCCAGCCTCAACATTCAGGCCTCTGAAGCCAGATAAGTCTGCGGAGAAGCCCAAGACTCGTAGGAAACCTGTGAGAAATGTAGTAGGAATTCCTCGACATGTCCAGAGAGAACTGGGTATGTTTTACACTTCTACAGTGTGTTGCATGTCTTATTAGGGAAAAACAAATTATGCTTAATATTTTTTTATTTATCTCTGAAGGGTTGGACAGGGCAGCATGGATCACCACCAATGCTCTTGATTACCAACTGTTTAATGGAGATGTGATCATACCCACCATAATAACTGCTGTGGATGGTGAATCTAGCAGCTCTGAACAAGAAAGCTTACAAGACTATCCACAGAGCGGACAGAACCTGCACATAGTTCAGGAAAACAACACAGAGGTCCCCATGCTAGCAAAGCCCAAAGATATCCTCCAAAGGTCCATGAACCAATTTGTAGATCCAGGTACTTTAGGTGTTCCAGAAAACCCAACTGGTGCAGTGATGTCCATCTCTCCTCAGGCCACATATTTGTCTACAATCATTCCGAATGCTGTACTTCCACCATCTGTGGATGTTGTAGAACTCAGTCGCGGCCGAAGTCGAAGCAGCGTTCGAACCGTCAGCAAGAGCAGCCTGGTGTCAGCCAGCCCAGCATCCACCCGGGCATCCTCCAGAGTCTCTTCACATCGCTCCACTACTCGTACAGACTATTCTGGCTGGAGCCACTCAGGGTCGTCAGAGACACTAGTATCCAATTCCTCTACCATCTCCAGCAGTAGCACTCCCCGTGTGGCCAGCAGAGGGAGTCGGGTTGAAAATACAGATGTGGCTGCAAAGCTGAACAACTACAATTCCCATGTTGCTTTTAAACCAAGTCAAGTAAATGGGGACTCTACAGAGGAGGAGGACATCAGAAAGGCTGCTACTTTTACACGTAACCTATCTGTAATGAAACGTGGCAAGATGCCTCCACCTCCTCCCAATAGGTCATATTCCTTACGCAATGGCAAACAGTCATGGAAGAAATCTGATGGTCCTTCTGACTTAAATGATGTTAGCATTCCTGATGGATCACCGTACCCTTGTGTCATTACTTCATATGAAACAAAGGTTGAGTTAAGCCCTAAAAGAGGCATATATTCTTCCAATGGAACTGTCCCATCAAAGGAGATCCAGCCAGTCACAGAAAAGAAAAATAAGATTCAAACATATGGTACAAGTAAACTTGCTGAATTGAGGAAAACCCTTTTGTCTGCAAAAAGTCTTCATAATGGTAACAATTCCTCTCCAGCTGTAATGGCCGTCTTGTCTCTGCTAGAGATTCCCACCCATCCCAAAGTACTGGCTCCTCCAGCTCCTCCACCAGAGACCTGGGCACACAACCAACGTTCTTTTGAATTGCTGTGTGGGCCTGGACCTGTTAACTATGCACGGTGGGCCAAAAAGAGAGGTCTTAAAGTTGCAGATGAAACAGACCTGGGTTTAGGCAGTTGTGCCAATGCATCGGAGCTGCAGCCAGTGACTCTAAAAGGCAAAGTTGAATCCTTAACTTCAGACTCTCGTGTCACACCATCTCCATCACCTCTCCTGGAGCATTGCCCTCCAGTGCCAGTCTTCAGCCAAGCCAATCCTCCACCACCCCCTCCAGACTTTGTTCCTTCAACTCCTACTCTAGCTGCCAAAGCTATAAAGGATTTGACCTCTTGGATTCCTCCACCTCCCCTGTTTCCTCCTCCAGCGCCTCCAGTACCTCCAGTAAGTTCGGATGCTGCAACCCCTTTCACTGTGCCAAATGATAAGGACTTCCCTCCACCACCCCCACCATTTTCGCCACAGACTTTACAGTCAATGCCTCAGTTACCACCAGGTATTCCACCACCGCCACCACAGGCAGTTCCACCTCCACCAACACTACCATCTGAACCACAGAAAATCCCATCTCCTCCAAAAGAATCCCGAGCTTTGATACAGGATGTGTTAGTGACATCATCTGTTACTTCTCAACAAATCAATGTTTCTCCACTTCTGCACCAACCCACCAATGTAAAATCTCAAATAGTCAATGTTCCTCCTCCACTACATACTGATGTAAAGTCACAAGTCAGCATTCCTCCTCCTCCCTCACTACCCATTGATGCAAGATTTCAACAGATCATTGTTCCTCCTCCTCCTCCACTATTTGCCGATTCAAAATCTGAAGAAGTCATTGTTCCTCCTCTGCTTCAACTACCCGCTGATGCAAAATCTCAACAGATCAATGTACCTCCTCCTCTTCCACAACCTGCTGATGCAAAATCTCAACAGATCATTTTACCTCCTCTTCCACCACAACCTGCTGATGCAAAATCTCAACAGATCATAGTACCTGCTCCTCCTCCACTACCTGCTGATGCAAGATTTCAGCAAGTAATTGTTTCTCCTGCTCCTCCTCCTCCTCCTCCTCTTCCATTATCTACTGAAGTAAAAAAGGAGGACAAATTAGAGACCATGGAAGTCGAGAAACGGACAAGCAGTCCCTCTCCAGCCAAAGAGGAATCTTCCAGTCCCATGGTCACTCAGTCTCTCCTGCAGATGGTTCGTCTTAGATCAGTGAAGTCCAATCAGACTCAGGCAGCAGATCTCGATAAACCATCACAAGCCAAACCAAAATCTGGTGCCAATCAAGAGGCACCCCCAAAGCCAATTAGACGATCTTTGATTCTGACATCACTGCCCCCTGATCTGGAATCTCTATCCAGCACAGAACCAAAATCTGAATCTCCGTCCAACACTGTACATGCAAACACAACCACTGTAACAAACACTCAGCAAGGGACAACTGAACCAGAGCCTCAATCAAATCACATTGACCAAACAAGAGTGGAGCCTTGTTTGCTCATCAGCTCAACATGCTCATCAGCTACTTTACCAAGTACCACTTCAGCTCCTACCGAATCAGTGGCTAAACATCCTTTTGCAGAACCAGACCTCAAACCCCAAACCCTCAAGGAACAAATCCAACCTTCAGTACTTGTCACAGAATCCCTGCCAGCCAAAACAGTGCCAAAGGACCAATCAGTTAGCAAGCCAATTACCCAACTTCAGGCACAAGGACCCCCCAAAACCCAGCATAATTCAGATAAACAATCAAGCATCATTACAATACCCTCAAAGATTTATGTTGAACAGCCAAAAATCCAAACACCAACAACCAATGCCACTTCCACACCTCCTGTAGGATCTTCGCCAGCTAACCCCTCCATGCGTCTCCAGGATGCAATTCGTCTGAAGGCTGCCGCTATGTCTTCAAAAGACAACCAAGCCAAGCTATTTGTTCTGCGCTCCCCTCCTGCAGCCACAGTACCCAACTCCCCTGCATCTACAGCCAGCTTCATCTTCTCCAAGAGCACAAAGAAGGTTGTAATAGAGACACCATCATCCTTGGAGGTTCAGGCTGACCTGAGAAAGACTCTAGTGGCAGAGTTTGCCTCTGTCTCTGAATCAGCCAAATCTAATGACTTACACAAGACTGCTAACAAGGTTCCTCCACCTATCGCTAAGAAACCCAATGGTAAGGTTGAGAGCGTTGTTCAAAATTCTGCAGAGACTTTATCTGCAGCCAAGTCTGATCGTGTGCAAACAGAGACTGTACAAACTGCCGGACAGGAAGTACAGACAGAGAACTCTGAGAGACTGACAAAGGAATGAAAAACATGCATGCGTGATTTAATAACCCTTGAGTTTTTTGCAGATAATCCAGGTTTTTGGAGATCGTAGTCCCTCACTGCTCAAGCAATTTTGAAATACCAAAAAAAGTCTTTATGTACAGATAGGCATATTGCACTTTTATACACTGGTTTAGTGTAACTGATTCACATTCATGGGAATGCATGTCACTGGCTTTTGGAAATGATGAATATTCTTATTTTATTTATGTCCTCAGTTGCAGACAGAAGCCATGCTACCTTTTAGACTGTGTGAAATCTCCATTCTGGTAGCAGAGTATAAATTGTGGTAACAGCAGGAAAGCACCATGCGAAAGGAGTTTGTTGATTACACATCCACAGTTTTGTGGAATTTACAGGCATTGGTGTGTGCTTGAAAATGAGAACAGCATGAAAGGTAATGAAGGGACAGAATGTAAGTTAGAAAAATGAAAAAGAAGCAGAACAATAGTCAGATATGGGAACATGGACAACTGATTTTGGGGCGGGAGCATGTGATTATTATGTTTTACGTGATACTTGCAGTGTGTAATTATGCATAGTTTCACTAAAATGCCATATCACGGTACAGTCATAATAAAGGTGATTTAAATAATGACATTAAACCTCCCACTCCTAGTGTCCATTGGAATGTAGAAAAGAAAGGAATCTAAGCAAGTGAAAGTACAACAGAAAGATGAAAGCCAATATTGTGAGTGTGCAAGTGGGGCCAAGCAAGCATAAACCGCATAAATAAGAGGTGTATATTTATATAATCATTACTATTTTTTTTTTACAAAGAAGTTCATTAGTTTATATAAGGCTATAAACTGGACACATAAAAAAATGAATGTTTTTTTTTAATATATGAAATTTCTCTTATGCACTATGTCCATTTTTTGATTGACGTGTTCCTTTGATTTCAGCAATGTCTGTCTTCGGTTATAATCTCTCTAAGAAGAAATGCCTTATTTACATATTATGCCAAAACAGATTCTCTAAAAATATTCTCAACTTCCTTGTTTCATGTGATGAAAGTAAAATGTGTAGCTAAATGGTGTCATTGTGACTTTTCTGATGTGCTACATATTTTTTCTTTCTTTTTTCAGATGCTATAACATAAATGCATACCAAATAGAAAGAAAACTTTATTTTACAGCCACATGGATTTGAACCACTATATCCAGGGGGTGATATAATAATTTAATAATTTAAACTCATAGACCTGATATGTTCTTACCATTTTTTTCACCACTGATTTAATCATAGTAATAATTTTGTAATAAAAACAGAAGAACACAATGGAGGAAGATGATTTACATGGTTGATGGACACTTTTGTCCAAAGTTATTTAAACGAACATATGTAAGATTCACATTCATGCATTCCCTAATTCTGCAGTGAGGCTGTGGCCGTGGCCAGCACTATCTGTTTATATGTTACTTAGGGTGCTTTCACACTAGCACTTTTGGTCCGCACCGGGTTTATTTGACGTCAAAGTACGGTACGTTTAACTTGTCTTCTGAACTCTGCTGCTCACCCGTAAACGGTACCCGAGTCTGTGGTCTGGGGTACGGTTCTTGCGAACTCTGGTGCAGTTCACTTCTGATATGAATACAAACGTACCAAATAACAGAAGTGAACCGCCAACTGTAGTTGTAGTTTTCATAACGTTCATTTGTGTGTGTATGTCTGTGTATCACCTACCTTGTTGACAAGCAGGACTGACCCAGTGCAAACAGTGATAATGTCTGCTTGGCAAGGGGGGACAGTCGAACCTGGGCTTGGTCCAGGCAATTGAACCAAGTGTGAAAGAACCCTTAGTCTAAAATGTAGAAATGATATGTAACTGGCTGTGTAATAATACATTTTAAACCGTTTTCACCACCAAATTCCCAAATCTGAATATATATTTTTTTTATCTTTTTTTTTTTTTTAAATAAAAGCTTCTTTATATTGAAATATATCCAAGAAAAGTTTCACACTGCAGGCAAAAATGTAAATCTAAACCAGCTAAATAGCCTATGTAGTTTAGCCTACTTGCAGATTTTTATCAAGGTGGCCTATGGCTAATTGTCTCATTTTACTTTAATCTTGCACATGATTTTTTCTTTCTTTTTTAATTTCTTTCTTTTTTTCGTGGCCTAAAGTGTGCCGCCCTCCTCCTCGCTGCTGCTTCAAGCAACTTCAGCGGTCACTCAGTCATTCATTCATTCATTTTCATTTCGGCTTAGTCCCTTTATTAATCTGGGGTCGCCACAGCGGAATGAACTGCCAACTTATCCAGCATATGTTTTACGCAGCGGATGCCCTTCCAGCT
>CAIGQW010000302.1:15444960-15488950 GCA_903798125.1 Danio choprae | reverse complement strand
AACCAATCACTGGGAAACATCCACACACACTCATTCACACACATACACTACGAACAATTTAGCCTACCCAATTCACCTATAGCGCATGTCTTTGGACTTGTGGGGGAAACCGGAGCACCCTGAGGAAACCCACGCCAACACGGGGAGAACATGCAAACTCCACACAGAAATGCCAACTGACCCAGCCGAGGCTCGAACCAGCGACCTTCTTCCTGTGAGGTGATCGTGCTACCCACTGCGCCACCGTGAGGCCCCCACTCAGTCATATCCTGTGCATTCATCCTGCAGCAGCCCGTTAACAAAATATTGCGTTGAATATTTCATTGAATTATGCGTTTTGCTTAATCACCATTATACATTTACATAATATATCCATAATAAAAAAAACAAATGAAAGTCTGTTCTTTTATGCAGTCTTGGGGGCCCTCTGGTGGCCACGGAGCCCTAAGCAGCCACTTGTAAGGAGTAAGGCGTAAGTTTGCTTATGCCTTGGGCCTGCTGTATCGAAATCTGACTCCCCTCCCTGAAAAACCTGTTCTGGTGGAGCTACAATCAAATAGTTCAGCAAAATTACTCTACAGAGCAAGATATGACATCAGCATAAATGTGTGGTTTAAATGTGACCTGTATTTGTAGGGGGAGTAAATGTAAATTCATTTGCACCGTTTATGAGACTTGTGTACTTTAATGTTTATTTTGAATTTGATACTTTTAAGACGAACACAATATAAACAAAATTAACCCTGAATATGAGACAACAAGCTGACAAAAAATATAAATGACAACTCAATAGAAGCAGCACGGTGGCGCAGTGGGTAGCCCAATCGCCTCACATCAAGAAGGTCGCTGGTTCGAGCCCCGGCTGGGTCAGTTGGCCCCAGATCAATAAAGGGACTAAGCCGAAAAGAAAATGAATGAGTGAATGAGCTTAATAGTAATGATATCATAATATTTTTTTTATTTGATTTAAAGCAATTTCTTTAGGCCAGTTAGACAACAAATTAAATAAAATTCAAAGCAAATGTCTTTTTAAACTTTGCCTTTTCTACATGTACTAATGTACTTTCAATTTATCCTACTTTTTTTACAGAAAACTTTTAAAAATAAAATAAAATGCTTGAAAATCAATAGGGTGACCGCCTGAAGAATGTCAGGAACAGATTTGGATTAATGTTTAAGCTTTCCTCTCCCCTATGCCTGCAGAAGGAATTTTCACTTGTAGATGTTTTGGCTACACCGCTCTAGAGGCGGGGCTTCATCCAGTGGTTATTATGGGGTGTTATATAAAATGAGAGCGACGTACGGCTTAAATTTCGCCAGGTGTGATCGGGATTGGGTCTCTGCTGTTGATCAGCCCAGTTTCTTAAACCAACATACAACAGAACAAAATCTCATGGTTCATTCGGGAGGTTACAATGATGTACGTTACCAGCCGTCGCGGATCGTGAATCGAACCTGTTGCGTCTCTCCTCTAAAAGCCTCTTCAGTGAGTATGTCCAGATAAATAATTGTAAAAAACAACAACAACGACAACTATGTTTATAATAAATATGTCTATATAGTTTTTTTTTTTCCTAATGTGATGTTTGTGAGGACTTTAACAGGCTGTATTATCGGCTGTATATTATTTAAATAGTTGATCAATTCCCAGATTTATAATGCAATAGACACTTTAGGACTTGACATGAACAAAGTGGTCGCTCCTTCCTTTTTCTTCTAGCATGCACAGATTTAGATCATTGATAAAACTGGACTTAAATAAAAGTAGCGTAAATTATTATTATATTTAAATTTTCTTTCATTCTACAGCATAAAGAGCATATAACCTCTAGTCCGTTAAGTAAAGTATAATTGTCCTTTTATCTATGTCTGTTTGTGGGCTGTTGACGTTATATTTTCAGGCACGCGTGACCAAAATGAATATAATTAGTATTGACAATTTCAAATGCTTTAAATTAACCATTGCTTTTTTTTTCTTTCCATGGACTTCTTGTTATAAAAACTGCTCTTATTACATTTTTAATATTCTAAGTCAAATCTCAAAACTGTTCTGTATGGTGTGCCTGTCTCAAACATACTTCAGTAAATTACAGCTGTCATAAATTAAAAAGAAAATAATTTTTTTTAAACTCAGTCATTTTAACGTGGATATTTCAGTAAATGGGTGGCATGGTGGCTTAGTGGTTAGCACTGTCGTCTCACAGCAATAAGGTTGCTGGTTCGAGTCCCAGCTGGGTCAGTTGGCATTTCTTTGTGGAGTTTGCATGTTCTCCCCATGTTGGCGTGGGTTTCCTCCGGGTGCTCCAGTTTCCCCCACAGTCCGAAGACATTATATGCTATAGGTTTTATTGAATAAACTAAATTGGCCATAGTGTATGTGTGAGAGTGTTTGGGTGTTTCCCAGTACTGGGTTGCAGCTGGAAGGGCATCCGTTGTATAAAACATATGCTGGATAAGTTGGCGGTTCATTCTGCTGTGGCGACCCCTGATTAATAAAGGGACTAAGCCAAAAGAAAATACATTTTTTCATATTTCAAAAACAGAGAACATGTATACATTTTGTCACTGGAAACCACGTCTTTTGGTCTTATGAAGCCCGTGATGTGCATATTAAGGAAGAATTGTTTACATATTTAACTAGATTCTTCAGTTTGTTGTCCTTTGGTGTGACACCCCTATTTATTGAAAATGTCCAACAGGTCTGACAAACGAGGGAGAAAAAACTATTATTCATAATGTCATATTTAAAAAACAAAAAGATGTTTTAAATGTCCAACAATGAAGGGAATCTCTCTTGTGGTATTTGTGTATTATTAGGGACCGAGCACCTATGGTGCGTAGGCCCTATTGAAACGGTGTTGTTTATTCTTCTCCGGAATGAATCGCGATTTTGAGGGTCTAAACATGCTCGATAACTCACCAAACTTTGCACACGCCCCAGAAGTGGCGAAAATTTACGTCTGTTATAGGTTTCGGAAGTGGGTGTGGCAAAATGACTCGACAGCGCCACCTATACACTTTCGACGGACTGGCCCCCGAGCTACGTTTCACGCACACATACGAAAATTGGCACACAACAAACTGCTCCTACAAATTTTATCACACCGAATCCATGTTAAATTGTGAAGATCTAGAGTTTTCGCTGAGGGGCGTGTCCGTGGCGGACTGAGAAAGTGCAATGCTTCGCCATGGAGGAGGAAGCACTTATAACTCATCAAACAATGTCTGATCTGCCTAAAAAGAACACAGGTTTGATGAGATTCCTCTCCTGAAGACATCTACATGCCAATATTGCGTCTCAGTCATAGCACCACCTGCTGACAGAAGGAAGTTTGGCATAAATTTGGGATTTTCTTAGGTATTTTAATATATATCGACTTAAATTATTATTGTCCACTGTTCTCTGTCATCCTGAGGCCACCGGGTGGCGGTGAGCCCGGGTGCGAGGTCCCTTTCATCGCTGCCTGCAGCTTTAATTAAGAGTTGTTGTTTTTTTTTTTCTTTTTTTCCAATGTCACAGCATAAGTCATTTTTACCGTACAGTTCTGGACTAAAAAACTTGATATATTAAGTGACTCCTTATATTTTCTCAAACATCAGACTTAAAACTACATCAATATACAAAAACAATTCTTCAAAATGATTATGTCAAGGATGTTTAACAAAAACAGCATTTTTACTGCCTATTTACCCTTGCAGGAGTGACCTTCTGAAGATTCGGGAGAACTCCAGTCATTGAGTCGGTCTTCTGAAAGATTTCAGTCCTCACAAAACTTATGCCATAAGTTTTTCTGTAACTGTAATAAAAAAAAAATATATATATATATATATGAAAATTTTGTTTTATATGTATATTCAATTAATTAGTGATTGTGAAAATGTATTGTTTTGGAATCTGCATAGGAAACTTCTCTTGCAGCATGTCGAGATGTGAAGCGATGAAGCGAGCAGTAAAGCAATGAGCATGATAAAGTTCATCTGCTGTGTCTTTGTAACATCATGAACCTGCTTAAATATCAACCAAAGTGTCTCCTCCTCTTTGGAGTGTCATGCTTCAGTGAGTATTTGCAACTATTGAAATTATAGCGCAGTACTGGAATTAAATATCATGAACTAAATATAGGATTCCTGTTATTTGACTGAAACATTTCATGTCCCTCTTTCATTTTCTAGCTCAGTTTGAGATTGTTCATCCTAGAGATCTTGTCATTGGGATTTGTGGCAATGCACTGATCCTTCCCTGCACATTCCCTGTGGGGTCTCAGTGGGATCTGAGCAGCACTGTTATTATATGGCAGCGAGGGCTGGATGTAGTTCACAGCTTCTACTACAGTCGGGATCAGCTGGACCGGCAGAATCCTCATTATGTCAGCCGCACCAGTCTGTTCATTCAGGAGATGCAGCGAGGAAACGCCTCTCTCAAACTGCACAAAGTGACTCAGAAGGACGCAGGTGTTTACACCTGCTCCGTCAGCACAAACTCCGGCAGCCAGAAGAAGAGCTTTGCAGTGAATGTTGCAGGTAACAAAATGACACAGATAGACAGATGTTGATGATGAATCTCATGAATCGAGCTCAGAGGATGAAAAGCAGGCATGTTTTAATGTGTTTGTTGTGTTGTGTTTTCCAGCGCTCTACTCTGAGCCTCGTCTGCAGTTCTCCATGTTGATGGATGGAGTCAATCTGCTGGTGACGTCAGATGGAGGATACCCTTCTCCAACACTGCAGTGGCTGATGGAGAACTCAGACATCACCAACCAGACTCAAACACACCTCAGACAGGACACACGCACAGGACTTTATATTGTGTCCAGCTGGATAAAGCTGTCTGACGTTTCAAATTCATCTTTGACGTTTATTCTGCACAACAAACCGCTGGGTCAAGACATCAGGAGAGAGATCCAGCTTTCGTCAGGTGAGGCCTTTTTTTATATATATATATATAAATATAAGTATTTTTTAAATGTTTATGAACAATCAATATTTAAAGAGATAGTTTACCCAAACATGAAAATTCTGTCGTCATTTACTCATCCTTACACTAATCAGATTAATTCACTGATTTGTTTTTCTTTACAGATAAGATCGAGAAACAAGATGAGAGCAGATGCTCTGAATGCTTCATTTTGATCCCAGTTGCTCTGCTGCTGCTGATCGCGCTGCTTTTATTGCTTGTATTCATTATGGTAAGAAGAAGAAAAGCAGAGGAGAGCAAACAAAGTTACTCCAGTGAAACTAAAAGTCTAAGTGAAAATGTATGATTATGATGGTTATGCTGTTTTTTAATGATGCTATTTACAAAACACACACTTTCTATCATTTCCAGGACAGGCCTTAGTATTATAATTATTGTTACATTGTCCAAGTTATTTTTGCTTGGCAGTTTTTAACAAATATATATATTTATAAATATATAAATATATTTGTGCTGTGATGCTGATCCTTTTATATTAAATACCATTTCAATGCATTATTCTACTGATCTTTGTCAGATATTTGGTGCGTCTGTCACAGCTAAACTAACCAAATCTGCTTAGGTGCTAAACACTTTAAACAGCTAAATATTTTATTATAAACAGAATTTGTTATTCATATCATAGTATGATGACCTGTTGATGTCCTGCTTTACAAATGTCATGTTTGAGATCATTTCCATTAGTGTTAAACATTTAACTGTTGACTTTATACACTGAGCAGTATTTTTTTTACATGCTCCTGCTGGCAGGATCTCGTTGCTCCACAGTAACATCATTTCACAACTATTTATTAAATCTGTTTCTGTCTAAAAATGGAATTTGATTTGAATTCATGTAATTTATAACATCTATGTGGTTATAGATTTCATTTTTTTTTTAAATACTGTCAACTACAGTGTGTTAGTATTTAGGTTTGACTCCTGTGTGACCACTTGCTCCTTGGGACCACTGTGTGTTGTTTAATATTTCAACTGTTTACATTTGCCTCTGTAACAAGTGACATGTTTGCACTAATCAAATCATCTGTGATGCCGAAATAAAATATATATTTGTATAATATCCTATCAGTGTGTTCACGGATCATGTGTATACAAGTGCTGGTCATATAATTATAATATCTTAAAAAAAGTGGATTTATTTCACTGATTGCATTCAAGAAGTGAAACTTGTATAATGTATACATTCATTCCACACACAGACTGATATATTTCAAGTGTTTATTTCCTTTCGTTTTGATGATTTTGATAACTAATGAAAACTCAAAATTCAGTATCTCAGAAAATTTGAACATAACTTAATACAAAGAAAAACTTTTCAGAAATCTTGGCCAACTGAAAAGTATGAACATGAAAAGCATGAGCATGCACAGCACTCAATACTTAGTTGGGGCTCCTTTTCCCTGAATTACTGCAGCAATGCATGGCATGGAGTGGATCAGTCTGTGGCACTGCTCAGGTGATATGAGAGCTCACGTTTCTCTGACAGTGGCCTTCACCTCTTCTGCATTGTTGGGTCTGGCATATCGCATCTTCCTCTTCACAATACCACATAGATATTCTATGGGGTTAAGGTCAGGCGAGATTGCTGGCCAATTAAGAACATAGATACCATGGTTTTCAAACCAGATAGTGGTAGCACTGGCACTAAGTGCAGGTGCCAAGTCCTGTTGAAAAATGAAATCTGCATCTCCATAAAGTTGGTCAGCAGCATGAAGTGCTCTAAAACATCCTGGTATAGAGCTGCGATGACCTTGGAGATCAGAAGACACAGTGGAGCAACACCAGCAGATAACATGGCACCCCAAACCCTCACTGACTAAGGACACTTTACACTAGACCTTGAGCAACGTGGATTGTGTTCCTCTCCTCTCCTCTCTCAAAATTTACTTTCATCAGAGAACATAACTTTGGAGCTCAGCACTCAGCAGCAGTCCAGTCTTTAGCCCAGGCGAGACGCTTGCATACATACATCTGTGTCTAGTGGTTCTTGAAGCACTGACTCCAGCTGCAGTTCACTCTTTGTGAATCTCCCTCATGTTTTTGAATGGGTTTTGTTTCACAATTTTATCCATAGGCTGCGATTATTCCTATTGCTTGTACAATTTTTTTCAACCACATCTTTTCCTTCCCTTCACCTCTCTATTAATGTGCTTGGACACAGAGCTCTGTGAACAGTCAGCCTCTTTTGCAATGACCTTTTTTGTCTTGCCCTCCTTGTGCAATGGTTGTCTTCTGGAGAACTGTCAAATCAACCATTTCTCCATGATTGTGTAGCCAACAGAACTAGACTAAGAGACCATTTAAATGTCTCTGCAGGTGTTTTGAGTTAATTAGCTGATTAGAGTGTGGCACCAAGTGTCTTCAATGCTGAACCTTTTTACAATATTCTCATTTTCTGAGATACTGAATTTGGGGTTTTCATTAGTTATCAAAATTAAAAGAAACAAAGCTGGAAATAAGGCTGGAAATATATCTGTCTGTGTAGAATAAATGTATACATTATACAAGTTTCACTTCTTGAATGGAATTAGTGAAATAAATAGAAATAATTTTTGTTAAAGATACTCCAATTATATATCCAGCACCTGTACATGTCAGTGTAATATAAGATTTTTTTTCACGCTCCCTTCTCTTACCTATGTATCCGCTCATTCCTCCTTCTCTTAACTTTTCTTTCTGTATGTCTGTCTGTTTATTCAAAAAGCAAATAGTTACAGAATAACAGAGTATGATAATTAATGATAATCATACATTTCCTCACCATTTACTCAGTCAAGTGGTTCTAAACATTTATGAATTTATTTCTTCTGTTGAACACAAAATAATGTTCTGAACAATGTTGGAAAAGGCAGACACTAACATCAGTTGTAGGAGTAATACTAATACTATAAAATACTACGGTATGACCAGTTTTCCAAAATTCTTCAGAATATCTTCCTTTGTATTTAATGGATGAATGAAACTCAAACAGGTTTTGGACAAGTGGAGGATGATTAAATAAAGAATTTTTTTTTTTTTTTGATTGAACAATTTCTATAAAGGAAAGCATCTCATATGATCACATACTAGTTTTCAGTGGCTCTAATAAAAAAAACTATTTCAGAGAATTATTAGAGCTAAAAGACTGATTTCAGCATTGATGATTGGTGATACTATTCATCATTCCCTTACAAGGAAGAGTGTAGGTGGCGTGGGGGCAAAAGGAAAGCAAAAATGTTTATCTGAAATTCAAATGTGGTTTTCAGATAATAATATCAAATTTCTCTGGAAAATGATTATCTTAGATTGAGAAACAAACATTACCGTAAACCCTTGAGGCAAGACGAGACCTGCTGCCAGCAAACTGATTATTCGAGTGATGATTGTGAAACTCAAATGTGTTATTTCTCTTTGTCTCTATTTGAGATCTCTGTTCCCTAAGTCCTGTCGTTGGGTTTTACAGTGAACAGCTGATCCTCCCCTGCACATTCGTGTTGAGTCTTCATGGGATCTGATCAACACTGCAGCACTGTTGAGGGCTGGATGTAGTTCACAGCTTCTACTACAGTCGGGATCAGCTGGACAGGCAGAATCCTGATTATGTCAGCCGCACCAGTCTGTTCATTCAGGAGATGCAGCGAGGAAACGCCTCTCTCAAACTGCACAAAGTGACTCTGCAGGACTCTGGCATCTATACCTGCTCCGTCAGCACAAACTCCGGCAAAAGAAGAGCTTTGGAGTGAATGTTGCAGTAAACAAAATGACACGGATAGACAGATGTCAACGATAAATCTCATTAATCAAGCTATGAGAATGGAAAACAAACCGTGTTTTAATGTGTTTGTTGTGTTGTGTTTGAGTTTGCAGCAGCCCTTTTTAGTCTGCTGTGATGGCTGCGCCAATTCTGAAAGAGTGGCTGAAATACGAGTCTGGTGGGAAGCCAGAAAGGCAGAGGATGTCTTTAAGCATGTTATGGGATGGTTTAAATCATCCACGAACTGGGGGGGAATCGGGGTTGAAAGTTTTGGATTTTCTAAAGTGGATATAGGCTGGGAGTGTTTGAAATGGGCTTAGGTAAGAAGTGATATCGAAAATGGATATGAAATGTCCTTTTCTTGTTTGGTCTGTTTTGCTTTGTTTGATGAAGAAGGATAGAGTTTCTTTATCAAACCAAGTAAGGTCTGTGAGGGTGGGGTGGATATTTGAGTTGAATTTGGATGTAATGGTGAGTTCTGAGCATCCTAGGAAGCCAAACATGGCTAAAGTGAACATGGCGTCGAGGGTGTGGGATATGTGGGTGGAATGATAGCCTCTGCGAAGGGTAGAAATGCATTTTGTAAGTATTTTCAGGGTGATGGGTTGCCTGGTGCCTGGAAGGGAGTGGTGGGATTTTTGAATAACTTTATTAAGAAGGTTTTTTTGTGAATTAAAAATTTTATTAGACAGGGATCCGTGGATAAGTTTGTGGAAAAATTGTATTACCCTTTAATAGAACTGGCCTGCAAATTGTTTATAGTGTGTAGGTAAGAAAAAAAGAGGTTATGGGGAGTAGGGAAAAGTCTGGAAAGGAAATATTATATTATATAATATTAATGATTTACAGGTAGTTAGGTATGTTAGAAGGGTTCTAGGGGTGACAGCTTGAAGGAAGAGGGAAATAGAAGTTTCCATATCAGCTCTGAATAGGGAAGGGATGTGGCTCCACTTATGGTGCAAGCTGCCTGAATTTCTGAAAAGAAAAATGAGAGAGTCAGCAATTAGATTTTTTACACCAGGCACATGTTTAGCAGTTATGATTAATTGTTTATGGGCTGCAGTCCATATAAAGCGTTTTAATAATGGCATAACGGCTGGAGAATGGGAATGTCCTTTGTTAATGCATTGAACATTTGATATCACAATGTACTAGAATGCTAGAAGCGGCCCATCTTTCCTCCAAAGAATGGTGGCCGCAACTAGGGGGTATAATTCGAAAACTGTGAAAGATAAGTGATGGGGGATTTTGAGCATTTGGGGGGCCATGTGAAAGTGAACCAGCATCCTTTATAATACACTCCGAACCTAACAGACGGTGCTGTGTCAGTGAATGAATGAATGTCTCAGGGAAAATATTAGGTTGACATAGAAGAACGAGCAGCCATTCCAGAGTTTAAGGAGAGTTTATTGCAATTAGCTGAGGTGCGTTATAAAAGAGCGGCCTTGGGGAATGATGCACTTCAGGAAATTCAGATGGCCGAGTATGGATAAAAGTATGCGTTTAGTGCAATGTGATTTTTTTTGTGATTTCCTAGAAGAAAAAAATAATTAAAGATAGGGTGATTATTCTGTCGATTTTCTTTTTGGGGAGAGAACCTTCGAATTTTTGTGAATCTAAGATGACTCCCAAAAATTAGATTTTTGTGTCTGGACCAAAGGTTTTTTCCTCCACGAGGGAAATGCCAAGGTCAGCGAAAGCCTTTTGGGTGATCGCAAAATGCTAAGCCAGCGGCGCAGATGGAGGAGAAATTATTAGAAAGTTATCTAACAGTTATCTACGGAACACTGTAATTGTTTGAGAGAATCCAGCCAATTGCTTCGGAAAGCATGTCGAATATTTTGGGGATACTTCTGTAACTGAAGGTGAGGCGAATGGCGAAATAAAATTGAGAACACCAACGGATGCCGAAAAGGTGCCAGAAATCTGGATGGACGGACAAAACTTTGAAGGCAGATGTGATGTCGACTTTGGCTAGCCAGGTGCCACGATCTACTGTTTTAATCAACAAGATGGCCAGATCAATGTCATGGTAATGAAGACAAAATTTGTCCAACAGAATGAGGCTGTTAAAGCTTGGAATCAGAGAATTGTGGGGGGAAGAAAGATCTATGATGAGACAAGTACAAAGCAGACTAAACATGGTTGAGCACCGCCGCAGTAGTTGTATCTGCAGAGATGTCAGGTGCACCTGCCTACATTAAAACTTTGGCAGGTTTTTATGCTGGAAGAAGAGGGGCAGAAAGCGATGGAGAAAAAGAGAGAAGGGATTTTGCTGGAGGGAGGCCATTTGACATAGCTAGTGGATCTGGGTACGGGGTTTTTGGTTTTAGGGGTGGGGATGACAAGGGGACAGGAGGTGGTGGGGTGAATGCTGGAATGGCCGAGCGTGCAGGATAGATTGTGGCAACTGAAAAAAACTCTATTGTGGAGATCAGTGTCCAAAGCCCCCCAATAAGGACACTGATTCCATTGTTTTCCTTCTATGGGAAGGACATTTTTTCGGTGGGTGGAGCAGAGGCATACGAGGAAGCTGGAAAAGGTGGTTGGTGTCTGGAAGCAGTTGGTGAAGGAGAGTCCTGCCATTGGGATGGTCTTGTTGTTGTCGCGGACCGGGAGAGGCGGCGGCCTCTAGTTGGCCGTCTTTTAACAGTCAAAAATATCATAAATTTGTCAATTATATGACATTATGATTAATTTTATTTGAGTTGAGTTAATGTAATTTATAACATTCATGTTGTTGTCTTTTTTTACTACTGTCAACTACAGTGTGTTAGTATTTAAGTTTGACTGTGGGACCACTGTGTGTTGTTGCAGAAGCAAAGGCAAACACTTGAAATATTAAACAAGTGACATGTTTACACTAATCAAATCATCTGTGATGCAGAAATAAAATGTATATTTGTATAATATCCCATCAGTGTGTTTCATATTGCTTCACAGATAGAATATACTTGCAGTGTAATAGGATTCCCCTTTCTCTTACCTTTGCTTTTTTATCTGCTCAATCAAACTAAAAATAACAGGCAGATGTTTCAGGAACAACGTCAGTAGACACAATACTTTCATTCAAATTTACAACCATTTCAACCTTGTACAGATTAGTCACACACACAAAAATGTTATCATGGGTGTGAAACACAATAGATCGTTCATACTTGCAACCGACTTGGTGACAATGTAAATTAAAGGAGTGGAATGACATCACAAGACTTGCGAGTACAACTATGTCTAAGGCCATTGTACAGATAGCAAGACCAAACCTGCTTAAACTCAGACTAACAATATATAAGATGAATGTTAAGTCACGACCACAATTAACAGGCTGTTTAATTACATTTTTTACAAAACTTTAGGAGACAAGATCAAAAAAACAAAAATCAGTCTGAATTATTCAACATTACCTGGTTTTTTGCTTTAACAAAAAAATTTTATGTTTTCATTTAATCTCCATCTGAAAAATAATAATCGTGTGAGTCTTGTGTAAAGTCTAGTTTCTTTACAACACCCTGCTCCACCAGTTCATCAGATCCCGATAATAGGAAATCCAATCCTTCCTTCATTTTTTCATCTTCCTCATTCTTTTCTTTTGAGAAATAAGATAGCAGTACCCCATCATGTGCCTCTGTGTCACCCGACGCTGATTCATCTATTTGCAAACCTTTCCCCATGATTCCATTGACCAGACTAGGCATCTTTATGAGACCTTTGTGCTCCTGAGAGGCTTTTTCCTCCATCTGAGCTTTTTTGGGCGAATAACTCGGATGCTGAATCACAACATGCATGTTTCTGTCTTCAGACCAGCCTAGGGATGAGCCCTCAAACTCCTCAGTGAGATCTAAATCTGTTTTTTCAGATCTCACAACGCTCTCACTGACCGCCATCAAAATTTCCACATCCCCATGTTTCTCCTCATCCAACTCTTTGTCTTCTTCCTCCACAAGCTTCACTTTATTGTGAGACTTGTGTTGAGGCTGTTCATAGTCCTCCTCTGAGGATATCAGTGTAACAGTGGCAACAAAATCCTCATGTGTGTAGGACATCTGGGGCTCTTTGGCCAGACTGGCTTTAAACCAGATCACGTCTTCATTTCTATGAGTTATAAGAGCAGAGTTCAAAGCGGATGGAGATACAGGGTCAGAGAAGAGCACTTCATCACTGCTTACGGATCCTGATGCACACACACAAAAAGAGGAAAGGTCAACACTTTTTGATTACCTTTGAGTAACCTCAAACTATACAGCATGTTGAACACACATACACAGACATTCAAAGTGCTGATCAAATAACCTACATGTTTTTAAAGGTGTTTTTATTTCCTCAGCTTGTTAAATAAATTGTTTTTTGATATCTACATAGTAGGTGTGAGGCTTAGGTATGTGCAAAGATTCTCCAGCAATGGTTGGTTTATCATAAGCACAAGAATGAAAACCTCAGTTTTGACCATATTTGGAATGGTCATGAATATTAATGAGCCCAGAAAGTTCATGTCAGTGCCTGCCGCTCACTACGTTTTTTTTGCATTCTGACAATGATGAGATGAGAGATTCCATGACATGGTTCTCACCAGGATTTATAGATGGATGTGGAAACAATGGTGTATAAAGCTCAAGGTATGTCCTTTCCACATCCTGAGCTCTTATTAGGTATTGCCAGATTTTTGTTACATGGCAACTTTAAAGCATTTTTCATGAGTTACATATATTCTGAGGCACAGTAAATTAAACGAAAGCATACATTAAATATTTAAATTAGAAAACATTTGAAATACCACCCCGTCGATTTTACTGGGAACCTAACTTTACAGGTTTCCAAGATGGTGAGCCTTTCTAAAGCAACTGAAACCCTCTGACTGCAGATTATCCACATGCAGGCTAAAGGGATGATTCTTCTAGCTATATATCAAAAGTAGTTGGTGGTTCCAAATCTGTGATTTGTAGAATATTGTATCCTTACAACTCATTTAATTACCACAAAAAGGCTGGTTGTGGAAACAAATGCTTAAGAAAGGATAAAGTTGAGAATCTCAGCTGCCAGTTAGGTCATCACTGCAGCTGGAACTGATCACCAGATCAGTGCTGAAACGGGTAAAGAGGATCTGTTTAAATATATCTATTTCCACTTTCACCAGCAGAAAGAATCACACCTGACCTTTACTGAGGAACATGATGTGTGGTCAGTGAACTGGTTCACAGATCACTGTGATGTAAACAAGTTCAATTTGTTTGAGTCAGATGGCAAATGTTGTGTTCATTGAAACTGAGGAAGGACTGAACCCAAAGTGTGTGAAGAAGTCAGTAAAGGTGGAAGAGGAAGGCTCATGGTGAGTGGGATGTATTCTGCAACAGGACTTTTATACAGCTACATGACACTGCTGTTCTCCAATTTTGATCACAGCTTTTCCACAATATAAAACAATAAAACCAATTAAAGTCAAAGTGTAGTATTTGCTTTCACGTTTATAGTGGTTGTTCTTCTATGTTGATGTCAGCTTGATGGCTTCAAAATCAATATTCTTAACCACGACTCTCTTACCCTTAGTTTACCATCCCGGCCCCTACTCAATGTTTAGTTTCAGTTGGAAGTACGTCAACATACTGAAATAAAAGTCTCAGCAAATTAAAGCAGCCTTTAAAAAACTAGCTTTTAAACATGAATTAAAACTTGGTAAAATGGAAACTGATGCATAGGAATAATAAAGAGGAGAGGCCGAGCTTTATTTTCATCAGGACCATTATTGTACAGGTGATACTGAGTTGTCATTCCCTGTGTATTTTACCAACCTAATCTAAAACCTTAAAAACCAAAAGGCAGTCTACAAAACAATCCCCACTTAAAACTACAGCCTCGTGCCCATAAACACATAAATGCTGATTTTTTTTTTAGATCAAAATAGCACAATTCAAGGAAACAGAAAATGTCAGACAATTATAAACACAGAAACAGAAGCTATTATAAAAGATATTGCAATTTCAATGATGTTCAATGATGCCACGACACTGTCATGGCAAATCAGCATTAACTAAAACATAAAAATTCATTCATTCATTTTCCTTCAGCTTAGCCCCTTTATTCATCAGGGGTTGCCACAGCAGAATGAACCATCAACTTATCCAGCATATGTTTTACACAGCAGATGCCCTTCCAGCAGCAACCCAGTACTGGTAAACTTGAAAATTAGGATTTGTAAAAAATATTATATTTATTATTACTATTATTATTATTATTATTACCACTACATTTTATTAAATGTTTATTTCATTAAATACTTAATAATAATAATAATAATAATAATAATAATAATAATAATAATAATACCTTATTATTATTATTATTATTTGTACCTTTTTAAACAAACAGCTATAACTAATTAATTAAAAAAAATAAAAGAAATAACAAAAGCACATCGCAAAAGAGCAGATTAAAAAGAATCATACTATAATTAAAGAAGCTGAAAGTTAAATGTAAAATATTAAATATTACAAATATATAAATATATAAAACTGAAATCAAAAGGCAAGAAAAAAGTAACTAAATCTGATCTAAGTAACAAAAACTCCATAGACATATTAGAAAATCTAATAAAAAACAATAATCATCATCATCATCATCATATAACAAAAAAACTAAAACAAACAAGAATAAAAACAAATACTAAATAGACTAAAATAAACAAAAGTATTTGGATTTTATTTCCTTTACTTTGACACTTCAAGCCGATGCTTCACAGTAACATGGGCTTTCAGTCAAGTTTCACTGAGATGTGACTACTGCTTATATTGGCTTACCTTCATATGTTATTCGTTTGGTTTTGGTCTGATTGCAGACTGACTCACAGCAGTCACAGACAGAATCTGGACCAAACAAAGAGATCCATCTACAAATAGAGAGTGGCAGAAAAGGAAAACATGGTAAGAGAAGAATATATGAGGTGAACATTTATAATGGAAAACATAACTTAAAGGTCCAGTGAAGTGCTTTGAAATATGTTTTTTTTCCTGAAACTGAAACACGAAGAGAGTGTGGGACATAGTGTAGCTTCTCCCCTTTTAAAAAAAAACAGCCAATAGCATTTTGTTTCAGCATTCTGCCAGCGAAAGTGGTTGAGCTCAAGCGCATCAAATACCAGCATGTCAGATACCAGGGAGCATGACTGGTTATGATGTGATGAGAAACTGTAGTATGGGTTGACGTGAATAAAAATGTTGATTCATTTAAGCAAAAGTGACAAACTACAAGCTTTACATATTGATATCAGTTTTATATCTTCTAAATGCGAATTTTGTCACTGTTTTGGAGCACACTAGCTTATAGATATCCTAAAAACGTATAATACTGATACTAACATCTTAAAAAACTTTTAATTTCATGGGACCTTTAAATATGAACTTAGACTTTTAATGGTAAGTGTAAAAGAGCAAACTCATCACATATAAAAGATTCATGATCGCTACAATACTGGCAGACAGAAGTTTTGTTAACCTTTTGTTCTCATGGCTGTAAAAACACGACTTCAGCATTGAATTAGGGCCTCCGGCGGAAACAGACAGCTCACAGTGCAGCGAGACCTAACAAATCACACAGATGATATTTACAATGAACTTTACTGTATGGTATTCAAAATAAAAATAAAAAAGGTCAAATAAACGTATAAGCACACCTGGGCATCTGGTGACTCAATGAACTGAAAAGCACCAAAGGAGAACAGAACGACATTGTCTGACCTGGAAAAGTGGTATCTTGCTGCACCTGGATTTATCCGGCTTTCACGCAAACACCTGGATACGCGTGTGCGTGTAAGTCTGGGTGCGTGATAAACTGGCTACTTAAGATAGTGTTTTGCTCCACTCACCCGTAGTTGTCTATGATGCTGTATTTGTTCGTCTGACTCATAGAGTTGACTGTGGCTGCATAACAGCTGTTGATAAAAAGTTTGACGCCCGTGTAATGATGTCGGGTGGAGAGTTGAACATTCACCTTCTGGCCCAACGTGAACACAACAGACCTGATTGGAGAAGACCAGGAGTCTACAGTACACGAACACACAATGTGGAGACATAGGTCAAACTGTAGGTATATAATCTTTTAAAACCCATAATGTAAATGTCACCATATCATTAAAAAGCATCATACCATTAAAGCATACCATTAAATCATCATTACATCATCATCATGCATTCCATCCTGACTTGTAATGCTTGATGCCATCAGCTGCAATACCATCAAGGGACAGTTTACCCAAAATTCCATCATTCCATCATCATTAACTCACCCTTTACTTGTTCCAAACCTTTGACTTCCATAGTATTTGGTTTTTCTATATGGTAGTAGATGATTACAGGTTTTCAGCTGTCTACAAAATATTTTCATTAGTGTTTGGAACCATATAGAGAGAGTAAATAAGAAGTACATTTTTATTTTCCCTTTAAGTGCAATATATACAGTTAAAGTCAAAATTATTTTTTTCTAAGTTTTTTTTATTTCCCAAATGATGTCTAACAGAGCGAGGAATGTTTCACAGAATTTCCTATAATATTTTTTCGTCTTATTTGTTTAATTTCGCCTAGAATAAAAGCAGTTTTTATTTTTTTTTAAAACCATTTTATGGTCAATATTATTAGCCTCCTTAAGCAATATTGTTTCAATTGTTTACAGAACAAATCATCATTACCCTAACTTGCCTAGTGTGGTGTCTGGTTGGTTTAATGACATTAATTGTAAAAGACACAAAACTTACATATTTGGATGTTCCTATGCTTACAAAAACAGCTATTAGCAATGAAACGAAGCCTAAGAGACGAGAGAGGCACTTCCGACAGAGAGTTTGAAAACAGCGTACTGAAGTGAGTCAGCCATCTGCTGGCACTAAAGGAGAATACAGCCAGATAACATTTTTGTTAACAGTAACAGTCCAGATAACCAATTGCTACAATCGCAACCTGGAGGAGGTATGGGAACGTTACCTCCAAAAGAAGATATCCTTCGCCAGCTAAAAACAAGACTTTGGTGGACAACCCTGATGAACTGCCCAAACGTGGATTTACATATTTAGAGATATACTACAAGCTATCTTGATATATTTATACTCGAGCATATCAGCAGTAACACGTATGCAACTTATAACATTAAAGTGATACCTGTGTTCAAAGGCTTTTAATGCTGTATGAAAGGCTGGAGCATACAAACCAGCAGAGCGCTTAACTGACTTCTTTATACTGAATATCTTAGGCCTTTTATTCTCAGTGGAGAATAAAGTAAAGGATTTTGTTTTGTTCTTGTAATTGTTTTATTCTTTTTTTTTTCACTGGATTTATTTTATTTATATATTTTATTTTATTATCTTTTTCTTCACTGAAGTGGACATTGGCTTCATTTGCAGAACCCATTAATATACCTTGTGTTGTAAGGTATGAATCTAATTATTCCTTGAACAACATTACAAAAGATGGTCCAAAACAAAACTCTAGCTAAGAAATATAGTCAAGAGAGGATTCTGGTTTCTTTCTTTATTTAAGGTATTAATAAAGGCATCCAGCACACTATTTAACAGAATCTAGTTAAGCTTTTAAATGTCACTTTAAGCTGAATACTAGCATCTTAAAAATATCTAGTAAAATATTATGTGCTGTCATCATGGCAAAGATAAAATAAATCAGATATTAGAAAAACTATTGTTTAGAAATGTATTAAAAAATATTTTTTCCATTAAACAGAAATTGGGGAAGAAAATATACAGGGGGCTAATAATTCAGGAGGGCTAATAATTCCGACTTAAACTGTACACTACCTGACAAGTCTTGTCGCCCATACAAGTTTTAGAAACAACAAATAATAACTTGACTTGAGTTCTTGCAGGACTCCCAGAGTACATCAAGATTCTTTGGATTCATCTTCAATGCCTCCTCCTCCATCTTACCCTAGACAAGCTTAATAATGTTAATGTCTGGTGACTGGGCTGGCCAATCCTGGAGCACCTTGACCTTCTTTCAGGAACTTTGATGTGGAGGCTGAAGTATAAGAAGGAGCGCTATCCTGCTGAAGAATTTAATTTTTCCTTCACCAAACTTGATTTCCGTGAGAATCTTGGGTCCATTTGGGTTGCAATAGGTCTTCTGCAGTATTTGTGATGATTGAGATGCAGTTCAACAGATGAGTCATCGGAAAAATCTATCTTCTGCCACTTTTCCAAATGATCAACTAGAAGAAAAGTTATTATTTGTTGCTCTTACAACTGGGATCATTGACAAGACTTTTGTAGTGTATATTTATACATACACACAGGCAAGATTATTCCCTCCTTTGAAGTTATTCCCTCCCGAAGTAATGTTTAACATAGCAAGGACATTTTCATATTATTTCCTAATCATTTTTCCTTTTGGAGAAAGTCTCATTTCTTTTAGTTTGGCTAGAATAAAAGCACTTAACATTTTCTTTAAAAAAAGTTTTTAAGATCAATATTATTAGCCCACTTAAGTAACTGGTTTACAGAACAAATGGCTGTTGTCTAATGACTTGCCCAGTTAACCTAACTTGCCTAGGTAAGTAGCCTAAATAGGTAAATTAGCTAAATAGGTAAATTAGCCAAGCCTTTAATTTGCACTTTTTTATTTTATTTGCACAGCTGAATACTAGTATCTAGAAAAATAACTAGTAAAATATTATGTAGCATCATATTTATCACATAAAGCGTCAACTTTACATAAGTGTGTTGAAAAAACTTCTCTCCATTAAAGACCAGTTGGGAAATATTTGAAGAATATAAATTTTACAGGAAAGCTAAGAATTTTGCCTACAAAATATAAATACAGTTGAGCACACATTCAATAGCATATACAAATCTATGAGATTCAAATGCATCAAATCAGCCAATCCTATAGCAGCAACTCAGTGCATTTAGGATTGTAGACATGTTCAAACTAAGCATTAGAATGGAGAAGAAATGTGATTTAAGTTACTTTAAACATGGCATTTGTGTTGATGACACACTTGCTGGTCTAAAATGTTAGAAACTGCTGATGTACTGAAATATTACAGATCTTAATGATCAGGGAAAAAAAGTGGCGGTTCTATGGGTGAACATGACTTGTTGATTCCAGAGATCAGATGAGAATGTAAAGCAGAAAAGCATTGTCAACCATTGAAACGTGATGGGTGGACGCAGTGGCACAGTGGGTAGCACGATCGCCTCACAGAAAGAAGGTCACTGGTTTGAGCCTAGGCTGGGTCAGTTGGCATTTCTGTGTGGAGTTTGCATGTTCTCCCCGTGTTCGCGTGGGTTTCCTCTGGGTGCTTCGGTTTCCCCCACAAGTCCAAAGACATGCGGTATAGGTGAATTGGGTAAGCTAAATTGTCCGTAGTGTATGAGTGTGAATGAGTGTGTGTGGATATTTCCCAGTGATGGGTTGCAGCTGGAAGGGCATCCGCTGCGTAAAACATATGCTGGATAAGTTGGCGGTTCATTCCACTGTGGCGACCCCAGATTAATAAAGGGACTAAGCCAAAATGAAAATGAATGAATGAATGAAACGTGATAAGTAGGATCAAAAATTGGTGAAAACAGCATGAAAATTTGCTTACTATAGCATTTGATTATTTATTTAGATGTTTTTTTGTATGTATTTGAACTTTCTCATGTTATTATTTGAGTTCTATAATAGAGAAACTGGCAAAAAAAAAAAAAATCTCTTCAGAAACAAATGTGTATTCCAGACATGCGATGCTTATTTGTCAAGTCATGCAGACTAGAAAAGTCTAGTAGAGTCATGCAGATTAGTTCCCTCTCACATTGTTATTGATTAAACAAGGTAACTGTTAAGCATTCTTGCCGTGTGACCCGTCCACATGTCTTACCATCCATCAGCTGAATGGAGAAGTCGTCACCAGATCTCCCCCTGATGATTTTTCGCAATGGTGTCTGCCATGTTGGCTTCAAAACATCTCTAAACAGCAATACACAAATACAGTGTTTGTACAGTGTTTGTCCTCTGAACTGAATTGAACAATTTGACTACAAAATGAAGAAAAACCATTACAGCTATAAAACTAAAATAGCTAAATAAATAAATAATTAAAGACCACTTGAAAATTCTCAGTTTCTCTTTCCACTGTATAATAGGCTTGGGTTTGAGTAAAAAAAAAATCTTTATTAAAATTATTATATTTGTCAATGACGTCTTTAAAATAAATAAAAAAATAAAGCATATATTCATAAAATGACAATTGGTCAGACTAACAAATGTTTTAATTTGTTGTGAATGGAATCAGGTTATTTTCATCAAACACTCCCTTCTCTTGTGAAAACATTGATATTGAGTTGTCTAAAAATGAATGTGGGCCTCACAGCAGGAAGGCCACTGGTTCGAGCCTTGGCTGGGTCAGTTGGCATTTCTGTGTGGAGTTTTCATGTTCTTCCCGTGTTCGCGTTGGTTTCCTACAGGTGCTCTTGTTTCCCCCACAAGTCCAAAGACATACGCTATAGGTGAATTGGGTAAGCTAAATTGTCCGTAGTGTATGAGTGTGAATGGGGGTGTGTGGATGTTTCCCAGTGATGGGTTGCAGCTGGAAGGGCATCTGCTGCGTAAAACATATGCTGGATAAATTGGCGGTTCATTCCGCTGTGGCGACCCCAGATTAATAAAGGTACTAAGCCGAAAAGAAAATGAATGAATGAATGAATGAATGAATGAAAAAAATGTAATGGTAGTTTGAAATTATGTTTTACTTAAACACATAACTATGATCGTTTAAGACATATAAAACTATCATTTAGAGTATTTTTTAAATACAATTCACAAATAGGGTGCCATGTTTAATGTATTTTTATACAACACAGTACATTTATTCGTTTTTAGACAACACAATACCAATGTTTTACGTTCAGAAGAGCTAATTCAACTTTTACTTACCCCCTTTCTCAACCTTAGCATAGTAATTAATATTTGAAACCTCAAAACAAACGTTCGCTTTATTATTCATTATTATTTATTATTATACATTAACGTGAAAGTTTCCTTATCACTTATAGGTTAATTTTGTGGTTGTTGTCAGAACTAAATTTAGAGCCGGTAAAGAAAAATTATAATAAAAACAGTAACCGAAAGATATCATGTTTTTTCGTACGTTAAAACGAGGTACTTTTGAGAACGACTCCAAAAACCAAAACCTACCTTTAAAACGTGTTTGTTTACCTCGTGTATCGGCATTCCACGCCCACGTTGACTCTCAGACGATGGCGTGTGTTTCCGTCTGGTCTGGGCAAATAACGAAGGACATACTTATAAACCACATAATCAGGAAACACCTGAAAATGGAGATTAAAATCATTGTGGTTGATTTTTGGACTGAAAAAAGAAAAAAAAATTACATTCTTTCCAAATGACGGTCACCTGTTTTTCCCCCTGGCAGTCGCTGAGCGCGTAGGTGAAGAGCAGCTCGCTGTGCGGCTCGAGGACGCCGTTACTTTTACAGGTTTCTCCAAGAGTCAGGTCCTCCGACACGGCCGAGAAACCGTAGAAACGTTTCTTAACCCTTAACTCAAAACCGGTGCTTGAGCAAGACACTGATACGTCTGTAAGCAGGTTGGATTTGGGCAGGTAATCCTCTCCAGGTGGGACCACAGCAGGTTGTCGGCCACGGATCCGCATGACAGGGACCAGTCTCCGGTTTGTGAACGGATCCCGCACTAGAAGTTTACCGGAGACAGATCGAGTTTGTGGGCGACCTACTCTGGCATCTAACATACTGTGCAGCAGTGTTGGGCTGGAGAAAATTACAAGAATCGAACCTAGAATTATGCGAGTAATGCGGTTCATATCAATGATCTGTGTATCTGTAAATTAGTTTTTTTTTTTTTTTGTGCTTTACGTCTTATGTTTGACTTGTTTTTTATTGATCGTTAATGCTACAGGTTGAAGCTAGACAACCATAACGCCTTTTGGTAAAAAAGGTTCGTTTGATGATCAGGGTAATAATTTGTAATTGATTTCAGCTGGGCAGCAGATGGCGCTACAAGGCTAAAAGAAACCAAGCGTTCTTCATGCCGAGAACGCCCACAAATACGTCACAACCGTATGTCTGTGGTTTGTGTCGTGGGGAAGAACAATGAAGGATTTTATGCAGGAATATTTTTCTGGTTCTGATCCCCCGCTGTAGTCGATGAGTGTGTCACACTTTTTTTTTATTACTTTGTTAGATTTTATTTGATTTATTTTCATTTTTATGTTTTTGTTTTATTATTATTTCTGGATGTGGTTTTGCACTTATTGGATATAGTTTGTGTCTGAATTTGTATTAATACTTCGTGTGATGTTTCAATGTTTTTATTTTATTATATATATATAATTTGTTTTGAGAGATTTGTTAAGCGCTCTTATCACTTTTTGCAAAATAGGCCTATACGGTTTATTTGCGCTTGATTTAATATTGAAAAGGTGCTGTGTAACGTTTTTATTTATATATTTATTTTTTATTCATGTAAGTATAATACAGAAGTGAGTGACATAAATATAAGCCAACAATACACAAAATATCAATTAGTCTACATACTTTGTGAACGGAAAAAAGTACAGAGTAAGAAAAAAGTAAGATAATAATAAGAGACATGAAACGGGGCTCTTTGGGAGGAGGAACTGAATTTAACAATTACAGAAAATATCTGGGATCTTTTTCTTGGATGAATACATTCATCATCGATAAACGCTAGGCATACTCATTCAGTTCAAGGTCGTCCACAGAATACGCTGGTCTAGAACTAAACTGAATGAAATATTCCCTGATCTTGACCCAACTTGCTTTCGCTGTAACCGATCAGCCACACTGATGCATTACATGCTTTCTGGTCTTGTTTGAAAATTGTCATTATCAATAGACTTAAACCCCTTAACAGCACTGTTCGGAATCCTGCCAGAATATGTTGAATTAAATTCATTACAGGCTGATAGCGTAGCCTTTGCAACTTTACTGGCTAGATGACTTATTCTTATGAATTGGAAGTCAGCAGTTCCCCCTTCTTATCGGCAACGGGTTTTTGGTTTCTTACATGCTCTTAAAAGATTCGGTTCGCAATAAAACAAAAGCCAGAACAGTTCCAGAAAGTCTGGAGCCCTTTCTCAAAATGTTTTTTAAGGAGACATCTATATCTTAATTGCTTTTTTTGTTTGTTTTTTTCTTTGTGTAATTTATTTTCTATTTACTTTCTATTTATCCTGTCATTATTATTATTATTATTATTATTATTATTATTATTATTATTATTATTATAATGTTGTCTTATGTATGTATTTTTTGTGTATATATGTGATATTTTACCTCTATTTATATACTTATTTAGTGTATAATTATGTTTTTGGTGAATTGTATCAGTGCGTGATTCTTTATGGCATGTTTTATACATCTATATGTATCAATATTATGTATATTTTATTTACAGTGTTATTTTCTGTCTGACCTAAAAATGAACCCAATAAAGCAAAAAATAAAATCCTAATAAGCATATTAATTCATGATGTTATAGCTCTCATAACGATGGCAAAATCCTTTGGACTTACTGTTATATTCTGAAATAAATGACATGTAATTCATTAATAAACCCCTGTTGGTAGATAACTGACTAACTGAAAGCACACCATTATTAAACTACTGACTGATAAACAAAGATTTATTTTTATATACAATATTTTGATTATTCCAAATAAAAACATGTACGAGGAGCAAAGTAGTGTTTAAAAATGAAGGCCCAGGCCAAATGTACTGGATGATTTGGAAGCCCAACAGGAATTTTGGTAATCTAATAAATAAAATGTGTTAGTAAAACATCGCTTTGCCAATTTAATTGGTGCATCAGGTAAGTTTAAATGTATGGTTGACCCCAAAAAGAAAGAGTTCACCACTGTTCACCTGAGCTAGAGAAAATAACATAGACTATATGTAAATTACTTTTAGGTTAATTTAATTGTGCTTTAGGCCTATCTGTCCTTTACAGGTGAAAACTACATGATCAAAACGCCTTTTGGAAAAGGCTGGTAATCAGATGTGATTGGTCTGAAAACAGGCTGATTTGTAACCGATTGCCGCTCGCTCCTTGCAGCATTTATTACTGAACACGTCAATGGAGCCATAGCATATATTGTTATACTCAGTTATCAAGAGTTTGGGTATCAAGACAGTCGTTTATTTTATTTATTTTTTGACAGTAGTTTATTATAGTTTATCAACAAGACAGAAGTGACAGTGTCCTGTCCTGTCCCAAGTTTATTCAAGTGTTGCTGACTAAAGTGGCAATCAAGACTTTTGCATAAAAGAAAATACAAATAATCATGTGCATGTTCTACACTACACTATACATTAGTATTGTAGAAGGACCAGGACAGGTATTAGGATTTTGTTATTCTACGATATTTTAATGTAGCTACATGACAGGTCAGGGAATAAGGTAACCTGACTGATGTCTCCCTGTGGGATATTTGATTGTTGTAAAATAAATAAATAAAAATCTGAAGTAGCTACTACATGTATGCCTATACAGGCTTTTGTATAAATGGACGGGGAAACACATCTTTCGTGTAATTAAATAACTTATGTGTGTGTTCTTATGTGTTCGTCACATTTATTTGCATATAAAATGTATATATAATTCTTAATATTCTTTAAGACCTTTAATGAAAGATTCTTGACTGAATTCACTCCTCCTCGGCCCTCGCCCTTTGCTCTATAGTCGCGCCTGAAATAAACAGTAGTGACGGAAGATATGAAGCTTTTCAAAGCTTGTATGCTAGGGACACCTGCTGGTCAACACTGTGTAAATGCAACAAAACTAGCAAAACGTACAGTACAATACAATTGCTCGTTCAAACATATTGCGAACTTTAAATTGAAAGTATAAACTAAATGCTTATCATCTAATATAATTCAATATTAAGTGTATAATATGCGTTGTCTTCATAAATGTTAAAAGCAAATGCTTTTATATTGTAATACTGGTTAATACATCTAAACAAATGCTGCTTCTGATGCTGGGGATGCCAACTTACACATTTTAAATAATGTAATAAGATTATCATGTCTGATCGTAGCTACATATTTGGGATGTCTCCCTTATCTGACCCAACTTCAGGTTTTGGAGTCTCTTAATACGCAGCAAAGAAATATGACTTATTAAATTAAAACTACTTTCTTATTTTATGCAACACCCTTACATTTAAAAGGGAAACATAAGGGCGATCTTAAGCAGATCCCCAGCCTATAAGATGTTTTATTGAATAGCCTATCTTAAACTGACCAGTTAGGCCCAATAGGTTTTCCGTTCCCTTATTTATAAATATTTTTGGCGCAAAACTAGTCTAATGGCGGCACGCCATTTTTACCAGACTCAAGCAAACTCCGCCCCGAAGCCCGAGCTGGCCCTCTTTGACCCAAGGTATGCGGCGGGCCGAAAAAGGCCGTCCGCTGGCCCCGAGGAAGCCCCGCTTTGGCCCCGGAAGTGACAGTGGACAATGACTGGCCCTGGCTCGCTCGCTTTATGCGCGATAGTGGATTAATAACCTACATAGGTAACCTATATCAGGTAACACCTCACAATTGCACTGCAGATTTGTACAAGAGCATTAAAACCTCTCCAGTGTCTGCATTACAAGTAGAAGCAGAAGAGATGCCAATATGTAGAGTATTTCGGTCAAGATCATGTTGGCATACTGGACTAAAAAATAATAATGCCACCCTACAAAATTATATTACAATAGCCAGAGATCATACTATATTTTTAAGATGGGTGCAGGCCTCAGCTTAACATTATTTTTTAATTTTCTTTTAATATTTGATGCAAATTTATATTTACAGATGGCTTTATACATTTCCTTGGTGACAATATCAATGACACCCCCCTGGAAATGTATTAAGCCATATGTAAATATAGATCTGCAACAAATATTAAAAGAACATTTTAAAACAATGAAATTATTTAGTTGGTTAAAGAGGGACTGCTGACCCGACTTATAGTAGTTTATTATAAATATGTTTAAATATCACTAATGAAAACCTGTACATAAAAAGCACCAGTGATTAAATCAGTGATTCTTCACGCTTAGTGTTTGTGCATGAAATTAAAACAAAACCCAGTCCAGTTACATAAAGATTTTTTTTAAAGTTGTCAGTATTTACAATGAACATATATATTTATTAAGCACAATATAAATACACAACAAAGTCAGTATGTTTATAAAGGTCATATACACATATTGTACATTTGGTTGTTGTGACGTATTTTGGTGGCGTTTATGATTTTTGACGAAACATTCTCTCAATAATCCCAGCAGCCGCTTCCATCTGCTGAGCAAAAGGCAATTTCCAGATCTCTATTTATATACATTTCTTACATTATATCTCAGCATTTATAGGGAGATGTAAACCTTAGGTCGATGACAACAGGTCAGGCAACTGTTTAGCACATAACAGTCGAAATTCATTTCAGTCTAGCTCTCAGAGCACACGAGGAAACCTTACAGTTCCATCTTTAAATTCACATTTATCTGAGAAACAGCCATGGCATTCACTCATACAGACAGACTTCATATATAACAGAACTGCTTCTTTATGTGCACAATCACGCTATTAGTTACCACTTTCTCTCACATGAAGAAACACACATGTACAAAGACACAGATACTTTACGTCGGGGGGAAAAAAAATACTGCACTCCTGAACTTATAAATCTTTCAATTGTTACTGACTCTTTGGCACAGCTGCATAGATTCAGAAAACTGATGCTCCTGTAAGCTGTGACTGTTAAACCTACTGGTGTTAATTACTAGAATCTCATTTGATCTGGGTTTTAGAAAATCTCAGTCCATATAATGCTATAAATAAATACAGAACCATAAAAAAAACTGACAGACAATAAAGTGTTGTCTTCCTCTGGCTGAAGGCCTTTAGCTCTTCTTTAAAGTGATTTTCTTTTGTTCCATTATAAATATTTCACCCCAGTGCAAAAACAAACTTCACAACATTGAGGAAAAATGGCCTCAAGTGACTGCAACTCAACATTTCCTTCACATTCAAAAAAACATAACATTGAATACAAAATCTCAAACAACAAATCGGATGTTGTAGTTAATTGTATAATTGAATCTCCCATTTCTTCCTTTTTTTGATCAAGGAGAGCTGTAACTCAGTGAAAGCAGCACTCAACGCCTGGAGTTGTTATGATCTTATAAAATGCAGCTTTCGTAAAAGTAGTGCAGATATATAAGGGGTCAAATCCATCCTTCATTGGTCTGCCTATTGGACAGTTTGAGGAAAGCTGAGCTGGTTGAGTTCCTCATGGCAGTGGTTGAGATGTATTTGGGCGCCCTCTGTTGGCCAGAACAACAACAGTCAAGCTGGTTTTTCATGCTGTGATATCAGGCTTCAATGCCTCCATCTCATCCTCTTCTTCTTCACTACTGCAAGATGAGAAATAACTGTTAATTTCCGTGACTAAGGACACTTTTAAATAGTTCATAATACTGTAGAAATATGAGCATGGTGTCAGTAAATGCTAATAAGTGTGTGTGTGTGTGTGTGTGTGTGTGTGTGTGTGTGTGTGTGTGTGTATACTGCAAACGACATTAATGTTCGACTCATTGTTTCAGAAAGGTTTAAATAAACTCCACCACAAATACATGAAATAAAGCAGCTCATTAGGGTTTAAAGCCACAGTGTACTCTTGACACCAAAATGGGCAGATTCTGGAGGCTATAATAAATAATCTGATGAGTATTTTGAGCTGAAACTTTACAGACACATTCTGGAGAGACCAAAGGCTTATCTTACATCTTGTAAAAGGGGCAAAATAGGTGCCCTTTAAAACATCAAGAACAATCAGGAAAAGTAAAAACACTTGAAACGGAGTCAAGCTATGTCTTTGCTGTCTAATTGCTTTCCCCAAATGCCTTGATTGCTTGGTCTAATTTCATAAGCATGTCAGATTTTGGACAAGAAAACCAGCATGTACACTCTGCTTGGTTTCAGAGATGTGTTGACATGTTACTACATTGTCTGATGTGCTGAACGGTATTTCAGAGTGTGTTAATGACTGGCACACAAAGAAAATTTTGTATTAAATCAGTTATTTATTGCAAATATTGTGATATACACGTTGCAATATGCACATTTGCAATATATAGATAATTTAATTATATTTACACGACTAGTGCATTTTGATTTTAAAACTGTATAAAATTAAAACGCTCCTACAGACGGACATTTTTACTGCATTTAGAAAACGTAAAACGGGACCATTCATGCTCTCTGCATCCATAATTGTTTTCTACTAACAGGGTATATGCACAGGTACTTTTAGATTTTAGGCTAGATAGCACTTGAAATGGAGATTTTTCAGGACCACACTCGAAACCAAAAGGTACGAAAAGTTCCCAGAATACACCATCTACAAGAGCAGCATGGCTGCACACGGAAGTCGGGAGATGCACAAATTAGTATTTTTTTTTTCATATTATGTAGAATTTTTAAAACAAACACGCATATATTTTAATACATTCATAACGGCGTTCGTGTTTTACCGTCATGCTTTTTAAAAACACGATAAAAAAAAAAAAAGAAGCTGATCCATAATAATAACTCCTGTATAGCAGTCCCACAACATACTTTCACATCTGTCACTCGATGACATTCGAATACCCTGTCAGAATAGTCTAGTGGCTGGGAATGACCTTTTCACAGTGTCTGGTATAACATTAATGCTGTTTTCGGGTGTTTACATAGATGAATATTTATCAGATGAATATAGCAACGCTGTAAATGCACAGTAAAGTTACAAGCTTATTGCCACATTATATCCTTATGATAACATAATATCGTTGCCTTCAGTGATTTCCTGAAGATAAATACAAAAAATAACGCAACTGCAATAACTACAGCAGTCGCCATCGATGATCTCATTTGTAGTAAGAGATCGCGATGACATATGATGACGTGTGCAGGTGTTGTAGTGGCGCCCCATTTCTTAGGGTGTAAATTTTGAACCCTTTCCCTTCACACTCTGTTTTAAGGGCCAAGGGGTAGGGGTACAAAAATAGAAATGGGATTGGGCCTAAATGAATGCTTAAGGATATTTAACTGATTGTATTTTAATTAAATTGCATTATCGATGCTGTAAAAGGAACCTTATGAAATTGAAGGTAGTCACATTAACCTTTCACCGGAAGTTATTGAAGACTGAAAAACACTTGCTGTGCTTGCTGATTGACAAATCAAGGAATTATGTGCAATAGTTTAGAAGATAAGTCAGCGATTGTGGATAGCTGCGACTTTTTTTTCAAAATGCTCCATTTTCACGATTTGAAGGTGCTTTAGTCAGGACGCTAGCATAACCATAACAAAACTTCTGTTATAAAACAAAAATGTACTAGAGTAAACGCCACCCTAGTGTATGTCCTACCGCAAGAGCAGCTGTAGTTGTTTGTTGTTGTACTGCCGGCGCTCTTCATCGATGGGATACGTCATAAAGATGAGCAGCCCTAGAGCAATCAGTGACACAGGAGCAGCCGAAACCAACATCTTCAGTGTCAGATTCACAGAGTCAGACTGATCGCAAACACCCGTCACATAACCTGCAAAGCTGAGCAGATGGAGAACAAAACAGATGGAAATATGAAAGGCCAGAATGTGTATCGTATAACATGTGCTGAGGACGCCAAACTCATAAAAGGGGTTTTAAATGCACAAAGAGAGAGATTACCTTAATGCTAGTGTTGATACGCCGAGAGACACTCCAGAGGCAAATTTGGTGAAGAAAACATAGAAAGAGTAGAAAATAGCCTCATGGCCTTGAGATGTAGGATTCTGGAGTTTAAAGTCATCAACCACATCTGGAAGCATAGACCTGAAACACACAAATTCATGCCTGAAAAGGTACACTTCCTTTGTCAGTTTACTGTTCACGATACAAAGCAGATTTTGTCATCTGCTCCACCTACTCACTCCATGTGGATTAATGACGTTTTTCACTTCATAAAACTGGAACAAATTAGACACTGTCTGAAGGGTTCTTCCAAAAACCTTTATCAAATTTGGGGTTCTCTCCTGGACCATATGGAACTGTATACTCCCTGCATACTGGATGATAGGTAATTTTTTACATTCTTTACTGCTGTGTGACAGTTCATTTGACCAGGTTTTTAGCTTGGTATGTTAACAATTGTTCTGGTTGGTAAGTTTATTTTTATTTTGTATTTTTTGTTTTATTAAAAAAATTTTTTTTAAATATAAATATATATCTGAGGGTCAATAATTGTTACAATCATTTTAGATCCTTGTTTACTTCTCTCTCTCGCTCTGTCAAAATGTCCAATAATATTCTAAAATGTGTGATATTTGTAATTTTTTGGAAAATTCTATAAATAAAGTTGGGGGAAAAAATTATGCCTGAAAAATCACAAATTGGTATTTAAATGCTTATTATCGATCCTTATCATTTTGGAATTGTAGCTTTCTGCTCAACTAGACTGCATTTATTTGATATAAAATGCAATTAAAACAGTAATAAATTGTAATATAAGAACTACATCAATTTAAAATGACTGTTTTCTTTGCGAACATATTTAAAAATGTAATTCATTCTTGTGATTCAAAGCTGAATACTCCAGCCTTATTGTTCCAGTCTTCAATGTTACATAATCATTCAGATTTAATTCTATGCTTATTTATTGCTCTGTTATGATCAGTTATTGCTGAGGTCTATGTTTAGATGCCTATTAGACACAGATTGCTTGGTGGGCTACTTCATCATTCAGTTATGGGCGTCACATACAAACACTCACCAGGGCAGGAGGAAAGCGGCGCCCACACTGACACCAGCAGCGATGGACACGATGTAGGACACAAGGAGGCTACTGTTTACAGACACCACCAAGATCATAAAAGGCACGGCCCACTAAAAACACACAAAAAAATTATTAATTAAAAATAGTCATCACTGACACCATCACTTACATCTCACACTAATTTAAAGCCCATGTGTTACCTATTTTATTTATTTTATTTTATTTACATTTAAATGTTAAACTTTAACAACATTGTCTATTAAATGTTACTGCATAATACATTTTTAGAAACTTTAAGAAATATACTACTTTGAGAAGTATATTCTGCTCTGCAATAGACCCTTTTTACAAGACGGAGATGAGTTTACCGGTCATCAGCTTCTTAAATCCTCAAAAGTATTTATCATTTAGATTTTTTTTAAAATGTACATTTATAAAAGCTATAATATATTTATTATTAATGATTATATCATCTTTGCATCAAATTACAAAAAACTAAATGCTAACGTGAGGTGTTTCTAAACCAGTCAATGGACAAAACAGTAAATTGGCGGTCGTCTCGCACATTATTTTTTTCCTTTTTTTAAAAGTGATAATGACATTATTGTGGAGTTTTTCCTTTTGGTATTTGAGCAAAAATAATAAAAAAATATTTGTGGTGCTCTCCCATTCACTGCACTCCAAGTTTACCACTGCCAAGAAACCTGGAAATGTGAAAAGGGTCTATAGTAGATTATATCAATTTTAGTTGTTTATTTTGACAGGTTGCAGTGAAGACATTTAAATTTCAGTGAGTATCTGTGATATGTTTTATTAAAGAAAATGCTCATGAAGTGATACTCAGAGCAGCTCTGAAAATGAAGTTCATGTGGTCGCGTCCTCATAGCAAGATGACATGATTAAAAACACATTTTCATCAGATTATATCTTTGAATGGGTGTACAGTAAATGAAACCAGGCCTCACGGTGGCGCAGTGGATAGCACGTTCGACTCACAGCAAGAAGGTCGCTGGTTCGAGCCTCGGCTGGATCAGTTGGCGTTTCTGTGTTGAGTTTGCATGTTCTCCCCGTGTTGGCGTGGGTTTCCTCCGGGTGCTCCGGTTTCCCCCACAAATCCAAAGACATGCGCTATAGGTGAATTGGGTAAGCTAAATTGTCCGTAGTGTATGAGTGTGAATGGGTGTGTATGGATGTCTCCCAGAGATAGGTTGCAGCTGGAAGGGCATCCGCTGCGTAAAACATATGCTGGATAAGTTGACGGTTCATTCCGCTGTGGCGACCCCAGATTAATAAAGGGACTCAGCCGAAATGAAAATGAATGAATGAATAAATGAAACCATGGCATTCATTTATACAGATGTAGACTCCATATACAAGTAGTCTTTGCAGATTAATACTTCGCTATTCTATATTGTGATTTCATTTAGATGTGCAGCACAATAAAATTTTTATTTATCTTAAATTTAACCAAATTCCATTTAATTCCACAAATTCCATTTTTATGGCTGCATTTCACAATTCCATCTTCATTTTCTATAGCAAGAATTTTTGTCCTACTGACCTTATTCTACAATGCGATACAAGTGCGCTTGTTTTTGTCATTATTTTAGAACTTCTGATTCAGTTGCCTATGGGAAAAATGAATGACTAAGAATAATAAACAGCTGAAAATGGTCAAACGGTGTTCATGACTATACATATAAAGTATAATAATATAATAAGAAAATGTAACATCTAAAAATCAGTTTTTAACATCTAAAAATCAATGGAAGTGAATGAGACCAGAAGTCTCAAGCCCAAAAAAATTGACTGCGCCCACTCATACATCAAGAAGGTCAATAAGTTAGATACTCACAGTGATACCAATGTAAACAGCAGTCTTTTTTCCAAACCGACAGAGGAACCACTGCCACATAGGAATAGAAACAGTAGCAGACACCTGGCAAGACAAAAATCACACAAACATTAGGGCTACAAAACCTTATTATCACATTATGCAACTCCTCACTAAAAGACATCCACAACCTCAAGTTAAAAACAGTCTTTTCCATCCATCGATTCAAAGACAAGCTGCTTCTGAACTAGAAACGCCTGCTTTAATCACTATAGAGACTGCTAACCTCATTCAAAGCAGAGAGTGCTGTTACAACACCAAACCAAACAATTCAGAAGTGCACAAAAACACTTATTCAAGCTGGTGAAAACACTCACCATGATGACCAGTAAGATGTTCTGAAAATCTTCTCTGAATCCCAGAGTGTACTTGATGAACACAGCAAAATTCCCTTCCAGCAGCTGAGAGAGAAAAACAGACGAGACTCAAGACATCAAGCGAATGAAGATTTACGTCTTCATTTTAGGCCCAACTTCAATCTCAAAACCATTCTGAATGTTATTTTTGAACGCAGACCTGTCCTAATGCTGACTGCGATTGTAAAGCGTATCTCCTGCATGGCAGACAGCCCTTTTCTCTGTGTTTGTGGCTCTCTTTGTTTTAACACACATAAGCTGGTCTCTGTGACACAGAGGTGTGCCGTGGTCAGTTCCAGAAACTGCTTTCTCTTGCTCATTTTTATCACAGATGCTGCACAGTTTGTAAATAAAGTGGCATGAGACATTTAAAGAAGTACAACTGGTATTTTTATGTATTTTGTGACTGATTTTGATATTCAGTTGACATGCCAGAGGTGATTGTGCCATAAAAACATCAAGCAGGTTTCATCAAAAACATCTTATTTTGAAGCCAATCTGCAAAAATAATGGGTTAATTTTTTTTATTTAAACATGATTTTGGTTAAAACACCTTAAAACAACTAAATTTCTAAACATCAGACATCTGTATGCTATTAAACATCACAGCAATTGTTACGGTGTCGTCTGCATGCTCTGAGGTGCAAATCATTTTATTCTACAGGAAAAAATATCCACAAAATTTAACTGTTGCTTTCATTTTATTAACACACTGCACCAGTTTCCCAGTGACAAGGTGACAAGGTTGATCTCTTAAACGTACAGGAAGGAAATGGTGGTTTATTCAAAAATTATATTTAGAGATTAAATACACACTAGCGTGTTTGGTGGACAGGTTTTGTACACACTGGGAACCTATTTTACCATATATTTAATTTTTTTTAAATAAAATAAAAGCTGTTAAATAATCTGTATATCTTTTTGTATTCACTTCATGCTGTTTTGAGTTTAAGTGTAGTTTGTCCTGCAAATTTTATTTATTTATTTTCCATAATCACTGTTATGTCACGACATGCATGACTCCAGAATGTTTAATTATTGCATTTTACCCTAATTATTGTGTTAAGCTGGGGGGGAGCTTGGGTTAAAACAAAAAATAGAACTAAGGAAACTGAAATGTTTACAGTTGTATTGTATAAAATATTTTCTTTTCCTTTAATAAAAAAAGAAAAAATAAATTATATTCTGTATTCTGTTGTGTTTCACCTGATAATCCAACACAATTCACGGTAATTTAAAATTGTTTACTTTAGTGGCTAATATGTATTATTTTGTACGATCTTGTTGATACATTTTAGCTTTGCTCATGCCTCAATGAGGGGTTTTCTTTCAAAAAAAAAAAAACTGCACTTTTTTTATAGAAATGAAAAACAAATTCCCCACTTTATGTGAAATCATTACATTTCCTTGTAAGATCAGGCTACACTGCAAAACTACTTTTTGTCTCGTTTCTAGTCCAAATGTCTAACGTTCAATCAAAAAGCATTTTCTAGACAAGTGAAACATATTGTCTTGTTTTAAGAGATAATACGCCAAAATTAAATGAGTTTCTAAATAATCTGCCAATAGAGTAAGCAAAACATTCTTGTTTTTCAATTTGACATAAGATTATTTTGCCTACCCCATTTGGCAGATTATTTTGCTTGTTTTAAGGAACAACTCACTTAATTTTGGCATATTATTTCTCAAAACAAGACAACATTTTTTGTTTGTCCAGAAAATGCGTCTTGATTTAAGAATATTTAGATATTTGGGCAAGAAACAAGACAAAAAAAAGTTTAAAAAAAGCATAATCTCTGGCTCGTATGCACGTTTTTCCTTTGTGTTCCCCTCCCAAACATCAGGAATTTTGATAATAAATACTCGACATATTGAATATATACAATTCGTGATTGGAGCTCCTCTGACATTCTTCCGAGCAGATTAACTCACTCTTAACACCTCACAAAAATCTGAAAAGATCATGTTTAGAACCACCAAGATAATCAGAACATTTCCCAGGGTTGTCTGGGAATCAGCGCAAAATCAGCCAGAGTACCCTAAGGTGTGCGCCGAGCCTTAGAAAAAAAACTCAAATTTTGCATTTTAGTAAAATTCGCACCTTATGATGGAAACGGCTGGTGATATTTATCTTTACACGCATCTCAGAAAAGTTTTTTTTTTCTTACCATGAAGGCTAGAGAAGTGAAGAGGAAGGCGAGCACCAGTTTAACATATGGCCCGTGACCCATCACCAGCCGTAGACCCTTCTGAAATGACACCCTCTTCTGTGATTTTAATTCACCCTGAACTAAAACAAAATAAAAAAGGGAAAACCTATAAATGCATTGAAAAATACATTTTACTGCACGTTAATACACTACAGTTCCTTAGTGGCCACAAAGAGCCTTCAGTTAAACCAGGGTTTCATGAGGAGGACTCAGAAATTGATGAAAAGCTGATAGTTACATTAAATTTAATGTAAAATAGCAACATGTCAAAATCAAACTTGGAGAATGCATATTTTAAGAGACGCAACTCACCATCCTGCTCTCTCACTCCAAAAAACAGCACAGCAGCACACACAACGTAGATTAAACTGATGACTGCAGATGCAATCATATATGCACACCGCTGTGAAAGAGATATGAGGATTCAGTGGCTGAAACTTGAGATCTAAAACCGCCCTGTGCTTTATACTGATCATGCCCTCTCACCTCATCAAATATATTGTTTGGCAGTAGGATTTGAGAGTTATTGCTCTGGATTGAGTCATTGGAGCTGTTGTTTGGGGATGTGTTGTTTTTACAGGGAGTGTTGGCCATGCCCACAATCTGACCCTGGATGGCAGTGCCAACGACTGTACCAAACACTTCTACAGTCATGCCTGAGAGAGACACACAGGACAGAACCCAGGTCAGCCAAATGATTTTATTTAAAAGAAATGAATAATGAGATTCAGTAAAGGATGCATTAAATCAATCAAAATTGACAGTAAATACTCATTGCTATAAACAATACATTGCAATACATGTATTGCTTTGCATGCATTAAATATTCAAATAGAAGACTTATTTTAAACAATAATTGTGCTCAAGAGACTTTTTTCAGTTATCATTTGTTTGCTATGTTTTATGCAAGTGCTCTTACGGTAGGCTGTGGCAGAATCTCGTTCTCTCTGCTCAGTGCTGATGAACATGGTCAGAGCAGAGTACGGCACATGAAAACACTACAAACACACAAATACAGAGTTAATAAAATTATTAACACACCAGTCTAACATTTAAAGATTTATTACGTTACAACTTTAAATGTAACTTATTATTTACAAAACAATAAATTTATTCAAATTCAAAATAAAACAAAAGAAGCCATGAATTTGTGATTTTAACAGAATTTAATCTAAATTTAGTTCCCATGCTAAATGCTAATAATATTACTTTTCCTTCACTATTTTAAGTGATTAACAATACATTTAAATATCACCTAAAAATACATTGAGAGTTAATTTTAGGCCTGAAATTGAAATGGTAAAAAAAAAAAAAAAATGGTTCTCTCACCATTTACTCACACTCAACTGGTTCTACATTTTCATGAATTTCTTTCTTCTGTTGAACAGAAAACCAGATATTCTGAAGAATCTTAGAAAAGAGCAGCGATTGACGTCAAAAGTAAGAACAAATGATTCTATGGAAGTCAATGGCAACATTCTTCAGTATATCTGTGTTCAACAGAAGAAACTCACACAGGTTTGAAACAAGTAGAAGTTGAGTAAACGATGACAGAATTGTCCACAATGAGGCCATTTAAGAATCATTTTGGTTCCCCAAAGAAACTTTCAGAGGCAGTTCTTGGACAATATTTGTCTTAATGTGAGGACATTTTGATGATGATCTTAAGAACCATTTTCCACAATAAAGAACCTTTTGTGGAATGGAAAGATACCATGTGTGTTAAAGGAACCGTCAATGTCATGAAAGAAATGTTATTTTTAAGATATTCAAAGCATCAGAAGCCTCATTTAGGTCCATATAAACAGATCACAGTATGTAAATAATGTTATACATATTTCCACAAAAGCTATAAATGTGTGTACTAACTGTCTGGAGGGTCTGGAAGAGACAGTAGAAGAGCAGATACCACATGATCTTCCCTTGCTCTATTGGTGGAACCACCCATATAAGGAAATAACACAACACAGCTGGTATGGTGGACACCAGAATCCTACAGAAAAACAACATCTAAATCATCATCATCTAATTTGACAAAGTAAGATTTTTCAGTTCAATTGCATTTTAGATTCACAATTTGGATACACCTGAACAGATAAAAATCCCACACAGCATAACTGTTCAGTTAATACTTTCAGTGTGTACATGTGTGTTAACTCATGAGGTCAAGTGAGGTAGTGGGTCTCGTTGAAGTTAACTGATCATTTCCCCTGTGGCTCTAAACAAGGGCCTCTGCTGCTTAGGGTTTCATTGGACATTCAGCTAACCAAGCCAGCAAGAATTTGGCGGGGCGTGAAAAGGATTTTCACCACCTTGTTCCAAAGCTCTTGGCAATAATCTCATCAGTGACTCCACAAGAAAAACACTGGGTACTAAGAGACACTCCGAAAGCGAAAGTTCAGACTGACAATGACAACAGTGTGTACAGCGGGCGATAAACATCTCCCTGTAAGCTTTTCATTCTTCTTTACGATCAAAACGGCGATGGGGAAATTTGTGTTGGGCACAGTGTATTTTGAGATATAGTCTACCACACAGTTCTATTGTATATATTTCTGGAAATGCAGAATGTAGGTCCTATGATTTCTGTGATGTTATTCAGATCAAGAGACTCATTCAAAAGTGCGACTCATCCAGTCTTTATTGAGACCCTATCTACACAGCAGTGGAATTTAGGTAAATCCACAAAAGTTTAATACCGTTTCAACCATTTGTTCCAACGACACTATCTTTGTTGGTGCCCTGAAACAAACTTTCTGGATATTAAGTAATAAAGTGAAAAAAAAAGTCCCAATATGCTGCCACTCACATAGCCACTTTTTTGAAACAATGATGTCACAGTATCGTATCACATGTCTAGAAAAGGATGAAGAACCCCTTGTATCCTGGGCAGTATTCCACTCCACTTTTAAAAATGTACGCTCGAACTTCCCTTCCTCCCTCGAGCGAATCCCCACCGCCATTTTAAAGTGCGGCCCAATTCATCAAGTGAACGAGGGAAGCTAACATGGACATACTCTTGATCCCTTTTATTTTGACAGAGGGAGTGAGTCAGCTTTATGTGTCCACTCCAGCATCTATATGTCCCAGAATCCAATGCGATTGTGACGTCTCAACAGTGTAGTTCCCAAGTGCTCAAGGGCACTCCATTTAAACCCATTCTAGGGTGGATTCCATTCTGAGGAGCTCATCCCTATGCTCTAATCCCATTTTCAAGCATAGAAATGAGCCCTTCTGAATTAACTGCAGTATGTGACACCAAACGGCTTCTCCGCTGAAAAAATATTTTCACAAAGTGTCCGTCAGTTGTATTTTTTAAAACCCTTTATTCCAAAAACAACATTTAAAATGGCCAGTTTTACTTCGGTTCACTTCAGTTTAAAATGACATTGCAATACGGCAGCCATATTGTTTCATTCCGAAGTGTCCTTCAGTGGGCGATACATCCAATTTTGAACACACCATAAGCGTCCGATCACACCGAACATACTTTTTGCATTGAGAGGTGGGTTTTCTTAATTATTTACTAACAGCTACGACTGTTTTGCGCACTGCTTATGCACCTTGTTTGTGTTGTCAAGACATCTATGGAAGATTCTATTGAAGATAGAGAAGAAACTAGTGGTTACTGTTTTGAGTTATCCGGAGCTGTATGACCTCACAAATCTTAAATATCACAATATTATTAAATATAAAAAAATATACCAATATTAACAGCAACACTCTACGCAGCTGATTCAGTCGTTGTCTAGCGTCATAAATAGCGCACTGCACTTCTTTTTTCTTGTCAACAAAAAAGGCACTGCGGTGCGCCTCGCAGTTTCGGAATGGAAAAGCGTGCACGTTCGGTGTGATCGGCCCCCGAAGTGTGTCCTGTGCTCTGTGTTTGTTTGTTTGTGATCATTTACTGAAACATTTACTTTTTTTTTTTTTGCTTAACCACTCACTCACTTTCATTCCTTAGGCTTAGTCCCTGCTTTATCATAGTTGCCATAATGGAATGATCTAGCATTTACTTTGACATATGTTTTACCAGCAGATTGTTTTTGTTCATGTCAAATTTATTTTATTATACTGACTGTGTATGTGACAAAATAAATTTGAATCGCAGCTTTTGCGATTTGGAAATTTCCCCGTTTCCCCGTTTTGAAAACTGCATGATTCTGTCATAAATTTCAAAATATTAATTACTGAATCCTAATATTAAAGAGCCCCTATTATGCATTAAAAATGGTTTTAGGGCTCTCCAACAACAGTCTGATATGCATGCAAGGTCAAAAAACACTTTTATTGTCTTATAATATGCATTTATTTTTACCTAATTATCCCAACGACTCCAATATGATTTGTTCAGCGATTTATTTGTTCCCAAACCCCTCCTTAGCATGATGCTAATCTGCGCTGATTGGTCCGATGACCCAGTCTGTTGTGATTGGTCGACTGCGTTCAGTGCGAGACAGAGAAATGCCCAGCACGGCTTATTAACAAGTAGTCAGAGTGCAGAGTATATGTGTGAGCCTAATGCAGGAGTACATTAAAGCAATGCAGTTTAACACCAGCATATTGCTCTAATCTTAACCATAAGTAAAAACAGTGACACACATTCAGTATTAATCCACACAGTGGCAAAAGATGAACTATTTTGAAACTTGACCGCCAAGTGTGTAAGAACAGCTGACGGTGGCCATAGCAAGGACAAACGGCAGTGGATCTTAAGCTCACAAACGCATTTAAATCGTAAACAAAGCGGCTCGCATTGCATTTTTAACGAGATTTTAGACGTGATATAAGAAAATAAAGAGTTAACCAGATACAGTACAAGCGGTTACAAGTAACAAAACACAATTAACTACATAATTTGCAAGCTAGAGAAAACAAGGAGGCAGCCATTTTAAACGCACTTACTTGCACTTGTGAAATGGAGGAAGAAACTGGTCCATGAACTGTATACTGTAAAGTTCCTGTCAAGCTCTGACAAAGTTTTTCTGATCCTTCCTTTAACAAAAGGCCGAAAAATGTCGGGAACACAGCCCAAGGCTGGGGCTATATTGCTGAGGTATTTTTGCAAAATAAACTTCAACCACTGACTCTTCACAGCCTCTTCTTATGTTTGTGTAGGGAAAATATCACTAACTTTCCCTCACACTTCAGAGCACAGCTTCTTCGCAACATGATTCAACCGGGATCTGCTACAGTGTTTGTGGGCGTGGCCGGGGGTTTCAATTTTCCCGGGTTTGCGCACACAGCAAATGGGCAGGGCTTGAGTTCCGTATCGACGTCATGCCGGCATGGCTAAGGACTCGTTACCATGGCGATTCTTAAAACTACTATGAGTCTACTCTTTTATAGATGAATCAATAGTTTTAAACAGTGCACTTTCAGATTTAAGCCTTAGCTGGATATTTCACTTCACTTAGAGCCGTGTTACACACTGCATGGAAGATTATTTTCAAAAACCCATAGAGGCTTTTTAATTAATAAATAAATGAATGTATCATTACTTTCAATTAGGCAAATCTAGAACTGAAACAAACATGCAGTCAGTCTGTCACTGTGCAGGACAAAACATATTTTGTTGCTTACTGAAGTGAAGCCATAAGGAAGTGATGGCTACCTGTGATATGCAGAGGAACTTGTTAATGTCCAATTCAGTCTTGCAGATGCATAACAAATCAGGTGTCAGAGCTGCTCTGTAAATCGCAGTTTATGCCATTGTATCACTTCACATAAGCAGTGATATCTTCATGCCTTCAGGCTTTTAAAGTGCACACCCCACAAACATCTAACAATTAGTAGAGCACTATAGTACCACAATACATGCAACTGATGGAAATGTATTGGTCTTTGAGCTCAATGAACAGACTCGTAAATGAACCTAATATGTTCAATTTATTAGATGCATTTCCTTTAAATAACTCAACCATATCAGAACTGTTTAAAACACACACTCTCATTCCCACTGACATTTTCCTATCAGTGTGGTTATCAAAAATGCATTAAAATTAGTAATTTTATTTTTTAATTCTTCATATCTAATTTGTAATTCAAATGTTCACATTGTGGTCAGCAAAGGACTGGTGACCAGTTCTGCTTCTGCGTCAACCCAATAGGGAAACCACATCTAACGTGCTGTTATGAATGAACTCAGTTAGGTCTCCTGTACGCTGTCTGCAGTCTGATAGGTCAGATCTGGTGGTGTGGTCGACTGAGCCAATCACAAAGCTAGAGGGTTTTTCTGCACTCAACATCCGTTTTCCCACATGCCATTAAATATATACACACACACACACACACACACACACACACACGAGCGCACGCACACACCCACCCACATTACTAATATAACAATAAATTTGCATTGTATTTAACCAAAAGTCCTCGATCACATATCAGTTTATATGCCTGTATTCATAATGCATGAACGCTTACTTCATTTTATTAATACGTTTCTATTTCATTCCTTTAAAGACGAATCATTTTCTCAGCACTGTCAGACCTGAATCAGCTTTCATAATGAACATAAAAAGAACCAGTGAGTTCCCACTAATGGATTGTGAGTGTACACGTACTGCCTTTTTCCCTTTAGCTTAACTAATGGCAACTGAACCAACCCCCAGAACCATTTGAGTTGCAATTTTTATTTATATTTTTTCTCATGACACATGGATTCAAGCATAATCAGTGAAATCCCAGTGAAACGATGACTACACGTGGCGCTTTTGTAAACTCCAGTAACCTCCTGTATGCAGCAGATGGACTCAGCTCTATCACCATGACTACTGCTCACTTCTCTGTATCAAACACGTCTCTCTCTCGGTGAAACCCAGATATTTCCAGAGTTTCGGCTTAGAGGACAGAGCGTTTTCATTATCATTTCATTTCCTCATGAATGTAGCGGCTAATATCATGCACAACATCATATCACATCCATGTGTGCATTTTTGAAAGCCACATACCAGGGCATCATGCGTCCGTGTCTTGTCCATGGAGTTCTGCTCACTAAAAACCCAACGGTGGGATCAGTCACAGCATCCCAGGCCCGACCCACAAACAGGATTACAGAAGCATTAAGGGGATCAAGCTAAAAAGACAGATAGAGACATTAGTAACTGTAGGATTTATGTGCATTGTTTTCAGTTTCAAACACTTGATTCTACACCAATGACAGAAAAATCCTACTGTTTAGAAAAGTCCACAGTGAAATATAATTCACAACCATGTAAATGCCCTATTTAGGATTGATGTATACCAGAATTCATACACATTTTTAATACCAAATTCCATTCCTTTTCCAGGACTTAAATACATTTTCATGACTAAATTTTTCATGTTACGTCCACGTATACCTGGTAAATAATAAGAAAAACAATTCACATTCAAATTTATTACAGCATACCATAAAACACACAACAATCTATTTACAAACTTTTTTAGATAATGCTTACACAGCACTAATAACGTGAGCATGTTTTTGGCCAAGGACAGAAAAGAAGTCAGACAACTAACCTATATTCAAGTATACAGATATTTGTTAAAATAATTTTCATGGCTTTCCAAAACTTTGTGGGTTTTTTCAAAACTTGTCAGAATTCCATGACTTTTCCAGGTTTTCCATGACTGTATGAACCCTGTATATGATATTATCACACAGCAATATAGTGAAAATTGGATATGCGATATATTTAATTTTTACTTGTATACATACAGAATACTCAGATCAAGTAATACACGCAACATAGCAAATTGGATTTGTGATTTCTTTTATGTCTTCGTAATAGTGTCTATACAGTGCATCCGGAAAGTATTCATAGTGCTTCACTTTTCCCACATTTTTTATGTTACAGCCTTATTTCAAAATGGATTAAATTCATTTATTTCCTTATAATTCTACACACAATACCCCATAATGACAATGTGAAAAAATATTTTTTGAAATTGTTGCAAATTTATTAAAAATAAAAAACCTGAAAAAAAAAAAAAAAAAAAAAAAAAAAAAAAAAAAAAAAAA
>CAIGQW010000302.1:15420274-15439960 GCA_903798125.1 Danio choprae | reverse complement strand
ACACACACACACACACACACACACAGTGACAATAATGACATTTATTATGTCACAAAACCTTTAACAAATTTTCAGGATTGTCTAATGAACAATAAGACACACTTACAGTTTTACAATGAGAGAGGCAAGTTTTCATTCTTCTGCAATCCTGATTTTCTAGCAATAAATGTCAAAATATAAAGTATACATTTCCACAATAATGGCATGAACACGTTGTAGGCAGCATTTGCATATTTGTAAATGTTTAACAATCTTAAAATCGAGATTTATTTCCTCCACGTATGTACACGTCCCCTTTAAATCCGGCTTTTTATTTTCCACAGACACACCTCAGCGATGCGTGTGTGCATTATATACAGATATGTATATCTACAAATATACAGTTTACCGGCTGAGATTATATTTTGTATTTACAAGACATCACTGTCAGTTGTTGGTAAAAAGTAACTTAACCTGCCCGCTTCCGGAAAAAAAACTGATAACGGTCGCGCGTATGACACGTGCTGTTGTAATCATCATATTCAGTATCAATCTAAACTCCAGCTTTATCTATCAACCTTTATTAAACTTATGCTCTCAGTGTATCTGCTAGTTGCCAAAAATACATACAGCAAATCGTGGATTTAATTTCTGTCCAGGTAACCTACCTTAACCATTTTGATTTCATTTTGAGTGACGCTTTTGGCTGTTGGTAACAAACCGCCGGAGAACTGCTCGGCTCCTTCTCCTCTTGCCATAACACTGATAAGAGCTTATTTTATTGCTTTATTGTAGTATCCTCGTACAGTAACACTGTTTGACAGGGTGCAGATCTCACGGATGAACAAAACTAAATGCAGTTCAGCTTCTCCGCTGCTGCCTCTGCTCGCCGTTTGAATGCTGAAGTGAAGCGCGTCCACAGACTCCACGCCCACGCACGCGCCCTTTTCTTTTTTCCCTTCTCCGTCGTCACGCATCATACGATGTGCACACGCAGGCAAACGCTGTGATGAGCCTTTACACATTTATGAGGATTGTAAATCACAAATTTTACAAAAACTGCTTAAAATGTATCATTTGGAAATGCTAATTTAATTATCCGGCCTTTTCATTTGACATTTAACAGCACATTAATTAATTGAGTCATTTTTTTTATTTAATTTATCAGATTTCCAGCTAATAATGCTTCTCTGACATGTGAAAGCCAACATTACATCACTGTAAAAATATGATAAAAAGTCATCAGTTTGTTTTAATCAATTAATCAGGTCAATTCTTAATAAATACATAATTTTTAATCATATGTATTTTTAATATTAATATAAAAACATAATATGTTAAGTCAGTTTCATTCCATTTTTTTAGTCAACCTGACTTATTCTTTGTAGCTAGAGTAAAATTATTTATCCCTAATTATTTAGTTATTTAGTAATTTTTTAGTTTAGTCATCATGATTTACATCAAGCAAACTGACTAAGAATATTAAGTTAAACTCTGTATAACTTAAAAAAAAATTGATTAACTTAAAATACACTGTAATAAATGTCGGGTTCCACACAATCACTTTGTTTGATCAAAGGCATCTTGATATACATTTATCACAGAAACAAATACAAATACAGTACTTAGATGTAGCCTGTTTACACCAATGAGCCAAGAGCACTAACTCGCAAAGGCATGAACTGGCACTAAGATGTTAACACCAGATCCTCTAAGTGGTGTGAGCCTTAGATGAAGCACAGCACACAGATGCTCAGCTGGATTGAGATCTGGGATTTAGTGAGCAGGGCATCACCTTGAACTCTTCAGCATATTCTTCAAACCAATCCTGAACAATGTGTGCAGTGTAGCAGGGCGCTTTATACTGCTGGAAGAGACCACCAAAAGAACACCATTATAATGAATGGGTTTACCTATGCAACAGTGACTTTCTTCCACCGCATTTCTCAGTGACATATCACCTTTTTGAGATCAAAGCTGTGAGCTTCACATAAACTGTAAAATATCTGTAATTGAACAGATTTCAGTCATTTGTGATTCATGTTTTTGTTTCATGTATTTATTTATGCTTTTGAATTGCATTATGGGACCTTGATCTTTCCTCCAACAACATTTGATGTTGAAAAGTTTGAAAAAGTGACCTTTATTGACATTTTTAATAGTTCGAAGTGATATATTGTCTGGTTTGGGGTTGTAAATTATGACGCAAAAACAGACAGCAGTTTTTCTGTTATTTTGCAGGATATTTCTATATATATAATTTATTTTATATCGTTTATAATATACTTATATATCATTTATTTTATTTTCAGCTTAGTCCCTTTACTAATATATTAATAAAAGTAATTCTGTTAAAAATCCAGAGTAGAATTTTTAACATTAAAAGTCAACAGAGATCAAGGTCCCCATAATGCAATTCATAACCATAAATAAATAGAAAACACCAGTTAATCACAAAATAAAAAAGGCTGTTAATAAACATATATTTTACATTGTAGATTTAATAAGACAGGGCAGACATAGCAGAGTTGGCTATATCTAATTGACTTTATCTGTGGCCTGAGATGTTGGAAATGTGAACAAAGAGAAGGCAAACTTCATTTAAATATCATTCAAATAAATGTATGTGTGGAGCAAGGACCCTTCTAGTTGTATATGCAATGTTCTGACTTTTTAACACTTTCCTGCATGCATCTACTTTATGTCGTTTCAATAGGAAACTTTCAGGACTCCTCAGACTCCCTCCACTGGCAGCGCATCTTAATGTCATCACTTCCCCAAGTAAACGGTGCACATGTTTCTCCAACATTTTTCTCAATTTATTCTTTTGTGTTCAGCAGAAGGAATAAGCTCATGCAGGATTGGAACAAGTGGAGTGTGATAAAATGATGAAGTGAAAATGCACGAGCCCGAAAACATTAACTCATGAAAAGCTGTTTCACATTTCGCTTTCGTTTCACGTGTCAGTTTTGTTCACACCTAACCCCAAATTTTATATCACGTGAAGATATATCACATAGTTTTTAATTTTTGTTTTGACCTGTTCATTCATTCATTCATTCATTCATTTTCCTTCGGCTTAGTCCTTTTATTCATCAGGGGTCACCACAGCGGAATGAACCGCCAACTTATCCAGCATATGTTTTACACAGCGGATGCCCTTCCAGCTGCAACCCAGTACTGGGAAACACCCATACACACTCATTCACACACATACGCCAATTTAGTTAATCAATTCACCTATAGCGCATGTCTTTGGACTGTGGGGGAAATCGGTGCACCCGGAGGAAACCCAAGTGAACACGGAGAGAACATGCAAACTCCAAACAGAAATGCCAACTGACACGTTGAACCAGCAACCTTCTTGCTGTGAGGCAACAGTGCTAACCACTGAGCCACCGTGTCGCCTTTTTGCAATGTTTGATTGCAAAATGTACACAAATAACATTGTAAGCCCATAGTATTTGAATAATGAGTCAACATGTACAGGAATTCTGATCTAAACAGAAATTTTGTCAAATGCTAATTGACATAAGAGCAGGTTACAGCAGATTTTTGCATTCATACAAGCAATACAGATGCAAAAGCAGTGTACAGCCATTATCTGAAGTTTTTAGATATGACTGACTCTATACTGTATGCATTAATAACTGATCAACCAAGATGGATATGGAGCAGTGATTCATCCTTCAACAGGACAATAAATGAAAACAGACAACAAAAGTTATGCCAGAGTAGTTAAAAAAAAGGTAATTTCCTTCTGTGGTCTAATCAAAGTCCTGATCTCAATCCTACTGAGCCTCTGTGGAATGATAGAATGTGGAAAATTTACAAATCCAACTCTATGAAGCTTGACCAAAAACCCTGACGCTGCATAAAGCACCATTCGGGAGGACTGTTCTGTTGAATAATGATCATGGTTTCAGATCGTACAATTGATCCTGGAGCTACCATCAGCCCAGAGTTACCAAAAATAGTGTCTCTCAGTGTGTACAACTACGCTCTTTCTTTTTTGCAGTGAGGCTATAAGAACAGTTTTTTGTTTCCTCAAAATAACCATTTAGTGTGAAGGACACTTTATTCATCTAAAGGGCATGCGGTTTATTATAAAGAGCCTTGAAATAGAAAGGTGTCACATGGTTCTTCGTGGAACTGTAAATGCCAATAAAGAACTTTTATTTTTAGTAGTAGTACTTTTTGCCATTTTTACAGCAGACTTATATTGATCACTTCGTGGATAATGAAATCAGTTTTGAGGTGATCAGGGTGTAGACTTAAAGGGATAGTTTACCCAAAAATGAACATTTCATTAACTTTTACCACACTCAATTGGTTACAAACTTTGATGAATTTCTTCTGTTGAACACAAAATAAGATATTTTGAAGAATGTTGGAAAAGAGCAGCCATTGACATCCGTAGAAAGAACAAAAACATACTACGAAAGCCATTGGCAGCTTTTTTTCAGTATATCTTTCTTTGTGTTCATCAGAAGAAAAAAACTCAAACGAGTTTGAAACAAGTGGAGGATAACTAAATGATGACAGATGTTTTGGGGGAACTGTCCCTTTAATACATTTTTGAGATAAAAGGATTTCCTTGAAGATAACTGTATTGTTAACTGTTCTTTTGAAATATTTTGGACTCTTTTATAGCAAACGGTGGTCATATGCAGCGGTACTGGACATTATCTGCTGGCTAACAAATGTTTCAAAATCAATCTGTTATATATGATTAGTCAGTTTATTAGCTGCTTTCACGCGGTTTCTATTCATTCAAGACGGTTTTAGTGTAGTTACTGCGACATACTGTATGTGGAAGTTTAGGTATGGGACATTAACTTTGACTAGGAGAGTTCCTTCGTGATGTAAATACAAGCGACGACGCTTCTCAGCTGTTTTTGTGGGTTTGTTGCACATTGCTTCGAGAAAAAATATAAAAAAGTGGTGTTTTGCTGTGTTTTTAATAATTAATACAGTATTGTGCAGTATACTGTCATTCTGTTGCGCTGTTCTCTGCTCCTCGTTCAGTTCAGTTGTTAGGCTACATTATAGTAGTATCTACAGTCGAGCCCCGGCTGGGTCAGTTGGCATTTCTCCCCGTGTTCGCGTGGGTTTCCCCCGGGTGCTCCGGTTTGCCCCAAAATTTCAAAAACATGCAGTATAGGTGACTTGGGTATGTGTATGTGTGTGAATGAGTGTATCCCAGTGTGTATGGATGTTTCCCAGTGATGGGTTGCATTGTATGTAAAACATATGCTGGATAAGTTAGCGGTTCATTCTGCTGTGGCGACCCCAGATTAATAAAGGGACTAAGCCGAAAAGAAAATGAATGAATGAATATCTACAGATTGCGCTGTTCTCAAGCGAAAATTTAAGTTTGTGGCTCCATCTGCTGGAGAGAACAGCAATTACATACAATACAAGAGATTTAAAGGGGTAGTTCACCAACAAACAAACAAATCTGTCGCATTACCCGTACTCCACGTGTTCCAAACCTATTTAAGCTTCTTTATTCTGTTGAACACAAATATAGATATTCAGAAGAATGTCGGACACCTGTAACTATTAACATCCATTGTAGAAAAAATAAATTATATGGAAGTCAATAGTTACTGGTTTATAACATTCTTCAAAACATCCTTATTTGTGTTCATGCATTCATTTATTTTCTTTTTGGCTTAGTCCCTTTATTAATCTGGGGTCGCCACAGCTGAATGAACCACCAGCATATGTTTTACACAGCGGATGCCCTTTCAGCTGCAACCCAGCACTGGGAAACACCCATACACTCTCATTCACACACATACACTACGGACAATTTAGCTTACCCAATTCACCTATAGTCACCATGTCTTTGGACTTGTGGGCGAAACTGGAGCACCTGGAGGAAACCTATGTGAACACGGGAGAACATGCAAACTCCACACAGAAATGCCAACTGACCCAGCCGAGGCTCGAACCAGCGACCTTCTTGCTGTGAGGCGATTGGGCTACCCACTGCGCCGCCCTTCAACAGAACATAAAAACTATCTATCGATCTAACTCTTTAATGTTGTCCATGTGGAGGACAGATTACGTTTTATCTTTATTTATATTTCATATTTATTCACTTGAGTTAAATAATTATGCTTTATTGTCAGAACTTGATTTATACAGAACGGAAAATAAAATGCCACCTGTAGTGCTTTTGAAACACCTCAGTTTAATAACTTTACTGTGAAAATCAGTATAAGCACATCTCTCTCAATACTACTGAATGTCAATGAATATTACATTTACATGACAATTAGGATGACAATTACCTTTTTAAAAAGAGATTAAAGAGAGATTCTCTGATCTGGTTCACTTTTCACGTGAACTCTGCTTTTTGGATTGCATATGGTCTATTCTGCTAATGCTAAAAAGTTTACTGCTGAAAGATATTTTAAACAGTACAAATGATACCAAGAAAAACTGAAATTATTATTTTAATTAAAATAACTAAAGGTGTGCATACAGTTTCCTGTGCAAAGACCCAGTTCGTACTGTAAGTACTAATAGTATTAGAGTCTAAAATATTGTTACATTTCAAAACATTTAAATTGTTACATTTTACTTTGTTATTTCAATCCAATTTTGTATTATTCCGATCTTACTTAAAGGGATATTTTACCCAAAAATGAAAACATACTTACTATTTACTCACTCTCTAGTGATTTCTCAAGTGATCAGTTCTGTTCGGCATAAAAGAAGATAGTTTGAAGAAAGCTGAAAACTTGCAACCACTGTAACAAATACTATGGAAGTCGATGGTGACAGGTTTTCAGTGTTCTTCAAAATTCGTTTGTGTTCAAATGAAGAAACTCAGACAGGATAGGAACAAGAGAAGGCAGAACGTTCAGTTTTGGGTAAACTATCCCTTAAATATTTAGTTTTCAAATATTTAGTTTTTATTTGTTTGTTCTACTAATATGTGTTTGTTTATTTATTTACATGAATCCCTATTCTCTAAACATTTCCATAGACCCATGTGGCACTTCTTTGAAGTCCCCTGGGAGTCCCAGACCCTTGTTTGAAACCCCCCTGGTATATGTGTTTTTTCCCTATTAAATATTTATTATGCTTGTTTTTTCTATTTAATTTTAATGTATTCTTTAAATGGCAAATTACTTTTCAAATTACATTCAGTGTCACATGTTCATTTAGAATTCATCCTAATGGTGAATAAATTCATTAATTTTCTTTTCGGCTTAGTCCCTTTATTAATCTGGGGTTGCCACAGCGAAATGAACCGCCAATTTATCCAGCATATGTTTTACACAGCGGATGCCCTTCCAGCTGCAACCCATCTCTGGGAAACATCCATACACACCCATTCACACACATACACTACGGACAATTTAGCTTACCCAATTCACCTATACCAAATGTCTTTGGACTTGTGGGGCAAACCGGAGCACCCGGAGGAAACCCACACGAACATGGAGAGAACATGCAAACACCACACAGAAATGCCAACTGACCCAGCTGAGGCTCGAACCAGCGACCTTCTTGCTGTGATGCAATCGTGCTACCCACAGCGCCACCATGACACCCATGGTGAATAAATACTTTAATTAATTATCAGAATGAATAAAATATTAGTATATTTCAGTGAATAATTCTTTAAAGGGGTGACATGGTGGCACAGTGGGTAGCACTGTCACCTCACAGCAAGAAGGTCGCTGTTTCAAACCCCGGCTGGGTCAGTTGGCGTTTCCTCCAGGTGCTCTGGTTTTCCCCACAGTCCAAAGACATGCGCTATAGGAGAATAGGGTAAGCTAAATTGTCCATAGTGTATGTCCTGGTCCTCCAGATTGCGGGTTTGAGCATTGGGCTAACAACCCACCTCATAAAAACTAGATGTTATGAAACACCAGTATGGTGTGGCAAAATATCAACTTTGATATAAATGGCCCTGGGAGTAAGTAAGTAATACTTTAAAGAATATATTAATAATCTAAAGAGCACTTTTGTGGAATGCAAACGTTCTATGGATGATTCATATTTGTTAATAAACAATCTTTATATTTTAAGGGTATATTTACTATCTTCATATATTAATCTCTGAACCTCAGTGTCTACAAATTGAGTCTGTTGGAGGTCATTGGGGTGAAAGGGGTTGAAGGTCAGATGAGGGAAACAGGGACTCAGAACAGAAACAAAAGTTCAGACTATTCGCAAACAGAACTCTTCAAACGAGTCAGGGATTATTTCAGCAGACTTTTGTCTTCATCCACAGCTTGTGTTTTGTGTTTACTTCAACTCTGAGTCTGAACACATTATCAGTTCATTTGAATGTTGACAGTCAATTGTTGTTGATGTACAGCACCTCGTTTTCACCCAATGAAGCTGTTTGCTGTTTATTCGACTCAAGTGTGAGCGTTTGACAATAGTTATAATAACTGCCGAAGGTGTCAAGTCTCCATCCTTTCTCCAAATGCGCATGAGACTGAGGCTCTGTTGAACAATACCAGCCAACAGCACGGGGAGCGACTGCTAGCCTGCAGCGCTAACCCTCCCTTAACCCTTTGTTAGAGGCTAATCTGTTGCCTTAACAAAGACAGTGGCAAGTTTAGCCTCCGCCGAAGAGGGGGATGGTGAGTAAAGAGGCAAAGCAATGGGAGCAGATGAGGATAAGAAAGACATAAGAAGCAGAGAGGGGGATCCAGTCTGGATACTGTTGGCATGTGTTTGAGTGGCTGCTTTTGTTTTAGCTGTGACTGTGAGAGAGGGTTGAGTCTATGAGTTTGAATACCTACAGAAGAAAAATAAATACAAATATCTGAAAATTCAAATCCAGTGTACAGCAAATAATGAAAACATTTGATAGATAGATAGATAGATAGATAGATAGATAGATAGATAGATAGATAGACAGACAGACAGACAGACAGACAGACAGACAGACAGACAGACAGACAGACAGACAGACAGACAGACAGACAGACAGACAGACAGATAGATAGATAGATAGATAGATAGATAGATAGATAGATAGATAGATAGATAGATAGATAGATAGATAGATAGATAGATAGATAGATAGATAGATAGATAGATAGACAGATAGATAGCAACCATGTAAATAAAATAATAACACTATGCTAATAAATTATAGAATAATCTTTTTAATTTTACACACTCATTTTTTACAATTCTATAACTAAAATTAATCTTTAATTTCAGAAGCAATGAGGTTTATTTGGAGAAAAAAACTCTTATTTTTAGTTGAAAATGGCATTTAATGGTAGTATAATTCTAGATATTTATTTTAGTGTGTAATATGTATATATATTTTCTTTTAATAAATCTTTATATTCACTTTTAAACTACACAGTACCTAATATTTTTTTTTAATTCAGAAGCAATGTCACTTATTTGGGGAAATATCTCAACTGAATATCAGTTGAAACAAATAAATAAAAAAATAATCTTTCTTTAATATTTTTACGTTTAATTTTCAACAAGATCTTATTTATCTTTTATCCCATATTTCATTTATTATAGTCATCACTGTCCATATTAACCCTAATGCCAGAAAAGAAGGAGGGTCTGATATTTCTCTGAATGGGGGGATGGAAGAAACACAAATCTTTTGTTTCTTTTATGCATTGAAGATGACTGATTGCCATGCAGGGGGCGCGCAAACTCAGACTGAGAATGAATGAATATCTGCTTATGTGCAGTGTGTGTGTACGTTAGTGGACCAAATATCCCCACACATTCATTTATTCATTCATTTATTCGGACTATCACAGACTTATTCATTCATTTTCTTTTCAGCTTAGTCCCTTTATTAATCTGGGGTCACCACAGTGGAATGAACCGCCAACTTATCCAGCATATGTAAGTATAGTAATAAAAGTAATTGTTGAAGTGGGTATATATATATATATATATACTTTTATTCTGCAACAAAAACGGCTCATACATAAAGTATTTTGAGAATGTAAAACTGCTGAATGTTTCCTGTGAGGGTTTGGTTTAGGGGTTAGGGTTGGGAAATGAGGACAAAATATAGAGTTTTTCTCCATAAAACATGAAAACATGTGTGTGTACCTTGTATTCTTTACAATGTGGAGACCAAATGTCCACACGCATATAGCAATACCAGTAAATTGTTACCTTGTGAAGACATTTTTTGGTCCCAATGGCTCATAAATTTCACAGAATTTTGGAAATGTAAAAATGCTGGATGTTTCCAGTGGGGTTGGGTTTAAAGGTAGAACGATAGAATATACAGTCTGTACAGTATAAAGATGAGTTTGTCTATGGGAAGTCCCCACAAAGATAGCTGTACACGTGTGTATTTTTGTCGGGGCTGGGAGGTTCTTTGTGTGTGTAAGTACTGTCCATTAATAGCATTTTGACCACTTGACTGGGTGTTTTGACTGGCCAGACATACAGCAGATGTCCAGAGTAGAACATAACATCCTCAAATGTGTGCATCTCAGACTTTAATATTGCATGAGTGCTGTTATGTAGAGTTTAAAAGGAAAATGCAGAACTGGTTTGTTAGGACAACAGTCACTGTTCCAGAACTCCCATTTCTCCACCTTTCCTGTGTTACGGTTCCATAATAATACATAATAGCCTCACACATATTCATGTGATAAAAATACATGACTGGGCTCCAGCTCTGAAAGCTATCCTCCTCCATTATCCTGTCCTTTACATTTTCTTTAAGAACTGACACTTTTTACTTCAAACTTTTTTACTTCTTACCTACAAATAATCTGTGCACGTCACATGCTTGTGTCCGGTTTTAGATCTATTTCAGAGAAATATGACCTTATAGGCATGAACTTTCTACACTCTGTGCTGTATCTGCTCTGGTCTTTGAGTAGATGTGTGATTCTCTGAAAGATCAAGCGTTGGGTCACACTTGTAGCCTACTCGACTGGCGTTCACACTGTGCCCTCAGTGAGGAGCGTGTTGGGTGAAAGAGTGCATGGATGAACTCTGACGTCAACAGAGCCATTAACTGCTCCATACGAAACCACAAACTTCACACGTGAGGACAGAATCCAAATGACATGGGGAAAAAAACTTGGAATCGCTCCTTCACTGCCATGCAGAAGTGGAAAATGTGGATTTACTGACAGAAATCATATAATGTAATGCACAATAGTTCTCCAAAGAAAATGCCGATATTAGCGTTTTCCACTATACCTGGCGCTTGCTTGTGAAATAGATTTTCAGACATGGGCAAAAATGAGTTTTTACATGATATAGTTAAGCATTTACATTTGCTTTTTACCATGTAACATTTTAACCATGTACATAACTTTTTTTTTTACATTTGTAATATTGAGTTGGGTGCTTTTTATTTTATCTCTGTAAAATAAATATGAGTAAACGAGAAAAATAAGTATATATTGTTTAGAAATAAAAGTTATATAATTGTAAAACACTGTTTTTATGAAACGTAGTGGTTATTAATAGTATAATTGAAATATATAAAAATATGTATACCTCAAATCTATAAATTTAAACACCATAGGAAATTATTTTTTATTATTATTAAATTTGATGTATTCCCAGAGATGGGTTGCAGCTGGAAGGGCATCCGCTGCGTAAAACATATGCTGGATAAGTTGGCGGTTCATTCCGCTGTGGCGACCCCAGATTAATAAAGGGACTAAGCCGAAATGAAAATGAATGAATGAATGAATTTGATGTAATACATACTCTAAAAATGCTGGGTTATTTCAACCAAGATTTGGTTCAAATATGGGCAAAACCATTTTTTCCCCATTGCTTTTTCCTTATTAATTTCTTAAATTTAACCCAGTGTTTGTCTATAAGAGTTTATCTTTATATCATATAGCTAAGTTTTATGTTCATTTTGGTACTACTTATTAGGCTTTTAATTGTCCTTTCTGCAACACTGTTACATTACATTAATAGTTATATTTTAGGGCCTCACGGTGGCGCAGTGGATAGCACATTCGCCTCACAGCAAGAAGGTCGCTGGTTCGAGCCTCGGCTGGGTCAGTTGGCATTTCTGTGTGGACTTTGCATGTTCTCCCCGTGTTGGCGTGGGTTTCCTCCGGGTGCTCCAGTTTCCCCCACAAGTCCAAAGACATGCGCTATAGGTGAATTGGGTGAGCTAAATTGTCCGTAGTTAATGAGTGTGAATGGGTGTGTATGGATGTTTCCCAGAGATGGGTTGCAGCTGGAAGGGCATCCGCTGCGTAAAACATATGCTGGATAAGTTGGCGGTTCATTCCGCTGTGGTGACCCCAGATTAATAAAGGGACTAAGCCGAAAAGAAAATGAATGAATGAATAGTTACATTTTAATAACCCACACTACAAATACAATTTGAAAATAAATCTGTTGCATTTCATCAACAGATGCCTCATGAAACAGAAGGGCAGAAAAACTTCAGAGTTTGCATCTTTCGAGGATTAGCGCGCTCAGACGTAACATATTGATTAGTGCGTCATGCATCAGAAGGCAATTAAAGGGACGCATCAGTTCAATCGTGATGAGATTGGAGTAGTGACGTAGACGCTTCTATTTTCATTCAAATACTCATTTTAGCGCTGTGAATTGCCTTCACATTCACAATAAAGCGGCGGTTCACACGCTCACCCCGCCCCGCGCCTCCGGTGGGCGTGGCCACGCGGCGCTCTAGCACACAAAGACGTAGATCTGGCGCGAAAGCACTTTTACCGGCAGCGGGCTGGGGGAGGGTGCGGCTGCACTGCACCACGCGGATCGATCGTTGCTGCCGTTGTAACAGGACACCCGCTTTATATCAGCAAGGAAGAAAAGGAAAACTTTTCTTGTTGTTCAGGTTAAACGGCTGTGAAACAGACTACTGAAGTAGCGCGCGCTATTGTTTCGCGAGAGCGCGTGTACCGGAGTTCTACCGGACGCTGCGCTTCTTTGTTCTGTTCTGCGCGTCCCGTAGACTCTCCCTGGACTTTGCAGGTCTGCGACCCCATGGTAAGTGCATTTTTACGTCGGACTATCACAGACTTAATCTGAAGTTAATTTCGTTGTTCACTCTAGTGTTAACCCGTAGGCTGTTGAACATTTCCTGTATCTTTTAATGGGACCTGGTGCTACTTTTACCCTCTTCGTGCGTTTAGCCTTAATGGGAGTGTTGGAGTAACGCATTCACATCACATGCGACCGTTTCTCTGTCGTTCAGTCAGCAGGGCTTACCTGCTGTTAGTGTTGATAAACTATTTTGCCTTGATACACAACTTAACCAATTTCAACCGTTATGTATGTGCACTGCAGACGTTTGCATTTAATGAGCATACGCGTTTGCATGCAAGTAATCATTTTAAAGCAATGCATAGGTGTTTGCATGTAAGAATGACACTTTACAGCATTTAATGTACATTAAGCAATGCAATGCGTGACAACATGCAGTTAGTGAGTGTGCGTTTTACTTGTAAAGTGTATTGCGACGCTTTTGAGTTCCACGTGGTCGGTCATCATTTGATCTAATGACCCGTTGTCTTCGCAGATATTCGTGTAATAGATGGTCTGAAGCGATGCCTGGAGTCAACACCCAAACACTGTACGGCTGGGACATGATGGAGCACTACTTTTACGACGAGATGGACACCGAGGAGGACTTCTTTAAGTCTACGGCGCCCAGCGAGGATATATGGAAGAAATTCGAGCTGCTTCCCACCCCGCCCATGTCGCCCTCAAGGACGCTGGATGGGGACTGGTTATTCCCGGTACCGGGGGACCGACTTGGGTGGGCGCCGCCGAAGGTGTTAACGTGTGATGAGGAGTATGAGGGGCTGCACAAGTTCGACCCACTGGACATTTTTGGCAATCTGGGTTCAATTGTTATCAAAGACTGCATGTGGAGTGGACTCTCCACGAGTCACCGGCTGGAGAAGGTTACGCATGGAGAGCGAGCTCCGGTGACCGCTCTGATCCAGAACTCGACCGCACAGAAAGCTGCCCGTGCCGCATCGGGCACGCCCGTGACGGGGAGCCAGACGGCACAGTGCGTGAACCCCGCCGCAGTCCTGGAGCTCCCTGTCCCGCATAATAAGAAAGTGGCTGCGGGCTCCTCCGGTTCTGAGTGTCGCTCAGATTCATCCGGTAAGAGACTAATATTGATTACATGAGGTGATATTTACTTTAATATCACGCCGAGTCAAAGAAACTATCTGCTGAGGGTGTGCTACAAATATGGATGGTTACGCACGTGGTTAATATCGGATTACTTGCAGTTCAGACTAAATCTGCCAGACAATTCATTATAATTTTCTTCAAATTAAATTGTTATAAAATAAGCCCAAGCATGAGACCAAAGCCACTATGACTGAAAGGTCCTGATGTGGAGTGTCTGCTGTGGAGCGGATTCCCTTCCTCTGCTCAAAAGTTGTGCGATCCGCTCCAGTGCCTCTCCCAGTTTTTCATTTCCCACTTGCACATTGGGGGAACTCCACTACTTGCACTACTCTCTGAACTTTTTTTTAAATACAATTATTTTGCTGCAGCGTTCAAAGACAAGGCTCTGGCATTGTATTATCATTATAGCAGCTTATTATTCTAGCATATATTGTTGACTTAAATTTTTTTAGCTCTTCATTTTAGTAGTTCTATGCACTTTTTGGTTAAAATTAACAATGTTTATACATTTATTTTTGTAAAGATTTATTTTTTATAATTATTATAATTTTTTTTTAAATTGCTGGTTCTTCTGAACTTTAGTTGAGTTTTAGTATTTTATGCTTTTTTTCCCCCTCTTTAATTGCTGAAAGCAACCATGGTAATGGTTAGCAATGACACTAGATCAGTTTTTTCATCATTAATAAAAATGTGATTTTTAAATATGCTACTACAATGAACTAATTTGCTACTGTCACTTGAGCTGGAAAGCAACGTCCTTAGCAAAAGCTAAGAAATATTAATCTATTTTATTAGTAGCCATTTACTAGTGAGTAAACAACACACAGTTGTTTGTTATAAGGTGGCTGCACTGATTGCATTTGTATAACTTGTTACCGTTTTGGGAACATTTTTCATCCAGTCTTGTATTTTTGCTACAGTAGAGCAATCCCATGTCTACCTTTTTATATGGATTCATATTGTGCTTATAGAGGTCTCAATTGATTCTAAAATGTCATGTAATTTTGCTGAATCGGTCAATTGCTTTGTCTCCTCAGATGACGATGAGGATGATGATGATGAGATTGATGTTGTGACCGTGGACAACCGGCCCAAACGTGGCCGCCCACCAAGTCGCCGGACACCGGTTACCATAACAGTGAGTGCGGATCCCTTTGGACCATGTCCCAAACGCTTCCACGTGTCTCTACACCGGCAACAACACAACTATGCCGCTCCTTCCCCTGACACGGACCCTGAGGATGACTTCGAGATTGAGTCTGTGAGCAAGCGACCGCGTTTGGAGTCTTCATCTGCTCCCTCGTCTCCACTTTCTTCACCCGCCACTTCAGACTCTGAGGATTCCACTGAGCAGCGGCGCAACTTCTTGGAGAGAAAGCGGAGAGATGACCTTCGCTCCAGGTTTCAGGCACTCCGTGAGGAGATTCCCGGTCTGTCCGGATCCTCAAAGACCTCAAAGGTGGCAATTTTGACGCAGGCAACTGAATACTTACTACAGCTGCACTCATCTCAGCGGCGTCAAGCTCAGGAGAAGAGAAAACTCAAAGCTAAACAGCAGCAGCTTCTCCGCAGGATCAGTGCGCTGCAGAACTCATGAAAAACATCCCATTTAACTTGGCTGATCTTATATTTCCAAAGCTCATTACACCGACAAGGAAACTTGTTTGTCATTCACAGAAATGACACTTGAAACACTGCAGGGAGACCTTTTAAAAATCACATTCAATTCTGGCCTTCTTGTGAGGATCTGTGTGTTTGTGTGTGTGTGCGCGTGTTACTGTAGACTTGAAACCGTGAACTTTTGTATGTGCACATGCAATGCCTTTTATAAACCTCAGTGGAGAGCGGCGATACAGAGGAAGTTGTAATATTGACAAATTTACCTCCATAGCAAGAAGGGTGGGTGATGTTTGTATGCATGTTGGGTGTGTAGGGGTGCGTGAGGGGAGCATGGTGTTTGAACACATGTAAAAAGTCTGAAGTGTCTTGTTCATAATTTGATCTGTACAAAATGTGATGTAAATACTGTATTCAGAGGGCTTTGTCCTCCTGTATCTACTCGACTGCACAGAGATTCTATTTTGGTAAAGAATAAAGCATCTAAAAATGACTGACTAGTGGTGGTCTTTCACATTTATTTGAATCCATCTATATATATATATATATATATATATATATATATATTAGTGCATATTTTCTGCTTGTACTATTTATTACAAAAAATGTAACCATGCACAAGTATACAAGGTAGAGGTGCATTAATTTTAATTATAGGTGTACCAATAGGCTCTCGATTGCGACATTTCTACCAAATAAACAATGCAACTTGACTAATAATAATGCAGCAGAATAGACCTTAGTTAAGGATTTGGAATCTTTTGGTTTGGTTTACACCTCTGTTACTAATCTTAAGATCTAAAGTAAAATCAGTTATTCAGATCCACTACTGGAAGAGGAAGTAGTCTGGATATCTGCTGAAAAACAGGTAGTTCAAAAATCACCTTTACCCCCATTATCCTGAACAACAGGTTAAACAGTGACACAGTGAAGGTGTGAAAGCTGACTTGCAAGTATGGGAGTATTGTTCCGCTTGCAACTTAAATAAAATAATTTAGGCACATGTGGAGGATTATTCGCTACTTCTAACAGACTTGTAGAATGTAGTTGGGTCTTTAATTTTTTCATAAGCAGCAGAAGTGTGAGATTTCAGTCGTGGGATGCAGGAAGTCAAAAGAGGAAGTGATGCAAGTATGCTCGGCGCTTTTTCCTGTAATTCTGAATTTGCACTCTGGGATGGGATTAGTTTAGTCAAAGATTTTATCTGATTGTCTGCCAAAATGTTTGACATCAGAATGATTTTTTTTTTATAACAAGAAATCTGACAAACTAAAGTCACAGTATATTGTTATAAATGCGTTTTAAGATTTGCCTTCATTAAAAAATCTAATTTTCTCTAGATTGACATTTGTTTGGTCATTAGAGCATTTTATTTAGCATAAATTTTTTTTAGACATGTTTATATTTTTACATGATACCAAGGTTAACTTCTGGGCAGTTGCTTTGCAGATATTTTGACCAAAACACATTTAAATGTAATAATACATTTATGTAATATTCACTGATAAACTTCACTTTGTATTTTAGGTGCCAGAGAAATAATCGAGTATTGTTGAAGTCAAAGATATGAAACTTCCCTGTTACTTAGCTCTGTACATTCCCACTCCTAAACAGTTGTAACTTTATCTACCAGACATTTTTGTATAGTGCTGCTATTATTGGACTGTGGTGGGTTTGTTTTCCATCAGTGCTAAGCAGGTCACATCACACCCTTCATACAAAGTCTATTACATAAGAATCCACACATAAACAGCCTCTCTCTCTCTCTCTTTCTCCAGTCTCACACCGGCACCATCCATCTCTGCCAACCAATGACCCAGATTCCAGTCCCACAGAATCACAGGAAGCTAGACAAGAGCCAAACAGCAGTGACCCACTGATCCTAATGAAGCTAATCCACACACACACACACACACACACACACACTCTTATTTCTCTGGTACTTCCTAAGCCCTGTTTGTGCTTCTTTCTCTCATCAGCCTCTTTCGTTTCTCCTTTTCTCTCTGCCAGAGATATGTATAACGGCAGGCAGTGTTTACATGTCTCTCGCTCTCAGTCTGTCTCTCACCTCACTGTTTGTGGATGTGATGGTTGTTTGGGTGTGGCACATTAAGTTGATTGCACTTTGAAAAACTGTCTGTGCAAACTTTTCTTCTTTTATGAAGCAACTGCTTTTATTTACAGAGCTTTTGGTTTGAACCTCAGATTTTAAGTAGCCTCAAGTGATTCCAAACACTACATAATCACACACACACACACACACACACACACACACACACATATGTTTATGTTATAAAATATTATATATAAAATATATAATTATGTTATTTTATCTAGTGTTGCTTATTGTTAACGATCCATATGTACATTAATTTTTATCCATCATTTTCAAAATGTGAAATTAGCTTTTCATATGTTATGCTCATTCAGGTCTGCCTTCTTTCCAGTTTGGTATTTAATGTGGTAAAATATTTTATGTTTACTTCAAACCTATGCAAACAAATATTTGTACAGCTTTGGAAAATGTACTTATGCTAAATCAAGAAACCACATAAAAGTTATTATTGGTTCTCTGGAATTGTCAAAGTATCTTATTTTTAGTAAAATGTTAATTTTTGTATTATTTTTTAAACTACTTACAATGTATTTCAAATAAGAATATTTGGTCGACTTTCAATATTAATTTTCAGACCTTAGATTTCAAACTATAAAATAATACAAGTATAGTATTTCTATATTTATACAGAACATGGAATACTTTTTAAACTAAAAATGTTTGAAATGTTTAAATACATGGAATATTTTATTTTGAAATATTGCCATTAACAAATACTCAAAATTCTAATATTATTATCTCTTAAATATTTTTTTTATAAGTGTATAATAACCTTTTTAATAATTACTGCAACATGAACTTGCCCAGAATCATTGGTCCATTATTATTTTATTATTTCTTTTTAAGAAAAGAAAAGGCTAAATTAATTGAAGATACTCTCACATTATATATAATTAACAATGACTAACTAAATTGCAGTCTTAAAAACAGGATATGCATGCTTTAGCTTGATTTATGCTTGCACTTAAAACTTAAATTTACAGTACTTCTAAGAGGCTTTTTTTCCTGTGTATTTCAAGTGTTTGTGTGTGTCTGTGTGGACGATGGTAAGGAACAGCTGTTGCATTGTGTGAATGTGCTTTCAGGTGAATGGAGAGAACCTTCCTCTGAACCTATATTCCCAGTTGCATCATTTGAATCCGCCCATCTGTGTTGTGATTGGCTGAAGAGCTTATATCAGACATGGGGGGGGGTCTTACATCGGTGGGGGGTCTTTGTCTATTTGGGTTTTGTCTTTAATGAGATTTTAGACTCCCAGTCATCAGAGAAAAGCTTCAATTATCACAGCAGCACTACAGCGTCATTGCATGGCCATTGATTCTTTTACAGTTTGCCTGAATGCACTATTAGATTACAGGAAAACTGTGCAGGCTGGATATCATAGGTACAATTATTACTGAATTTGTGAGGGCACACCTTTAATCCACAAAAATTAGAAATATCTGGAAATAATATTTGCTTTCTGGGTCAATTTGAACCATATAAATGTATATTCTACAGTTCCTAAATGGTGGTTTCACATTATTTGTGCATCATTTGGTTTCAAAACTTTTTTTTTTTAATATAATTATGAGCATCAATAATTTATGAAACCTACATATTTATTTCTAACAAAACAACATGAACAGAAATATTACTTTCAAAGCAAACGTTTACTTTTAGATGAAAGTCAGTGAGATATGGGGAAAAGCCGAAATATCATTTTCCCCCACTGATTTAACTACATAGATAATTTCACTGGAAGTTTACAAATAATAATAATCATACTTACAGAATATAATTCATAATATACATTTCAGAATATTATAATATCTGAATGAATAAAATAGATAATG
>CAIGQW010000302.1:15358513-15419874 GCA_903798125.1 Danio choprae | reverse complement strand
TATATATATATGCGTTTTCGTCAAAATAACAGTAATATTTTATACTTACCCTGTTGCATAGCTTGGTGTCACGTTCATTGTATGGACAAAACATACAGTGAAAGTAAATAGTGGTTTGTAACATCTCTTCCCTGACCATTTTCCATTTTCAAGACAACTCCAAACTAAAGTATCATCTTCAGTATAGCTAAACACTGCAAACGAAAACAACACAGACATTTATATCTAATATTTAAGCTACAACAACAGTAGTTTACACTAACGAATTTACACTTCTTTTCTACACCACCAGTAAAAGGGTTAAACGAGGTCGTCTTCATAAACTGTCTGCGTCAACGGCTTTCCCTATTGGCTGGTTTGGATGTCTGTCAAATGAACATCCTGTACGAAAGCGCAGATTGACGTGTGATGCTATTGGTCGATTCATATGATCGCCCCGCTTGACGAGAGTTGAATCTTGCATTTAATTGGCTGAGAGTGCGCCGTTTAAATTTGAACCGTTTCAAACGGGGAGAGTTATAAATGCACAACATCCCTGTGCTGTGTTGAGCTGACTGTCTCTGCGAAGAAAACGGTTTTTGTTAGATTTGAGCAGTTTGAGTAAGGTACGTATTTTAGGAAACCGCTCATGAGGCACGTTTTTAAGATTATAAGTTATTACGCGATGTCGAGCCGTAAAGATAGTCGCTTTTCTTTTTTTTGCTAGTGTTGCCAGAACGTTGAAAGTTCTCCTAATGTAACGTTAACTTAATGCTGGTGTTTTTATATCGCTATAAGTGATCTAGCTATCCTTTATGTAACGTTGAAGATTTTCTGTTCACTAAATTGGTGCAATTTGTTTGGATGGTATTATTAAGAGCATAAAAATGTAGATTTAACGTAAAGTATACGAGTAATGACTTTGAGCACTGTTGGAAATTCATTTTATAACGTTACATCGGTTTTTACATAATTTTTACTTATTTATTTGTTGTTATATTTTGTCATCCACGTGGGCACGTGAGCTGTTAGGCTTAATTCAGTCTTGCACTCAGTTTTCTGACTGTACTTATTTGGTTTATTTATCTTTTTCACTGGAGTGAGGGATTGATCTGATTGGTCTTCCTTTGTTCAGGTTAAAATTTGATCATTTGATTTATGATAGTGAGCTGTTTATCGCCTGTCCAGGTAAGCTGTAGGAGAGAGAAGCTGTCAGAAGTACCTGTCAAATACAAAGCTGACAATCATATTGTCAGGCCTACATAGTTGAGCAGAATCCAGGCAAGGACAGATGAGGCCAGAAGTGGTAATGATTTTTTTTTTTTTTTTTTTTTTTTTTAAATATATATAAAGATGTTTGTCAATCTCTTCCTTGTCCCTCTTCATTCTCACAAAAATCACACTATCAGGGGATTGCCAAAGTGTTTGATCATAATTATTTTTTTTTTTCACTGAAAAAGAAGCACTTTGTTCCCTCGGCACAAGGCTAAATTGACACTGGTTTGGGTTATTAGTCACAGTGGGTTAGTCTGAAAGGAGATGCAACAGATTTGAAGTGTCTCAGGACTAGGGTCTCTGGGTGTTGGGTCAGATGCCCGCCTCCTGGTCTTATCAGTGAAAGCAGCTGTTTATGGTGCCTGCTGGGTGTGACTTTCCAAAACCCATGTTGTCATTTTCTGTGTCTCTCTGTATTCCAGTATGAGTTCTGACGCACTGAAGGAGAATCAGGGAGCTGTACGGATGAACAGCAATTCTGAATCCGCTTGTGACATTTTCATGTTGGATCAGCCGACTGGCAGACCCTCGATTTTGCGGCAGTCACAGGCTGACAACATCAACAAGACTGCACATAGAGGAGCAAAGGTGGGCTTGACAGAGATTACCATGCAGTATTTGTGTTCTCGTATTACTCAAGTGTTTTGTATTTTAAAATGCAACTTGTTTTTTTGATGGCAAATTTGCTTTTTCCACAGACATTATGTCTTCAGTATCACATCAGACTTTTTTTTTTTTTTTTTCTTTTTAAAGCAACAAAAAACATTTATACATGGTTGCGCTATTTTAATTGAAGCTATGCTACATTTTATTGTGGATTAATAATTTATATTCACAAATGCAGTATTTATTTGTATTTGTACAAGGATGTTTATTTTGCATGTAGTAATAATTTTAATCATTTGAACCCTTTCATGGTCTTCTACTATAATTTCAACTAACCCACACATTACTTTACTTTATTTTTCTTCTATAGGTTTGTTTTCAAACCCCACGGCGAGATCCAGTTACAAAGAGGATCATGTCCCCAAGCCGCACCAGTAGGCCGATCAGCCAGGAAGACAACAAAAATGCACTGGATACTCTCACAGGCCTTTCTGACCAGTGCGTAAATTACCTGCATCTCCAGTTGTTCAGGACTGTTGATCACTATTTGTGTATTTGCTGTACCTTTTATTTAGTCACATTAATTTCCACTTAAGTCACCTGGCTGTTCTAGGAACTGACCCACAGAATTTGTTGCAGAATTTACGTGTTAAATGATGACAAATATGCCCTGTTTCCACATGTGACCATTTCCACCTGTTATTTATGAACACGCATGCATGTCTTGTCATCCCTTGTTTTCATAGTTTGTGTATATTCTTTGTTTCTTTTGGCTGAACACTTTAAACTTGCTTAGAATGTTTACACCGTGAAAGGCCATAAAATGCATGCAAATATTTCCCTCTTATGGTTAACTTTGTAATTAAATCCACATGTTTGAACTCTGGTGCATGGTCAAATAGGAATCATATTTGACATTACTCTTCCTGCTTGACTATTGTTGATGCCCACATTGCGACGTCAGTGCTGAAACATTTTGCCAACTCTGATCAATGGTACAAGATGCTAATTAAAAAAAATCTGGGTTAAAAAAAAAACTTATTCGAGTAATCCTCTTCATGAAATCACTACCTGTAAGAATTTTTCTAAATAACCCATGTATGATGGACAAATATGCTAACGTGTAAAACCTCATTTTGTGTTTTTCAGGGGTTCAGTGATGAATACCACTCACACCACAACCATTGACATGGAATGTAACCGTGTTGCCTTCACTGATGATGACATGCCTGTACAGAGCAGAGGGGCCTATTCCCTTGATCTTGACAATATCGATGCCATCAACCCTTTCCAGGGCTCCAATAAAATGGCAAATTCCCCACCTAAATCTTCTGCTTTTACTGAGGTGCAGGCATCAGAGCTTGTGGAGTCGAACACAACCATAGCCCTGGTTTCTGCAGCCCAGGTTGAGGTTGCAGAGGTGACTGACTGTCCATTTGATGAAGCTTACCCATTTGTCCCATCAGTGGAGAATTCCCTTTCAGAATGCTCTGCCAATGTCTCATCAACAGAGGGCACCATAGCCTCTGTTTCTGCACCCCAGGCTGAAGTTACAGAGGTGACTGACAGTGCACTTGATGAGACTCTCCCATTTGTGCCATCAGTGGAGAATTCCCTTGCAGAATGCTCTGTCAACCTCTCTTCAGCAGAGGGTACAGTCATCCTCAAGACTGAGAATATTGAAAACAGCACCAATGACACAGAGGAGACTGAGACGACTAACCCAGTGGCAGTGTCACAGCAGATTTCTGTTATTGAGGGTCAACCCGAGGCACAGGACTTGCCCCTACCTTCTGCAGGATCTTACAAGTTGGACTTTGACAACCTTGAAATGCTCAACCCATTCCAAACTGGTGGGTCAAAGATCCCAAACTCTCCTCCAATCAAGACCTCAGCAGTTTCCGACGCACCCCTGTCAAGCCAAGAAGCCAAACATGAACAAGAGCTCTTAGTCCAGACACCAGATATCCCAACGTCCTCCGATCCCTCCATGACACCTCAGGAGAACTCCACTGCCACAGAGAGTTCCTCATCTACAACAGCCCCGAAGGAGAGCCAGATGCTATTAGAGTTTAATTTTGATGATGGAGCTGAAGTTAAACGCAAACCTCCTCCAAAACGCCTTGGGGTCAAAAGACCTGGTGGTGCAAAACCTGTGACCAAAAAAACAGATGCACCAGTCACAGAGAAAAAAGATGCAGAACCCAAGCAGATGTCTCCTACAAACCCAGAGGAGACCCAACCTGTGGATATTCCTCCTGCTAAAGGTTCTTACACTTTTGATTTTGACCAATTTGATAACCTAAACTTTAACCCCTTTGGCACAAAGGCCATGATGGGCAACTCTCCACCACGTGGGGTCCAGATCAGTCCAATTTTGAAGAAAGCACAATCTCCTGTTAAGCAACTTGAGACTCTTCCTGCGCAGGGTGACCAACCTGAGCAACGGTACTTACACAGCATGCATAAACACTGGTCATTTCATATCTGCATAAGCTAGTAATGGCCTGATTCCACTGAACAGCATGGTTTGGTATAGTACGCATGTAATTATCTCCAATTCCACTGTCAAAAGCGAAATAGTGAACAAAACCTTAGTTTTTTGGCACTCTTTTTCTGGTACCTAGCACAACAGTACAGTACCAAATGAGTGGAGCTAGACTTTTTTTTTGTGTGTGTGTGTGTGTGTGTACACACACAGACACCCGTATATATATATATATATATATATATATATATATAGCTGAAACATGACCCTATATTAATAGTGCAACAAGATTGTTGTCATCTTGTTACAACCACATTCCAAGAAGCAAAAACAGAATCTGATGCATAAAGGGTGCAGCTTTCTTCTGTTTTAAGTGAACTTGAGTTTGCAAATGTGCGATATGTGAATGACCTGTACGGCTTTCTTTTTGGAGTGAGAAAGATGTTAATTGCCTACCAAGTAAGGGTAATTTTGATGGTTGAAATGCTAGCCTGATCAGGGTGACCTATACTGAACTATTCTGCTCTGTGGAAATGAGGCATAACACTCCAAATCAGACATGTTTCTGTTGCTCAAAAGTAGAGTATGTTGCTAACAACTTCATAGATTTTATTCTAAGGGAATGCTTGAACTTAAATGCACCCTGAATTCACTCAAAGTCTGTTTGTATAAAAGCATTTTCCAAATAAGAATGAGCTCTATTGATATGTATTTTGTCGTCGTCCACCCCCCTCCAGGTCTCCCCAGGCAGTTTCTGAAAGCAATGAAAATATGGTAGAACTGGATCTTCCTGTGACTAAAGGGGTAAATCTATTTAAATGCAAATTATGCAACAATTTAACAGTTATTTTCAACTAAGTTTGACATTGTTTGTCATTCATTCTTTTACAAGCTGGCAGAAGATGTAGAGTCATCATTGGCTGTATCTCACACTGACAAACCCCAGAATCCAGCGGTGCTGGAACCAGATTTCATGGCAGTACCAGAATCTATTGCAGCTATTCAAAACCAGACCTGTGATCTTGGTGTGGCAGCATCAAATGAAGATGAATTTGTGCCTGGTGCATTGTGTGAGTAAACGATGTTGCAATCTTGTGTAATACATGCTTCAAAATATGTTTGTAAAATGTATATCTTTTTATTTTTTCCTCAGTCATGCCAGGAGGAGATTTTGATGGACAGATTGACTATCTGGAGCAGTTTGGATCGAGCAATGTGAGCGTTTTTGATTATCAGCCTTTCCATAAATCCAGTTTATTTTGCGAAATACAGTAGCAGCAGACTGCTGATTTAAATGCCTCTTTGTGAGTTGTCCATCTATATCTATTGAGTTGTTTGGTGCTTTACAAAACTTTATTTTTTATATAAAGTTCAAGGAGTCTGCCTTGAGGAAGCAGTCCCTGTATTTGAAGTTTGACCCGCTGTTAAAGGAGAGTCCAAAGAAGAACGGAGGGGAGGGCAGTAATTTCGGATTCTGCATGCCAAGACCCTCTCTTGCCATCAGGTCAGACAAACACAAACACATTGTAATGAACATTTGCTTAATACTCTTCTACAATTAAACTGAATTGAATGATCTAAAGGTAACTTATCAGATTTTTAACAGAATGCACGTGAAAACAAAATGCAAATGCATTTTTTATTTTTTTTGTGTATGATAGGATGATGGAGGCTGCGAAGTCTGAAGTGAAGCAGAAGTCTCAATGTGACAGAGTGAAACTGCTGGATGATCTGCCTCCACTAGTAAGGCATCACAAACTGTATTACACTATCTTGCAAATGTAACATTATAAATATTTAGATAATATTTTCTTTTACAATATTCCTTTAGTGTTTCCCATTTCCTCATTATAGTACATGGATCAAATAATGGCACATGTCATTATGTCCCCATGGCACCAACATAGTTTGTCTCTATGGTACCTTTTTATACAATTTTGGGTTTTCCACTTTTTAATTTTTTTTTAATGAAATCTTCAAGTGCAGTTATTTGTTATTCTATATGTGCAAATGGATGCCAGCAGTTACAGAATCTTGCTCGAAGCCACATGCTCTCTTGGCTTTTATTAAACTGTTGATCACTGCCATCTATGTATGGTTTTTAAAAATGTATCCCCGGAAAGAACTAATTTGATCATAAATCAAACTGAAAAAATCATATCTAATGTTTTTAATGTAATATAATTTTTTTTAAATTCTCTTACTAAGTGTTGTTGAAATGTAGTAATATCCATATTCATTTTGCCATGAAATAACCATAAGTTGCTGATGTGGCAATGAATAAACAAAGCCATCTGCGGAGTGTGAATAATGCAGTGAAAAGTCCCAAATGGTGCAATTAAAAATGAATTTTTAAATTTTTTATTATTATGATGTCTATCTGAGTGAAATGGATTCTAAAATAAATGTAGAGCATAGCTTGATTCAGTCCTTTGAGTATTGGTTGGTTCTTGCTAACAAAATAGAGGTACATTTGATTGTAAGCTTGTATCCAATTGTAAAGGATTGCTCTCCACCTCACATACTCCCAGCACCCTCACATATTGAGGAGCCTGTTTGACGAGAACAAGAAATCACCCCCACACCTGTGCCGTAGCACATGATAGAAAGTGAAGTCATTTTCAGTGGGAACAGAAGATCTGATTGAATATAATGGTGGCAAGTTTTTAAAAAAGCTAATTAGTTAATTCAGAACTTTTTTTTTTTTTTTTTTTTTTTCTTCCCATGTAAGATTGAGTGTCACTACATTAAAACCGGCTTTTTGTTTGTTTGGTTTTGTTAAATTCATACTAAAGCCAATTTACCATGTTCATCTCCAGGCTGTGGAAACTGTGGTGCCAGATCCAACTGTTCTGGACCTGCTTGTCCCTGCCTTGAAACCGCCAGTGAAGACTGAGGACTCAATCATAGAGGTTCTGAAGTACAGTCAGAAAGACATGAATGCTGCACTACAGAAAGCAGACAGACAGGTCAGCTCTGAGTCTCACACGAGATGTATTGTGCTCATGTCCAACTACTCGCGCTAACGTTTTGTTTTTCTTCACTTAGTCGGAGGAACGTCAACAAGAGCTGAAGTCTCAGATTGAGAAATTGCAACTAGAGAATCAGCACATGTTGTAAGTCTTGAATGGGGGCGGGGAATGTCAGATGCTAGAGAGCATTTGAGTGGTCAAAATTTAATGAGAAACTGAAGTATGAAGTGACCAACTAAGCTTTTGGATGTTTATATTTTCTAAACGTGAATTGTCACTGTTTTGGAGCACACTAGCTAATAGATATCCTTAACTGATGGACTAAAACTAACATCTAAAAATTTATTGTAATTTCACGGGACCATTTAATAAATGATTGACATTTGAAAAGCACAGCAGTCACACTTTTCTTCTCTTCTCAGGTTTATAATGTCAGAATTTGAGACCACCATCACTCAAATCACTGGTATAAAATATTGTTTAATCAAAGACTTAATTACTCATTTTTAAGGCAGACCCCAAGTTGGATATTAAAACCTCCTTGTGTGTTCACAGATGAGCACAAACAGAAGGAAGCGTTGGCTAAAATGGAAATGGAGCGAGTTCTTGAGGAAAAAGATCAGCTATCCAAAGATTTGAGTGAGTTGGAGCGATCGTTCTCCTCTGTTGTCAAACGCCTTGACCGATGCAAGGAAGTTATTGAGGGATTCAAAAAGGTTGGTTTTGAAACTTATTATCTGTATTCAAGAGGAGGACCCGTTACCATTTTAGTGAATCATGTTTCCTTCCCTACTGTAGAATGAGGAGACCCTGAAGCAATATGCTAAGAACTGCATGGACAGACTGCAGAAAGAGGAAAAGCGTTATCAAGCTCTTAAAGCCCATGCTGAGGAGAAACTAGAACAGTATGTGCTCTCATGTCTGAAATGTTGCCTTACAAACTTAAAAATGCAACAAATAAATATTGGTTTATTATAGCTGGATGTATCCCTAATGGCCCTGATGTTGTTTCAGAGCAAATAAAGCCATAGCCGAGGTCCGCACTAAACAAGGTGCAGAGGTGGCGGCGCTGCAGATACAGCTCAAGAGAGAACAGCTGAAGGTTCAGTCCCTAGAGAAGGATCTGGAACAAAAGGTATATAAATATACAGGCTGTAATAAGTAAAATTTGAATTACGTTTTATTTTTCTCTCATCTCTTACTGAATTATGAAGTTGTTTTGGTCTGTTAATCTTGCCATAAAAAAAAATCACCATACATTGCTGATATGGCAATAAATAAACAAACATGTACAGGCACACAGGTGAAGTCACTTGTTCACCAGGTTGTATATCAGTCCAATTCTTGTTATAGTGACATGCTACATCCACCATTTTGTCATGATCATGTAACCTACTCGCATGAGTTGCGCTGCTTCACTCCCATTTGTGAATTCTCTCGTGGGGCATCATGGGATAGCGCAGCGTACATGGGATGCACACTTCAGAATCAGTAGGTCATCCGGGTACTTCTGGCATACTGATTTTCCAATTCTATGAATTCGGACATACTACTTAGCTCGCATACTGTTTTAGCATACTATATACTATGGGATTTTGGACGCAGCCTTGATTATTTGCATCAGCTGTGTCCGATTAGGGTTGAAGTAAAACTGCAGAGCTGCAGCCCTCCAGAAATTGACTTTGACATCTATGCCCTACAGGAAGAATGGCTTGTGTAGGGTTTTAACTTCTATTTTTTATTTTTATGGCTGGTTCATCACTGGTTTCAAGCTCTTCTGTACAAAGGAGTTTCAAATATGCCACGATGATGCAATTAAGAAATGGATGGATTTAGCTGTGGCAAGAGATCGGTTTCTGATGGGTTTTTTTCTGACAAGACATCAATTATAAAATAGGCCTTTTTATAGCCACTGTTTAGTCCTTTCTGTAAATCTGCCAATGAAATCATATGTGGCAAGCAATTTTTCAACAAGAGGCAACATAGTCTGACATGTTTTGGTCCATGACAGGACACTTATTAATAATCAAAATAAGGAAGCATAATCTATAGGTATAAGCAGACAAAAATTGTGCAGCCTGAGCCTGGCATTACAGTGCTGTTCCAACATATTTTTATTAAACATTATTATTGTTTTGACACTTTTTTTTCTTTTTTTTCTTCCTGTTTTATTTTTACAGGCTAAAGAAGTCACAGATGTCACAGAACTGTGTGATGAGCTGCTGCTTAAAGTGCAAAAGCATGGGTTTTAATGCTTTTCCCTCCTTTTTGTCTTCATTATTTGTGTTTGTTCGTTATTTGTATTTGTTCAAAACAATTTTAATAAAGTATTGAAGTATAAACCTTTGTCTTGACTCGTACTACTAAAGTTGTCAGAGCTGTGGGCTCACTCTGGTCCATGTCCTGCCTCTTTACACCGATGCTTTGATACACACACACAACACATTTATTTTGTTGATATTAAATGCCGCCTTAATCAAAAGTAATCAACTGTTTTCTCTTTACTTTGTTTTGAATGTGAACTTTCACATCTTACTTGAAGGCTTGTCCAGTTATTGGTCTAACCTTTGAGAAATTAGATGTGTATCAACTACCTTAACAAAGAGCAATTTCAAATAATAGTTACCGAATTTGCAATCTACTTCATGTGTTAGTCTTTGACTGATTGACCAATAAGAAATATTTTTTTATCTATTGGCAATGGTAGTGTTAACTGGTCCATTTTAAACTGGCAATGTAATGGCCTGTTTGCTCAGTGCATAGGTTGTCATTAAAACAAACAATTAGTTTATAGTGGTTTTAGAAATGCTATTTCTATTTATTTTTAAAAGTGAAAGTTAAAATGTTTCAAAGCCGTAATCCAGCAAACAAGATTTGTATTTATGGAAATGACCACATTTATTCAACAGTCTTTCACATAACCTATTGACAGTATGCCCTTGTGTTTTCCTAAATGCACTACTGAAACACACAGTAAAATATTCAATAATGAATACATGGCTTTGTGCTGCACTGATACAATGTCAAGACACCGTAGCAGATCATACAGAGACTCATGCGGCAAAACCCCAAGGGCAAATAAGCACAAACAATTCAGCAGCGACGTCACAGAACAATTCATTATTATTTACACAATAAATAAGTCACATCAGCACATTCAAGCTCCCAAGGCGAAGCTCTGATTCAGCATGTCTGTTAATGTAAAAACGTCACTGTCTGTAAATAATCCCCGCGGTCAGACATAACAGAGTCCTAAAAACATTCAACTTTTAGTCTATTGTGATAAAAATGTCATGACATTCTACAGCGGTGAAAGTGACGAGACACGTTTGTGGTTCAGTGCGATCTTCAGACGGTCACACTCGTAATACAAGCACTCTACTGTAAACAAGACCTCAGGCATGATTCAAAAATATCATTCATCCTTTTACGTTCATTAAATTGCCACAAAGGCTCTAAATGCAAATAAGTTTATACAGTCAATTAGTCGATAATAACCAGAATTCAGCCATGTTAGATTTCACCCGTTTGGTGTGTTACAGAATTACACTGGATTTCAGTAGCTCAAGACAAGGACGCATGGAACCAGCCATCAATTTACCTTATACTGAAAAAACATTATTGTAAGTGGACTAATCTTAATGGTACAATGCACCCAAATATGAAAATCTACTGAACTGGTTCCAACCATTTGAACTGTTTTCTTCTGTTGAACATGAGAAGATTTTTTTTGAAGAATTTTGGAAACTGGTAGCAACAGATGTTCATAGTAGGGGGAAAATACCATAGTTAACATTTGAAGAGGATCAAAAAGACAAGAATGGGTGTCGTCGAATAGTTTTAGGACAACTTTGATAAAAGGTTTTGATCAACTTTAAATGTTGACTAATGTATACTATAGAAGTCAATGGGTACTGAGGGTCTATTACAAAAAGTTTCTTAACTTAAAATGTGTTATGTTAGGATTTTTAAAAAAATTCATATTATGAAATTTCTTACAAAGGATTCCTTGCAGCTTAACATTAGTAAGACGAAGGAAATGTGTTGTGGGACAAAAAAAATACAAACATTTTGTGACCCTTTGCATATGAATGGGGAGGAAGTTGAACAGGTGAGTTCTTTTAAATATGTAGGTGTGGAAATTGACTTTCAATTCTCTTTTGATAAACATAAGGAAATGTTTTTAAAAAGGCTCAGCAGCGCTTGAGAAATTTTGATATTGAGAAGGACATTTTGATTGTCGTATATAAATCACTTATTGAATCTGTCCTTACTTTTAACATTGTAGCTCCCTCTAAAAGCAAAAATAAACTTTTAAGGTTAGTAAACATAGCGAGTAAAATAATTGGTGAGAGACAAACACCTCTCACTGATTTATCTATAGCAGCGACAAAAAGAAAAACCTCCACTATTGTGGAAGACTCTTCCCATCCTAAGCATGGTTCCTTTAAGTTACTTCTGTCTGGTAGACAATATAAAGTCCCTTTAGCAAAAAATGCTAAATACAAGAAGACATTTATTCCCGAAGACAGTTCCCGGAGGGCCGGAGTTCTGCACAGTTTAGTTCCAACCCTAATTAAACACGCCTGATCAAACTAATTAAGTCCTTCAGGCTTGTTTGAAACCTACAGGTAAGTGTGTTGAAGCAGGGTTGGAACTAAACTGTGCAGAGCTGCGACCCTCCAGGAACTGGCTGACTGACACCTGTGGTCTATAGTATTCTTGATTAGTTGGATCAGCTGTGTTTGATTAAGGATGGAGCAAAACTGCAGAGCTGCGGCCCTCCAGAAATCGAGGTTGAGACCTATGCGTTACATGGTTTCGTGTATAAGTGCGTAGCGTATATGCGTCATTTGGGACGCAACTTTTTGTTTGTTTATTTGGGTTTCATGACATTCCAGGTTTTATGGGCATTTTCATGGCGAGACAATGTATACTAGAAACTTATTATATTAAGGTTTTACACTTTTAAAGTGTATTTAGAAGAACCCTGTTAAAAATATCTTCAAAAGAATCCAGTGAATAAATTCATTCATTCATTTTCATTTCGGCTTAGTCCCTTTATTAATCTGGGGTCGCCACAGCGGAATGAACCGCCAACTTATCCAGCATATGTATTACGCAGCGGATGCCCTTCCAGCCGCAACCCATCTCTGGGAAACATCCATACACACTCACTCATTCACACACACTCACACACACACTACGGACAATTTAGCTTACCCAATTCACCTGTACCGCATGTCTTTGGAATTGTGGGGTAAACCGGAGCACCCGGAGGAAACCCACGCAAACACGGGGAGAACATGCAAACTCCACACAGAAATGCCAACTGACCCAGCCGGGGCTCGAACCAGCGACCTTCTTGCTGTGAGGCGAATGTGCTATCCACTCCGCCACCGTGCTGCCCAGTGAATAAATAAATACCCAATAAAAAATGTTTCATAGTCAAAGTGCTTTTACAAATAGAGGATGTGGGAGGATCTTCTCCAAGAATTTAAAACTTGTGTGACATCCTGGAGTGACCAATTCTACAATGGGTAAAAACTCTTTGATCCCAAGTAGATTTTTCCAACATTAAGGCTAATTTTATGAAGTTTGATATTTATATGTAGATTCCATTCTCTTTGCCATTTGTTAATAATGTATGAACAAATTGTTAGTTTTAGATCCAAAGAGGTGGGACGCAACTTTTAATTGTGTTATCAAATTTGACCATCCACCCTCAGGTATCTTACCAAGCAACCAACACTGCGCTAGCTGCTAATGAGTTAGCTTAAACAAAATGAATAAACAAAACAAAGCATTTTGTTATTGAAATCCAAAACCTTTACATTAAAAAATTTCAGGGTCCTTTGAGAGTCTTTCTACCATTAAACGTCTTTGTTCATTTTCAATCATCAATAAATGAAACGCCATTGTTGGAGAGTACAATTAAAAGCATTTTTTTAAATGAGCTTTTTTAAAGTTAGGCCCGTTTTTAGGGTTTTATTTAGTGAGGTTGGGATGTTTCTGTAAGACCACCTTCATATCTGTATCTAAGATATCGCACTTAGGAAATGATGTTCTAAATGTGGTCCTAATTGAAATGAAAGCAGATTACCAAACAGATAGGATAAGATACTAAAGTTAGGATCTTTCTGTAACGCATCTCATAGTTTCCAAAATGTTTCTAAATCGCTTCTTTTGTGTTCAGAAGTAGAAACAAACTCAAGATTGGAACAAGTGGAATTAATATTCATTTTGGGTGATCTATTCCCCTATACCAATGTAAAATATACATTTCTTAGTGAAGAAAATGATCAGTTCTAGCATGTTTTCCCTTTAAAACATTTAAATTATTCTTTATAGATGAATGCTATACTATACTTTACTATATGAATTGTCTAAAAGGTGTAATATCTCCCTTTTGAGCAGGCTAACATGTCTTTGTGCTTCTACACTGACTTATGCTACATTAAAGTTTGAACATGTTAATGCATTAAGCACTGCAGCTTGCATGAGATTATCAGCTACTGCTAGTGGATATCCTTTAAATCTTTCTCTAAGCTATTAGCAAGGTAGATTTCGCAAGCCAGAACTGAAACTTAAAAAAAAAAGATGTGAAACTCCTACGCTCATTGACAGTTTTCCCCACACTTTATGGAAGTAAGCTTTCACAACACATTCATGGAGATCTGAGAAGACTGGTGTGTTTCTGTTGAGTTTACATTGAGTGCTTCTCGATTTAGTGTCTGTTTGTGAAAACTGACTTTAAAAGAGCATTTTGGGTTTAGTTTTTAAGTTGCAGCAATTGTGACAAAAGTTGATTACCACAAAATAATCGAATCCCCCCCAAATAAAATAATAATGGTTAATAAAACAGTAACAGTAAGGTTTTTTCACTTAAAATAAAAGGAACACAATTTTTAAGGACTGAAATCTTAAGACTTAATTTATTTTTTCAAATACGAACATAAAACTCCAGACCTTGATAAATCTTCAGCTAAACACAAAAAGATAATCTGAATAATAACCAGTTGATAACCAAACGCTTTCAGTTCATTAACAATCTTTCTAATAGCATACTTGGTACTCCACTGAAGAAAGTAATATATATTTGGTATATTTAACTATATATAGCCTATAATATAGCATATATTTATTCATTCATTTTCTTTTCGGCTTAGTCCCTTTATTAATCTGGGGTCGCCACAGCGGAATGGAACGCCAACTTATCCAGCATATGTTTTACGCAGCGGATGCCCTTCCAGCTGCAACCCATCACTGGGAAACATCCATACACAATATATAGCATATATATATATATATATATATTTTTTTTTAAAGACTAAAATAACTAAACAAATGGCTAAATGGTCATTTAAAAAAAGACCAAACTAAATTCTTACATTAACAATTAAAAATAACACTGTTTGGAACAAAATGTGGGTAAATGATGACCGATTTTTCATTTTTGGATGAACTACACCTTAAAAAGACGAAAGAGGAGCTTAAATCTTAGTACATTTTTAACTGTAAAGTGTGTAAATCATACGTTTATGGTATTATTAAAACATCTGTTTATTATCAATGCGACACCATTGTAAAATTGGCTATAAATTTACACACAAAAACTTTTACACAAAACAATTTAGTCAGAATAAAATAATTTGATCCCACGCACATTGTTCAAACTTTTGGCTATTCTATTAAAATAGTGGGTATTTATCTCAATGAAACCCCATATTCCTTAGAAGTAGAAAAATATATAATTTTTTTGTGGTAATCAATATTACATCACAAATGCTGCCAAGCTAACGTTTATCATCTCAATCGGCAAGTGCATACTAGATTTAGTGTGCAATAATACAAGCGTGTTTTTGTCGATTTTATCGGACAGGCCTACAGTAAGTGTGCTTATGATGATCATATGCAGATATTCAGCCAGTAAAATCTGAATCATTTCATCACCTCAAGAAACTGGAAGCCATGACGGGCATTGTTTTTGAAGGGCTGTTAAATACGCAGAATCTCAGATGACCTTTTCAAGTAATTTTCACATTTCCGTGGTCTCCCAGTCACCTTCAATACCCTCAGCTAAAGTCGTCCCTCTCCACTGAAGAAGGTTAATGTGGATAAAGCTCTATTTGATCATGGGGTCATCTCCTCCTGGAGAGGTCAGAACAGGGAAGTCCACAAAGGGCTCGGTTTTGTCCTCTTGGGGCGAGTGGATGTTGGCGTCCGGCATGGAGGAGAAGGCCAGGTGATCGTGCTCCAGGATGGCCAGACGGTCCTGCGGTTTCTCCTTCTTCAGGTAAAACATCTTGCGGAGCTGCTTGAGCTGCTGGAGCTCACAGAAGGTCTCCAGCACCACCAGCATGGCGATCAGGCCCAGCAGGAGATAGACTGCGGGACGACAAACCAAGGAATGTAAACACTCTCGCTCTGTGTTTATGCTAGCTTTTGAGTTTTACTGTGTGTTTTACATCAGATATTCCTCTGTTCTGATTGTCTGTGTGTGTCTTGCTTCAGTGTGTTTTACCCAAAAGGAGTTTTTTTTATCTAAATGAAAAAGGCTGACTTCTTTATGGTCACATTTGCAATTTAAAGGCTTAACTTCACTGTAAATGAGCAGTTTTCCGTATTTTGTGATTCATGTTTTTATTTTTATTTTTTTCCCCCTGGTTCATTTATGCTTATGAATTGCATAACAGGACCTTTATCTTTCTTGCAAGAACTTTTAACCTTGAAAAGTAAAAAAAAAGTCACTTTTATTAACATAAATAGTTTAAAGTGATATATTGTCTGGGTTGGTGTTGTATACAAAAGGTACAAAAACCTAGTAATAAACTGCCAGTATATTTTCTGTTATTTTACAGACTTATTATTACTTATTTATACATTATATTATTTCAATCTTCTAAAATGTAAATAAAAGTCACTTTGTTGAACTGTAGAGTTGAATTCTCCACATCAAAAGTCGACAGAGCAGAGATTAACATCCCATAATCCAATTCACGACTGTAAATAAATGGAAAACACACAATATGGAAACTGTTAATTTACAGATATTTTTTACAGTGTAGGTTAATTAGATTTGGCTAGAAAACCAAGAAAAAAAACATATAATAGGAAATTCTGTGGGAAAAAATCCTGCTCTGTTAAACATCTCTTGGGGAATTTTTAAAATATAAATAAATTCACAGGAGTTGATCATTTTGTCTTCAATTTTGTGTGTATGTGTGTGTATATATAGTTGAAGCTAGAATTATTAGCCATCCTGAATTATATTGTAATATTTATTTCTCCAATCTCTGTTTAACTAATGTTTTCAACACATTTCTAAACATAATAGTTTTAATAACTCATTTCTAATAACTGATTTCTTTTACCTTTGCCATGATGACAGTAAATAATATTTGACTAGATATTTTTCAAGATACTAGTATTCAGCATAAAGTGCAATTTAAAAGCTTAACTAGGTTAATTAGGTTAACTAGGCAAGTTAGGGTAATTATGCAAATCATTGTATAATGATGGTTTGTTCTATAGACAATCAAAAAAATATATTGCTTAAAAACTGCTAATAATATTGACCTTATATTAAAATTGGTTTTAAACAATTATAAACTGCTTTGATTCTAGCTGAAATATAACAAATAAGACTTTCTCCAGAAGAAAAAATATTATAGGAAATATTTGAAAAAGAAAAAAAAAAACTCACAGGAGGGTGAATGATTGAGACTTTAACTATATATTGATATATAAATATAATATGAAATTAAAACATTTCATTTAGTAGCCCCCCCCCCCTAAAAAAATATTGTTCTCAGTTATACTTGAATCTCAAATAACTAAAATACAATTTATTAAAAAATATATATTTTAAAAAGAAACAAAAACATATATGTTGCTAAATACACCTTTTAGAAGAGCAATAAACTAGTTATATTATAAAATTATATTAATTAATATAAAATTAAGTTCTGCCCTGTTTCTTCATGGAATACATCCAACAGAGAGAGTGAGAGAAAAAGAAATTAAATTCCACTAGTCACCTTGTGTGGGAATTATTCACAAATGGCGCTTCCTCCACAATTACACTACGACAGCAAATGTGGCTCTTTCTCACCGGCCTCCGCATAGAAAAACGGGACCATCTGCATCAACTAAACCCACACGAGTACACCAACAGGCAGCCATGTGGTGTTTCGTGCAACTTTCTGAAAAACGAGAGCAGCTCTGCTTCATAAATAATACACTAGATGGAGCAGCAGAGCAGCGAGGAAGGAACAGCTTGTACCTTGAATAACTCCCCTTTTACCTTCATTTTATCATCTGCTTCTATGACAGCAGGACAGACTTTTACAAGATGATGATTTATCACATGAAAGAAAGTAAACTGGGATTTTTTTGCTGTTTAATTTTATACTGTTCGGTGTTTCACTTCTAGTTTTCACACTAAGAGAAAGTGAATCCACAGGTGTGTTTGCTCAGTGAACCATGCTTAGCTGTGTAAATGTGAGGAACAGAAAACTGGACCACAACATTTTAGCATTTCATTTTAATTTAGCATTTAAGTTTAAACGGTAATATTAAATTCAATTTGACAATACTTAAAATGATTATTATTTTCAGAATTTAAGGTAATGTGAAATTAAATTAGACAATTCTTAAAACAAATTTAATAAATTAATAATAATAATAATAATAATAATAATAATAATAATAATGGGCAGCACGGTGGCGCAGTGGGTAGCACAATCGCCCCAGAGCAAGAAGGTCGCTGGTTCAAGCCCCGGCTGGGTCAGTTGGCGTTTCTGTGTGGAGTTTGCATGTTCTCCCCATGTTTGCGTGGGTTTCCTCCGGGTGCTCCGGTTTCCCCCACAATTCCAAAGACATGCGGTACAGGGGAATTGGGAAAGCTAAATTTTCTGTAGTGTGTATGAGTGTGAATGAGTGTGTATGGATGTTTCCCAGTGATGGGTTGCAGCTGGAAGGGCATACGCTGCGTAAAACGTGCTGGATAAGTTGGCGGTTCATTCCGCTGTGGCGACCCCAGATTAATAAAGGGACTAAGCCGAAAAGAAAATGAATGAATAATAATAATAATAATTCCTTATGCCTCACAGTGGCGCAGTGGGTAGCACGTTCGCCTCACAGCAAGAAGGTCGCTGGTTCGAGCCCCGGCTGGGTCAGTTGGCGTTTCTGTGTGGAGTTTGCATGTTCTCCCTGTGTTGGCGTGGGTTTCCTCCGGGTGCTCCGGTTTCCCCCACAAGTCCAAAGACATGCGGTACAGGTGAATTGGGTAAGCTAAATTTGTCCGTAGTGTATGAGTGTGAATGGGTGTGTATGGATGTTTCCCAGAGATGGGTTGCAGCTGGAAGGGCATCCGCTGCGTAAAACATATGCTGGATAAGTTGGCGGTTCATTCCGCTGTGGCGATCCCAGATTAATAAAGGGACTAAGACGAAATGAAACTGAATGAATGAATGAATAATTCCTTACATTTGTATAGCGCTTTTCTGGACACTCAAAGCGCTTTACACATTGGGGGAATCTCCTCATGTTTATCTGAATTATCAAATGAGAAATCAAAATTTACAATTCTTAAAAATTAAATCTGAATTGTACAGTAGTTATTGTAAGTTATTCATCAATTTATAAATCCATAATCTTAAATCCAATTTATTACTTCTAAATAAATACTTTCTCTTCAAAAATGTCTCTGATGACATGTTTGCTTGCCTGCTGGTTTGTCCATTCACACACATTTTTATCATCACATGATCTCTTAGAACAAAATAACATGACTTTTTTTATTGGGCATACTGGAATTTGTTCGGTAAAAGTGTTTCCATCGTAGTTTATGCACATTGTTTTTTTCTTATCGAATAAAAAGTTTATGCTGCTCAATTATGCGCATACATTTTTTCCATTGCATTTTCTAAATTTATGTGCATCTTGGCATTTCCATCAATAATTTTTTATGTGCATATCCACAATGTGCATACAAATAGGTGGATGGAAAATACTACCAGTCCTTTGATAGAAAACAAAAAAACAAAACATAAACAGGACAAATAAAATTAACCCCTGTGGCTCCTGACAATACATTGAAGTGAAATAGAATACTACAATATTACAACATTACACTATTATTACCTTTATTCCACAACCTCGGCAAACAATCCTGAACATGTTCCTGGCATTTCCACACGTATTAATTTTGTTTAGCCTGTATGTGTTTTACTGACTCTCAAAGTATAGCTGTAAGCATTTGACTTGCTTTTAAAGAAATCACAAGTAAAAAAATGTCCTAGTAAAGAAAAAAGTCACCAATACATCTTGTGCTTAATAACATTTATTTTTAACCATCCCTTTCATACTCATTCATCGATAAACATTCAGGTCCTAAAGTCTAAAAATCCACACTACAAGTTCAAACCTCTTTTAAAAAGATGGATTAAAAGTCACATAAAAATTCAGATAAATGAATGTACTTAGCACTACAGCTCCAATAGTACAGCACTATCTAATATGCATTCAGTGCACACCAAAAGAAAGCAAAGCATAAACTACACTCACACTATATAACATAGAAGATCACATATTCTTTGAGAGGAAGGGGAGAATTATTTAAAAAGATTTGTAATCCATTTTTGAATGATATACCATGATTTGATTTGACGAAATAGTTTTTTCCCATTGGTTTATACTGTATCTCCTGCCTTGTTATGTATTTATTATGATTATATTTATTTATTTTTATATACTGTGTGTGTGTGTGTATGTTTTACTGTAGTTTGTTTGTTGCTTAGTTTAGATGTTCTGTATTGTTCATTTTTATGTATTGTTATAATTAAAAAAATAGAAAGTACACTCACCAGTGATGCCCAGTTTGTAGAGCTCACGAAACTTCTGGTTAAAGGCCTCTCCGGGCACATAGTCACCCAGGCCGATGGTGGAAAGGGAGATAAAGCAGAAGTAGAAGGACTCTAGAAAGTTCCAGTTCTCTTCTAGGGCAGAGAAGATGGCGGCAGGGATGAGGAAGAAGCAAGACACAGCCATGACAGCCAGCAGAGTCGCATGAACCAGGGCCACCAGGGGTTTAGACAGACCCCAGTGTGTGTGAACATACATGATGGGCCTCCACGTGCTGTAGACCATGATCCTTTGCACCACTGCCGTGAGGAAGAGAAGGGTGAAGGGGATGCCAATCACTGAATAAATGATGCAGAACGCCTTCCCGCCATCAGAGAGAGGGGCAGTGTGACCGTATCCTGTGAAATGTAAAAAAAGCACAGCAAATTAATCATGAAATGGGACTCACTGTGGTCCTTTTTACAAGATGTAATGTACAGTAAATCTTAGTTTATACAGAATGTGCCTTAAAATAATCCACACATTATTTAATCCACACACTATTAACTATTAATCAACTCAGTATTAATTACTGGCATATTACCTGCCTATTATTAAGATATTAAGTGTTTATTAGTAGCTATAAAGTATGATCTTATTCTTCATTCCTAATCCAACCCAAAACCTAAACCCAAGTACTACCTTACTTCATTTACATTTAGCAGATGTTTGTGATTTACAATTGAGGAGGCATTAAGAGATTCAAGAGGCAATACACACAAGAAGTGCTAATTATACAAATGAACTTTTAGTGCTCAGAGAATTTAGTGCTAGAGTTAGGAGTGTTGTTTTTTTTACAGAGAGAGAAGAGTGTTTCTACAGGTGGTTTGTCAAGCCCACTCACCTGTTTTTATAGTTATACTAACTATTAATAAGCAGCAAATTAGTAGTTTATTGAGCCAATAGACTTAGTTAATGGTTTGTTAATAACATGAATTGTGACTTATGAATAAAGTGTTAATTCAGTCTTTAAATGCAAATGAGCTGCTGCATCCCGCCCTCTTTTCCAGTAGAAGGCGGGCCTATCCAGCCTGTCTAAGATACTCTGCTTGGTTTTCATCATGTCTGACATGCTCATGTGACTTTGCAGTTCTTCTGAATGTGTTTTAAAGCCATGTAAGTTTAAACTCCTCGTATTTATTTTTTGAGTGTATACACAGAAAGTTTCATTTGTTTATTAGAAGTACAGCAGTGTAAAATATAGTAAAATAAACTGCAAAAGAAAAACAGAAAATCACTCACTGCTCTTGAAGAGAACATTTCTTTAATGCAGTGAGCTATGCTGATAGGACAGATTGTCGTAGGGGCGGGGCTACTGATTTATGAGTGGGTGGATTTCTAAACATTATATGCTGGTTCTTTGCACACACCGTGTACACACATGAATGTTCAAACACCACATAAAAGTTGATTCTACTTAATGATCCGCTTTAAAGTCCACATAAACCGGTAGCTGCAACTGCTTTTTAATTATATTGTGACGTAGTTCCTAGAGTAACGAAATATTAAATGAAAAAACAGTGGGCGTGGCTTGTTTTTCGACTGTGAGCTGATTGGATGTAGTTAAGTAGGCATTTCATTCAAAAAGATCAGGAAAAGGGTTTTAGAAGAGTTATTACAATCTAACAGACACCTCCTCCTCACCATATCTGTTTGTTGTCAAAAGGGGAGGGGTGTGTTGAAGTATGTTAGCCACGCCCTATACCTAAAACATAAGTAATCTGACAATTTAACTGAAAGAAACTAACAGGAAGTGCATTTTCAGATTTAATTATAGATTACATTATTATAAGTATTTTAAGCATTGCCTTTTACATAGCCATTTCCTTCATGAGTCTAGCTTAACATGCATCAACACGTCTTCTCTTCACTGAAAACAAAACTATGCTGTTTCACAGCTATTCCCAGACACAGATTAACACCCAGTAAGCCCCCATCCTGGATTATCAATGAATTAATCATTTAGTCCAGCACTGTAATTTAATTTCTTGTTGTGTATCCCTGAAATAAACAGATTATATTGCTCTCATTTCTGCTCTCAGCAGTTTAATGCTTCCCTGGAGCTCACAAGTAATGGGCAATCTCACATTATGGACATACACAATCAGGTTAGTTCGTAGGCTCTTACTAAATGCCTCGGGCTCCTGACACAAACTTGCTAGAGACAGATTTGCATTAAGGAGAAAGTCGCTTAATAAGGAAAGTAAGGACATAGATGAAAATAAAATTAAAAACTGTTTCTACTTATAAGCTTAAATGTTAAACTTCACCCAAAAATTTACTTACAAAGTGTTTCCAAAACATGTGGTTATTTTATGGTTGAACACAAAAGTTTGTGGAACTATTCATTTTTATAATTAAAATTAAAATATGAAATAACTGGTCAATAGCTGAACAAATGGAGGATACATAATGATGACAGAATTATCACTTTTAGGTGAACAAACCCTTTTAATGCTTTTGCTTTTGTTTGTGTTAATGATGAAATGACTCTTAATGTGATACCTTTCAAAAAAGTGATTTATTTTATTACTTGGCAAGGATATATGAAACTGATCAAAAATCTATTTTTAACGTTACAAAAGGTGTTTCAAATAAACACTATTCTGTTTAACAGAAATATTTAACATAAATATACATATATTTAAATATTCTAAACAATAGATAGAATTTGTTTCATCAAAAACCAAATCAGCATATTAGTATGATCTCTGAAAGATCATGATAAACTAAAGACTCCTATAACAGATAATGAATTACATTTTAAAATATGTGAACAAGAAAACCACTTTGAATTGTAATATTATTTTATAATATCACAGTATATACTGTATTATGGGTGACACAGTGGCTCAGTGGTTAGCACTGTAGCCTAACAGCAAGAAGGTTGCTGGTTCGAGTAACGGCTGGGCCAGTTGGCGTTTCTGTGTGGAGTTTGCATGTTTTCCCCGTGTTCGCGTGGGTTTCCTCCGGGTGCTCCGGTTTCCCCCACAGTCCAAAGACATGCGCTATAATGAATAAGCTAAATTGGCCATAGTGTATGTGTGTGAATGAGTGTGTATGGATGTTTCCCAGTGCTGGGTTGCAGCTGGAAGGGCATCTGTTGTGTAAAACATATGCTGGATTAGTTGGCTAATAAAGGGACTAAGCCGAAGGAAAATGAATGAATGAATGAATGCTGTATTATTGGTCAAATAAATGCACCTTTGGTGAGACATCTTCCATTTACCAACCCAAAACATTTGAACGGTTGTGCAAGTAATAAAATGTAAAGAAATATATACACATTTAAATTAAAATGTCATAATTCATGTTGCGCGTTTGTGTGGACATCAATGACGTCAAATCATGCTGCTTTTTGATACATTTCTGAACAATCAGACTTCAGGGTTTCTTTTTCTTTTCATGGAATTTGGTAAAATGGATGAAAATAATCCAACAGATCTATAGTGAAGAAGGGATGTGACTCATTCTCTTCAGCAGAATCTAGACTAAAATTTGGTCATATTTTGCAAAGTACTAACAACCATTCAAAAACACACCACACATGCCGATTGTGGTAGCATGTTTTTTCTGTAGTTTGTGCCATGTTAACAGTAATAACAGGGCTAAAACAATATACAATCCAAATTCAACATGGAGATAACTTTCATTAAGCATGTTCATTAAGAACATGAAAACAGAAAAGAACATATTTGCCATTTCAGGTTAAAAAAAAGAAAGACCTGTGGTCACCGCTAAGGTTTTTCTCCACTCTCTATCAACTTGTCTTGTTCAAAGTTCCTTTTGAAGATAAAAAGAAGGAAGATTTGAAAATATCTTTTACGCAACTTTCAAGGTATTGCATGTCTGTGTTAATTATATAAAAATTACAAATCTGTCTTTCTTGGTAAATCACGACAGCATTTTTACTCATACTGGCCAGTTCACCCTTCTCCAACAAATCCAGTGGTAACTGGGCTTTGATGAAACGATGTGTTATCGTGGTTGTGTTTTCTAGATCGGAGTGTAAACCAACTGTTAAAAAAAAACGTATAAAATTAACTGTATAATTTTAAGCAGAAAATATTGATCATACTTTTATAAAACTATTTTATAAAACGATTTACAGAAAATGTCCATCAGTGTAAAGTAGGGCTGTGCAAAATATCAAACTATTATTGTTATCGGCTGCACAATATATCAAAAGATTATTGTTATTGGCTGCACAATATATCAAAAGATTATTGTTATTGGCTGCACAATATATCCCAAAAAAATGTATTATTATTGGCTGCACAATATATCGAAAAAGTATCATTATCGTGATAATAGTATATGAAATATTCATATGGCAGAGAACTGCAATAAATGAAATGCTGCATGCATAGGTTGTTTATACAAATCTGACCAATCAGATGGGGCCTTTACTATCTTTTGTTTGGTAAACCTAGAGCTGAAAGTAAATACTAATGCTGGGAGACATAAGAGGAAAATGACAACAGCCAATAAGAATCTGAATTTCCGCCAAGGTTTTCAGTCATTCGTGATGTTTTTAAAGTCTATATATTTTTCAATTTAATTAGCTCAGAAAAAAATATCAATTACCTGATTATTTTAGTATGATCATTACATAAATATATATATTTTTATTATTGCTGATAAAATAATGTTTTTAAAAGTTAAATCGTTAAAACAAATATCGTTATTGCTAGGGCTGGGCAATTAATCGAAAAGTAATCGAAGTCGACATTCAGATAATGATAATCAATCAAATTTTTCCAGGACAATTTTTTAAATTACTTTCCCTACCACGTGTGGAGTCATGTAACCCCGCTTTGTTAAGGCTTTACTTCTGCGGCCACTTTGCAGCCCCATCTGTTCTCTGGTCAAGTAGGACGATGGACCCATTCTTGAGCCTTACGTTGCACTACATTGAGAAGAGATACTGCTTATTTTCTACTTGTAATATGAAAAACATTGAAAATAATTTATTTTCTTTCCAAAAGTGCAAAGTTTTGCTAAGTTTGGCTTCTGAATTATACTTTTATTCCTCTTTGACTAAAAATAACTCAATTCAATATTCAATATTCATTCATTCATTCATTTTCCTTTTCGGCTTAGTCCCTTCATTACTCCGGGTCGCCACAGCGGAACGAATCGCCAACTCATCCAGCATTTGTTTCACGCAGCGGATGCCCTTCCAGCTGCAACCCATCACTGGGAAACATCCACATACACTCATTCACACACATACACTACAGACAATTTAGCCTATCCAATTCACCTATAGCACATGTCTTTGGACTTGTGGGGGAAACCGGAGCACCCGGAGGAACCCCACGCGAACACGGGGAGAACATGCAAACTCCACACAGAAATGCCAACTGACCCAGCCGAGGCTCGAACCAGCGACCTTCTTGCTGTGAGGCGATTGTGCTACCCACTGCGCCACCGTGCGGCCCCGATTCAATATTGTATTTTAATATAGTATACTATTTGGGACATAAAAACGTATAAAAACTTAATGTAGTAAATACGACATGAAAAATAATTAAACACATTTTTCACACCAAAAAGGTGAATAAATTGTTTCATTTCAAAAATGTGATTTTCTGAGTATTATATTGTCAGGCTATAAAGGATTAACGGGTATTGTGCTGGCACATGCTGGGGCTTGTCATAAAGAAAGTTTCTTTTTCCAAGAAAGAGGGGTGGTTTGGTTTCATTAAATGTTTTCCTTTGTTTGAGAAATAATAGGGGTACAGTTTAGCAGAACTGATAATGAAAGTAGGAACTATAAGAACTTCCTTCTGATCATGCAGACCGGTATTTGTTCACAACCTGAACACCACATCAAATTGTAGCATTCTTCAATTAAGTCTGTTTTATGCCCATTTGGCAATTGGATACCTGTCTCAATGTAACATTGCTGTGTTAAGGCAGGTGTTAAATGACAGGTGAGACAGCTTTCCAAAGAGACCCAAGATAAACACACACACACACATATACAGGTGAAGTCAAAATTATTAGCCCTCCTGTGAATTTTGTTTTCTTTTTCAAATATTTCACGAATTATGTTCAACAAAGCAAGGAATTTTGTTTTATTTAGGCTAGAATAAAAGCAGTTTTAATTTTGTTTAAAACCCTTCATTCATTCATTCATTTTTATTTCGGCTTAGTCCCTTTATTAATCTGGGGTCGCCACAGCGGAATGAACCAGCAACTTATCCAGCATATGTTTTACGCAGCGGATGCCCTTCCAGCTGCAACCCATCACTGGGAAACATCCACACACACACCCATACACTACGGACAATTTAGCCTACCCAATTCACCTACCCAATACCACATGTCTTTGGACTTGTGGGGAAAACCGGAGCACCCGAAGGAAACCCACGCCAACACGGGGAGAACATGCAAACTCCACACAGAAATCCCATTGTTTAGAACCCTTTTTGAAGGTAAATATTATTAGCTCCCTTAAGCAATATTTTTTCGATTGGCTACAGAACAAACGAGTTATACAATGATTTGCCTAATTACCCTAACTTGCCTAATTTACCTAGTTAAATTTCACTTCAAGCTGAATACTAGTGTTTTGAAAAATATCTATAGACTGTCAAGGAATAAATCAGTTATTAGAAATTAATTATTAAGACTATTATGTTTGGAAATATGTTGAAAAAATATTCTCTCCATTAAACAGCACACGGGGGAAAGTATAAAAGATTATAAATGTATATATAATTACGCTATTTATATAACCATTGACGTCCATAGTAGGAAAAACAAATACTATCAGTATTATCAGAATCAACAGTTACAGGTTTCCAACATTTTACATAATGTCTTTTGTCTTCAACAGAAAAAAATACAATCAATCAGAATTGTGACAACAGGTGACTGTTGAGCAAGTGACATAATTTTCAATTTTGGGTGAACTGTCCCTTTAAATAGCCTATTTGTCACTGCAGAACGATTAAAACTAAAAATTTTAAATCAGATCATATTGGCTCCCGAGAGTGTCAGGATGCCACGTTAGATGTTTAATGTCCTGCTGCCATATAAGTTTACGATACATCCGCAATGCTCGTTCACTCGCTCACTCACTCACCTGTGGTCGATAAGACGGTGCTCGCAAAAAACAAAGAAGAGGTGAAGTCCCAGTTCCAGCTAGCCGAAGCGTTGTTGAGGATAGACACCCCATAATTGCTGGCCTCCAGGGCTTTGGACAGAAACCTCTCGAGCCGCTCCTCGGACAGACACTGGTGCTCCTGGAGGAAAAGTCTCTTGATCTCCCTGAGCTGCTGGCGAAGGTCGTCTTCATACGGCAGCTCCACCGAGGAAAACACCACAGCTCCGAAGATCAAATACAGCACGTAGCCGAGCACCAGGAACAGAAAATACCACGCCGATTTGTTGCTCTGTATCAGGCGCACGCACGAATTACCGGCGAGGGACTGAAGCATCTTGTGCTCGGCTTCTAGACCCGAGGGTGCTGATGTAGGCTCTGGATGCGGGTCAGATGCGTTTTAATGCTCGAGCTGCTCCGAATGAGGCGCGCAGGACATCGAGCGCGCGCGTAACGGGGATGTGACGTCAGCAGCAGCAGCGGCTCTCGCCCACCAGGTAACGTCTAGAGAGGAAAGAGAGACAGCATCTGATGACTACATCCTCCTCCTGCCTGAATGATAATTGCAATCTGAGGCAGAGGTTGAAAACAAAGAAGTACTTTGTTATTGTTGTTCTATTTTAGGTCTTTATAATGATTTCAGACTGTATGATAGAGCACATCTGTCACTGTGTAGAAATCTGATATGCAAATCACATATATGGCATACAGGTTTGTGTTTGGGATTTCACATACTTAAAATATGTAATATATTCAACACATTTCAATATATTGCACAATTGTCCATTTACATATACATACAATCACGGGCCACTTTATTAGGTACAACAAGGTACTGGAAATATTCCTCAGATATTTTGGTTCATATTGACATGATAGCATCACGCAGTTGCTGCAGATTTGTCGGCTGCACATCTATGATACGAATCTTCTGTTCATGTTCAAGAAACCAGTCTGAGATGATTCACGCTTTATGCCATGACGTGTTATCCTGCTGGAAGTAGCCATCAGAAGATGGGTACACTGTGGTCATAAAGGGATGGACATGGTTAGCAACAATACTCAGGTAGGCTGTGGCATTGACACGATGTAAAATTGGTACTAATAGGCTTAAAGTGTGCCAAGAAAATATCCCCTACACCAATAAACCACCACCACCAGCCTAAACCATTGATACAAGGCAGGATGGATCCATGTTTTCATGTTGTTGACGCCAAATTTTGACCCTTCCATCCGAATGTCTCAGAGGAGAAATCGAGACTCAGACCAGGCAACATTTTTACAATCTTCTATTGTCCAATTTTGGTGAGCCTGTGTGAATTGTAGCCTCAGTTTCCTGTTCGTAGCTGACAGGAGTGGCACCCAGTGTGGTCTTCTACTGCTGTAGCCAATCTACCTCAAGGTTGGATGTGTTGTGCGTTCAGAGATGCTCTTCTGCATACCTCGGTTGTAACAAGTGGTTATTTGAGCTACTGTTGCCATTTTATCAGCTTGAACCAGTCTGGCCTCTGACCTCTGGCATCAACAAGGCATTTGCGCCCACAGAACTGCCGCTCACTGGATATTTTCTCTTTTTCGGATAATTCTCTGTAAACTCTAGTGATGGTTGTACGTGAAAATCCTAGTAGATCAGCAGTTTCTGAAATACTCAGACCAGCCCGTCTGGCACCAACAACCACGCCACATTCAAAGTCACTTGAATCACCTTACTTCCCCATTCTGATGCTCGGTTTGAACAGCAGCAGATCATTTTGACCATGTCTACATGCCTAAATGCATTGAGTTGCTGCCATGTGATTGGCTGATTAGAAATTTGCGTTAATGAGCAGTTGGACAGGTGTACCTAATAAAGTGTCCAGTGAGTGTATATTTCTGCCACTGCATGGAATTACATCTCCAAATTGTTTTGCTATAATTTTATGTTCACAAATGGCCATACATCACATTTATATATGGGTATTGCATACAGTCTTTACCACTAATTTTATATGTATGTATGCTATTTTATGAAGGTTTTTTATGTATTTATTTTCCAAAAGGTCGGTTGAGCTTCCTTACAATGCCATTTGAACTATTCCAAATCATAATCTTACTAATTAACAAATCCAGCATTCTCTGGAATTATATGAACGGAAGTTGTTTCAGACTGATGTTATTTTTTTGTAGAGCTGTTTTGACAGAGTTTGCATTATACCCTCTGCAAAATGCTGGGTTGTCCTATAACCCAACATTGGATCAAATATGGGCAAGCCAGTTGTTGAGTTACAAAGGGTTATCTTTATTTCTGAGAGTGTTGCTGCTGGAGTTTTTTTCACTAAAATGAACAAACCTATTACATTCTTGCAAGGATCAGACTACATCAGTGTTGCCGGATGCTTATGATTCACTAAAATTAATCATTCTTTTGAGAATTTGCCTAACTTGAGTGGTAAGTTCTAACTTGCCTAACTTGAACTGAACTACAATTCATAACTACAATGTTTTTCATTTACTAAAAAAGGTTTCTGCTTTTTAGAAAAATAGATATTAAACATGATACATGGATGAGTTCAGTTTAAAAGACCTCTCAATATGACCTCTCATTTAATCATGCTGTTGAGACTTTAACCCGTGAGGTTATAAAGATATATAAGCTTACTGATAAACACAATCTAACCTGTCACACATTTCAGAACTATGGCCCCTATTCTCTACACATTAGAGAGTTAAATTTTTTTCTACGGCCTTGTTTCTTGAAGATGACCCAAACACATTCAGGGTAACAGTCAGTGAGTCAGTGTGAAGTTGAGATGGAACTTATTGTCTTTTTGGTGGGCCAACTAGGAAATGGTTTCCTGCTCATTCAACAGCATTTAAACACACTTAAAAATAAAGGTTCTTTATTGACATCCATGGAACTTTTTAATTTCACAAAAGGTTTTTTTTCAGTGTAAAATGATTATGAAAATGCTCTTCGCACCATGAGATGGTTCTTTGAGGAACAAAAAAAATCACTTCTGGTTCTTGCTTTCACCATAAAAGGCATAGTTTACCAAAAATTAAAAATTCTGTCTTCATTTATTCATCCTCCACTGTTTCTTTCAAACACAAAGGAAGATATTTTGAAGAATGTTGGAAAAACCAGCCATTGACTTCATAGTAGTTTTTGTTAATATTGTCAACGGCTGCTTGCAACATTTTTCAGAATATCTTGTTTTATCTTCAACGGAAAAAGAATTTCATAAGTGTAGAGGCAATTGAGTGTGAGGAAATTGTGAGGATTGAGGGGACTTGATGAAAGAGGCTAGGACAAAATATTTGTCAAGGAAAATAAAACAACAAAAATATCAAACACAAAGTGAATTATTACAGTGCTTTTATTTGGCACAAAGTGCAGCCACAAAATTCAAAAAAGAAAACCTGAGCAATGGAAAAATAAAATGATTTGATGTTGTCTTTTGTAAATGTAAAAGGGATTTTGTTTGCTATTACACACATTCATATTAATCATTCTGATTATTATAATCATAAAGTGCCACTGTTCAGTACAAATGATGCCTATAATGTAAGACTGCTTTAATGCAATTTCCAACAACTGCAGCAACATAATACCAATATATCTCGCCTTATAGATTCTTAACAGATTCATTTTGCAAGTTGCTGTTTGACTGACTGAAATCTGTCCTGCCATGTCAACTTATAGACTAGTCTAAGAGGGCAGTTTAAACATTGCTATATCACTTATTTATATCAAAACTTAAAATCCACAACAACATCAAACAGGCCTTCTATGACTTTTATCTGACGTTTTCATCCTCTCCTTTGCCAGGCTGTGCAGATGCTAAAAATAAAGGCTGTTCTGTGATTGCGTGTTATTTCGGGGTTTCTGTATAGGGAATTGCAAGCTCTGAGCAGTAAGATGTTAGGCTTAAGGTGAATTGCAAAATGTCTGTTTACTGCTGCACTAGTTTGGTACAGTCTGCACATCATACAGTCTGTACCAATCTGTCAGCAGACAGTTTGCACAAAGCAGTGACAATTGGATGTTTGAGTTGTAGGATTGTAACCACTATACAGGCTTTAAAGGGAACACATCTCTCTAGGGGTCAGACTAGTGGATTTTGTGATGAAATTAAACGTCTAGCATGGAATAGAGGTACGTGTCAGTAAAAGCAGCCATCGTGTAATCTGCAACGTTTTAGTGGCAGTGTAAAAATATTAGCAAAATGACGCCGCCTAGTGGAAAACTCAATGAAGCATCATTGAAGACACAAGACTTCTTGTTTTGCATTTAAATTATTGAAGAGTGGAAAACCGTGATACTTCACTTCTCAAATGTTCTGTCAGCATGTTAGTTTACACAGGCTTGGGGAAGTTTTTCTGGAAGAAAAATGGTAAATAGTTTTTTACTATCCTAGCTCGATGCGTGCCAATAACATTTAAAAATGTAAAGTGCAGCCTATATATTTTATAACTTATAAACACATTAATAATCTGAAATAAATTAAGTATGCCATGAACAAACGAATAATGAATCTTAGTGAATTTGTTTTGGAAAACATTTGGATTAAAATCAGTTTTTATACATTTTAGTTGCATTATGCAAGCTACATTCATTTTTATATAAAATAATTATTATAATTAAAATAAATTCATTTATTCATTTTCCTTCAGCTTAGTCCCTTTATTCATCAGGGGTCGCCACAGCGGAATGAACCGCCAACTTATCCAGCATATGTTTTACTCAGCGGATGCCCTTCCAGCTGCAACCCAGTACTGGGAAACATCCATACACACTCATTCACACATACACTTTGGCCAATTTAGTTTATTCCATTTGCATTGAATTGCTCTAATGTTTTATTTTTTCCTACCAAATATGGAGAGTAGAGAGTGTGTCATACAGGTGGTTTGTCAAGCCCACTCACCTGCAGAGCACACCAAGAATTTTAAGACGTTTTCAGAAAAATGAAGTGGACATGACAAAAGGTTCTGGTGGATATGAATATGGATATGGATATTGTGTCCAACAGGGGGTTTGTCAAGCCCACTCACTTGCAGATCATATAGAATAATATATATTGGTTGAAATCAGAACACAATATCTGGAACATTTTCAAACTCCAGAAAATGACTGCAATTATCTTTGATGAGGTGTAATATTGAACCGGGAGTTCCTGCTCGTCTGGAATTAACCTCTTTGAAGCAAACATATTTTCAGCTGGAACGTATATCCATTAAGAAGTGCAACTGAGTAATAAGGTCATCATTATAATTATGAGGAAAAAACATCTGCATATGGACAAAACAATAAAGCACTGAAAAAAAATTTTTATTACCTGCAAAGCAAAATATTTAATTGTTCAGAAGCTCACTTTTGCTCTTCTTTTGTGCATTTGTGCCTAAGCAATCTCAGGTTCAGTGAGTTTCAAACACAAGCCGGTTGTGTTTCTTTCAGTCTGAATGAGGAGACATGAATTGACCTCTAAAACATGTGCAGTTTTCATCAGGATCAGCCTGTGCTTTCAAGCTTGCCTTCATACCATTCATATGAATAGCTGCCCCTCCTTGCAGTTTGTTGAGCTGTGTATATTGACAGTGTTCTCTGTTTATCTCTTAATTAGCTTTTATATGCTCTTTTTTATCTCATTTTGCAAAAGATTGGGTTTTACTTACCAATTTTACGGTCAATCTACTTTTACCAATTACTTTCTTTCAGAATTAAACTGGGTCTTGAACTAAAACAATTAGCATCTTTCAGTCATTTTTAAAATGGCCATGCATGAACTAATGAAATATTTACTTTTGTTTTATTAATTTTATTTTACACAACAGTTGTAAACCTAATAAATTAATCAAAAAAATTATGCAGGTTTTTATTTTGCATAAGTAAATTTCAAAATATGATTAAATAATAAAATTACAAATGTATTTTTAACTTATTGTGAATATTTTTATTAGTTTAAATTAAATATTAGGCTGCACGGTGGCGCAGTGGGTAGCACGATCGCCTCACAGCAAGAAGTTCGCTGGTTCAAGCCTCGGCTGGGTCAGTTGGCATTTCTGTGTGGAGTTTGCATGTTCTCCCCGTGTTTGCGTGGGTTTCCTCTGGGTGGTCCGGTTTCCCCCACAAGTCCAAAGACATGCGGTACAGGTGAGTTGGGTATAGGCTAAATTGGCTGTAGTGTATGTGTGTAAATGAGTGTGTGTGTGGATGTTTCCCAGAGACGGGTTGCAGCTGGAAGGGCATCAGCTGCATAAAACATATGCTGCATAAGTTGACGGTTCATTCCGCTGTGGTGACCCCAGATTAATAAAGGGACTAAGCCAAAAAGAAAATGAATGAATGAATAAATATATTAAATATTCAATTTCAGTAAATCCTATTTGTCTACTATATTATAAAGATTGTGAAAAGCTGTTAATAATCAAATTATCATATTTATAACTCATATTATATTACAAAGGCTATAAATGCCAGTTAAAATGACAAAATGCATCCAAAAATTTTATTTTTTTTTAACTTAAATGTGATATTAAAAACAACATAATTCCCTCAAACTAAAAAAGTAATGAATGAATAAGTACATAAAACAAACAAGCTTGTGGACAATTAGTTAACAACATACTGATATCATTAATAAAACAGGTATAAATACATAAATTATGCTAGTTGTGGCCTATTATAAATATATTATACAATGCTATAGCCTACTGTTATATATTATATAAATATATGTGATTAACTTAAAAAAACTGTTCTGACTTAGGCTATACACATGCTATATGAATATATTTTAATTGACGTGGAGAAAGCATCTGTGCGCCCCTGTGCCCTAGAAACACAGATGTCAGATGTGGCAGATGGATCTTTTGTAAGGCGGTTTTTGCCGTTTTCTCTTTGCAGTTCCTGGGCGCGTCTGAACGGGGCGGCCGTGCTCGTGCTCCGGTGTCTCGCAGCGGCTCTGCTGACCTGCGCGGCTGCCGTAGAGCACAGTGTGTGCGTGTGTCACTCCCTCATCATCACCAGCGGCTCGCTGGAAACATGGCGTCAGTGCACACACGGGCGAGCCTCAACTCTGCAGACGGATAGAGGAAGAAAGTGTGCACCGGGACTCACACCACGCACTAGCCATTGCAAAGTCGACCTGTGTTTTCCTGGACATGTTCTGATTCATGCACGGGTGAACGGAGCGCCATTCCGTCGATTCGGCCCCGGTTATGGAGCCTCCGGATGAAATCAGGTGAGAGAAGCGCATCAGAAGCAGCGAGTGCTTGTTTGAGTGTGTGTGCGAGAGTTTGTGTGTTTGTGTCTCTCTGTATGCGTAGATGTTTGTGTCGTCTCGCAACTTACACAGCCGGGATTCGGGACACGCTGCTAAATAGTGCACCTATTGAGACTGTATTGGGTGCGACTGGTGCGCATGCGCGTAACTACTTGAGCTTTTTAGTGATGGGAAATGCGAGTCATTTCCGCGAATCGTTCAAATTTATTCAGAAATAGATTCAGCTGTTTTTTATTTAGGCTATGCATATTTCAGGTCGTTAAAAAAAACTTGGCCGAAAAATTAAAATCTCTCATTTTCATTTTTTTTTGTTTTCATTAAAATAATTAATTTTTTGTGCATTTTTGAAAGTGGCACAGAGCGAACATATTATTAGTTAATTATTGACTCACTTCGCTAAATGCAAAAAGATGCTTATTATGGCGTCTTATGAAACAGAAGGGAACTATTGTCGGTTTAGTTGATTCAGCAAAAAAATTTAAATTAATTGTTATTATAATAATATAATATATATATATTTTTTTTTTACATCAAACTGTATATATTGGTGGTACAAAAAAAATGCTATGCAGTAGGCATCAGCACTTTGAGAGTAAAAAAGAAACATACACAGGCAAAACAAAATGAATACCTGTTGCTCTGAAGCTTCCTGTTGCATAATAACATTGTAAACAAACAGCATTAATTGTGGATTTACATAACGTTGGGTCTTTTTAGCTGTGTGCATTAAAATGGTGATGTTGTAAATAATTTTCAGACAGACCGTTTCGATTTAGAATACCTCAATTTATCATCAGGAGCCACAAATAAATATTAGTTTTGTTTTATCTGTATATGTTTTTTTTTTTTACATTCAAAGTTCCAGTATACATGGTTTGCATTTTATGCGTCATCACCAATAATCACATTCGGACTTTCACCTCTTTTGGAAATTCTAAATAGGGAAATCATATAAGCATCCAATGACTATCAAAGTACAACACAGTTAACTAAATAGTGCTAATGTTGTTTTCAAGTCATACTTTTATGCACTTTCAGACTGAATATTAAAAGTAGTCAGTCACAAATGGTCACTGTTCAAAAATGAACGAATGTCCGAATATAAAACCAACTTCACCTCAATCATTTTATTATAATGTCCCGAGGATTAGCAGATTAACAGCACTTTTTCACTTTTGTGTGAACTATCTCTTTAATACGTTGACTCTAGAATCACTAGAGCCGATCCAGTGAAGTTAGCGACCAATTCAATTCATCAAAAAGATCCGACTCACCAGAATGATTCATTCATAATCGGAGCTCGCTTCCTGCCACAAAGTGATCTCGCTTTGCAGCGCAACACTAGGCGAAATTACACATTATAGTTGCAAACTTTTTACGTGAATTGAAAACAGCTACTTCAACTTAAGCATTTGCGCGATTATATTTGCGTCTCTGAGGGGAAAACTCGGCGCCAATGGAAACAATCCGACCTGTGGGAAAGGTAAAGTGATTCGCGTCTATGTGCAAGATCATTGTACTCCGCTAACCCGCGAGTAATATGCGGCGTCCCTCTCTCTCTCTCTCTTTCACTTTCTGCAGAGAGCATTTTAAAGTTTCAGTGCTGTGTGCTGTTTCAGTGGATTGTTGCATGGACAGATCGCCGGTTAAATCCGGATCTCTGATGTTGTTGTACTTATTTCGAGATTGTCGGTTAAGTGTTTGTTTGCATCTTTCCTCGAGTGCAGCTAAACTTGCATACAACTAAAAGCAACATCACGTACTAAAATAAAGTCGGACGTTGATCTGATAGCAGGCATGAAGCAACAACAGTCGTGATTGAATATAAAATGTCCAACTAGTTCATCACGAGTCCTGTGAGTCAGATTGACACACACTCCCTCAGAGACTTGGGGAAATGTTTGATTTGATATTCCCAGAAAACATTCATCTGCTCCAAACTGAGCAGGAATTCTTGGATTTGACGTGGATGATTTGATTTCGGAGTGTTGTAATCGGGGAATTTAGTTGTGTGTGTTGTTTTTAATAGCACTGGGTCCTTTTGAGAGCAGTGTGCGCTGTACAGATTGTTCTGGCATCGTATTTCTCCCCCATATCACTTGTTGGCCTGTGTCCACATGCCTTTTCCCAGTGCATTATTTGCTGTCATAATTGTTCACCCTCACCGTCGTTCTGTTTCAGAAAGCGTTGTTTGCTCTCTGCCATGTGCACACGGCTTTTAGCTGATAAAGCTCAGTGGAATGTTTTGCTGCAGTGTTTTCATAGTTTTGTCTCTTATGACCCCACGCGACGTCACAGTAAGTGTTTGCCCTCGACAGCTTCTCAAGAATGCAGTGTTTTGTCTCTTTTCCTCCCCTCCGCACCCTTCTTAGCAATTCTCTGTGATAAACTGCTTTCATTACTGGTAAGTGTTATGATATCTTGTTTAGAATGCAAGATCAGAGATTTGTTGTGCTTTTTTTTTTCTGTGTGCAATTTCCGTGAGCTAGAAGAATGTAGGGATAGTGTATATATATATATATATATTGACTGCTTAATTCTTTACATTTTAAAGCGTATTTAATCAGAAATGTACTCATTGTGGGATCATTTTTTGCAAATGCTTGATTTTAAAATGTAGAAATATAAAATAAATATGAATAAAATATCAATTATTTTCATAAACTAATAATTACAGGTCCAACAACAATATAGTTAAGTAAAAGGCAAAATGTAAACATTGTACTTTTTAAGATTGCAACTTTCTCACATAGTTCTTATTCATGTTTATGTCTGTATCCCCAGAATGGCGTTTAATATTGCGCTCATATAACTTATAAAAAAGTATTACCGTAATGTGTTTTGTGACAACCCAAAATAACCAATAGAGCGTAATATGAAGCGATAGATTATTTTCTCCATGCGTTATATATTGTCATTTTGCACAGCCCTAGGTAAACAGAACGTTTATGGGGGAAATTGCTTTGTGCAACAAGAATATTTTTCACAGTCTTGTTGTGTGGTGGCTTAAGGTCAAAGTATCGCATCTGTGAGCACATTGGAATGTTTACCACGTATGTTATTCAGTAATGTTATTGATTGTTCTGCAGCTACCAAGCAAGCGGCGCTTATGCCTGTATGTTTAAAGTGCAGAATTTATGTTTTGACATTTTACGTCATTGTATAGCGTGCTGTAAATCCCATCCCTGTTCATTTATGACCGCAGGCATGCCTCGGTTCCAGGATGTGGTGCTCTAAAAGAATGTTGACCTCACGTCCTGGAGGCACCCATGGCTGGAACTCATTAATTTATTTCTTTGCACAGTCCATGGTGCATTGCTTCAGATTGCTTTAAGTTCCACGTCTTATCTGACTTTGGTAGGACCATCAAACCATTATGCTTGAAGCTTGACGTAAAACACCTTAAAACACTCCCTTGAGATACACATTTTTTTTGCTTTGTCCTGTTAATATCATGATATGATTAGTTTTATCAGGACAAGTACTGAAGGACATTATTTATTAGCCATTTTTAATTTGATTGTCCTAGACAACCTTTTTTGGACACATTTATCTTAAATACAATGAAATATATTTTTATAGATTTATAGATATGCACTATTTGACGGTTCTCCCCAGAAAACCATCAAATAGTGCAGTGCTTCCCACACATAGACTTTACCTAAAAATTTTATGGCCGCCCAAGTATATTTAGTGACTTTTATTTTACTATTATTAATATCCTTTTACACTATTTTTTGTATCCACCCAATATAACCAAACAACCACGATCGATTAAGTAGTGGAAAATCTTCTCTCGTTTACCCATTTCGTAGCTACTATATGTGCGAGATCTGTCATCACAACCTACAGACAGTCTCACGTGCTGCAGACCCACTGAGGCGTGCTTTTTTGTGACTTAACAGTGCATCTGGCCAGGGTTTTTAAATCTCCTAAAATGTCTGGGATTTGTTTTTGCTTTCGTTTTCTAATGAAATAAATGTATATCCACAGCCGCAAGAACGAGAGAAACATTAAATAGGTTAAATGACTATACGACTCAGAAAAACTTTACAAAACAGTCAGAGAGGACCAAATTAGATCTAAATTGGCTGCAAAATATTTGTACAGCATTATAAATGGCTAATCAACTCATTTGCCTTATTGAAATAATCTACACATTTTATTCTTGTAATTATTATCAATTATTTATTTAATGATTAATAAATTCATCATTAATTTTTTGAGATATTACCTGCTTTTTTTACAACTATTTATGTGATGTGGGTAAAAAGTGTATTTCAATTCAGCTACCACCGCAAGTATATTTCAAACCTGTGGGAAGCACTGTAGTGCTACTCAAACTGTCTTGTGAAACTGTATTCATATTGCAATATTTATAGCAGAAAAATCAAATATCGCAATATAAGATTTTTCCAATATTGTGCAGCCCTAGTTGCCACGAATATAGCCAAAGCTGCTGATATAGAATTAATATTTATATTATTTATATTGCATTTGCAGCACAAAGTTTTTGCACAAAACCACTTTATTAGCCAGCCAGTTAAAACATATTAAAATCAAGAACCTCATTCTAAAGCGTTTGCCTCACTTGTCTAGCTAAACTCCCAAATCACTCTTTAGTTTGGCATGTAATACCTTCCATTATGCTTTCAATTGTCTGGAGAGGGTGTGCACCAGGGGTGGAGGTTAGAATAGCGGCTTGCTTTGAGTCTTCATTGAAGAGGTATTCGCTAGACAGGGTTGGTGGTTTTTCATTGGTCCCTCATGCAACACTCACTCCATTCTGCTCCGCATGTCTTAATGTCACCCACCCGCGCACATATAATAAGTCATTCTGCCTTGTGGCCTCAAATGGTCATTATGTGGACACAGGAAATTATATTGTACAAATCTGTGGCATAGTGATGGGAAATAGAGCAAAGGAAGTGGCTTGTTTTAAAATTAGAGGAAGTCGGCTTTAGCGTTCCTGGAACTCAATTTTCATAATGTGACTTTGTGCCATTATCCACTTCCATTCATCCACAGCCAACACCAGTCACTCCATGCATATGTTGTATAGGCTGCAATTAAAGCAATGATTCATGGGTCTAATTCATGCCTATAGAGATCCTATTTAGGAAGCCAACTTTTTAACTGCTCTTTTATCTCATTTGAGTCATGCAATAATGGGCAATGTGAAGACGTTTTGTTTTCTCGCAGATGTTTTCCTACAGTCAAAGAGCATGTGTGTGTTGTGATAAGGAGGATGTAAATCAATAGGTCCGAAACTGCAAAGTGCTGTTTTCACGATGAGGAAAATGTGCAGGAATGGACGAGTCTTTCTGTATCTTCATAGGCTTAGTCATGGCCTGAGTGCATTGCTGTCTGTAGAATGCAAATCAGGCAGGTCAGGAAAACCAGTTTACATGAACACTTATGTAGACACTTTTATCCAAAGAAGTTTGCAACGAATGCCATATTCACTTACTATAATGTAGGGATGCAATGATTAACCAATTTCACTATAACCACGCTTTAATTCATCACAGTTAATTAATCATAAAGGCTTCTCAACACCGCATTTCTGCACAGAACAAAACTGCTGCAACTAAAAAAAGTTATGCCAACTGCGCTAAAGTTCAGAGCTTGTACACCAACTAACTAGTCACGTGACAAGAACTGGACCGATCAGCTTTATACTTTGTATGGAATATACAGTCATGGCCAAAAGTTTTGAGAATGACACAAATATTAGTTTTCACAAAGTTTGCTGCTAAACTGCTTTTAGATCTTTGTTTCAGTTGTTTCTGTGATGTACTGAAATATAATTACAAGCACTTCATAAGTTTCAAAGGCTTTTATCCACAATTACATGACATTTATGCAAAGAGTCAGTATTTGCAGTGTTGGCCCTTCTTTTTCAGGACCTCTGCAATTGGACTGGGCATGCTCTCAATCAACTTCTGGGCCAAATCCTGACTGATAGCAACCCATTCTTTCATAATCACTTCTTGGAGTTTCTTAGTTTTTCTTTGTCCACCCGCCTCTTGAGGATTGACCACAAGTTCTCAATGGGATTAAGATATGGGGAGTTTTTTTACAACGAGAAATTTCAACGTTCTGGTCCCCGAGCCACTTAAATATCACTTTTGCCTTATGGCACGGTGCTTCATTGTGCTGGAAAATGCATTGTTCTTCACAAAATTGTTGTTGGATTGTTGGAAGAAGTGTTTTGGTACCATTCTTTATTCATGGCTGTGTTTTTGGGCAAAATTTTGAGTGAGCCCACTCTCTTGGATGAGAAGCAACCCCACCCATGAATGGTCTTAGGATGCTTTACTGTTGGCATGACACAGGACTGATGGTAGCGCTCACCTTTTCTTCTCCGGACAAGCCTTTTTCCAGATGCCCCAAACAATCTGAAAGGGGCTTCATCAGAGAATATAACTTTGCCCCAGTCTTCAGCAGTCCATTCGCCATACTTTTTGCAGAAGATCAATCTGTCCCTGATGTTTTTTTTTGGAGAGAAGTGGCTTCATTGCTGCCCGTCTTGACACCAGACCATCTTCCAAAAGTCTTCGCCTCACTGTGCGTGCAGATGCGCTCACACCTGCCTGCTGCCATTCCTGAGCAAGCTCTGCAGAGGTGGCACTCCAATCCCACAGCTGAATCCTCTTTAGGAGATGATCCTGGTGCTTGCTGGACTTTTTTGGATGCCCTGAAGCCTTCTTAATAAGAATTGAACCTCTTTCCTTGAAGTTCTTGATCATCCTATAAATTGTTGATTTAGGTGAAATCTTAGTAGCCACAATATCCTTGCCTGTGAAGCCACTTTTATGCAACGCAATGATGGCTGCGCGCGTTCCTTTGCAGGTCACCATGGTTAACGATGGAAGAACAATAATTTCAAGCATCACCCTCCTTTTAACATGTCAAGTCTGCCATTCTAACCCAATCAGCCTGACATAATGATCTCCAGCCTTGTGCTCGTCAACATTCTCACCTGAGTTAACAAGACGATTACTGAAATGATCTCAACAGGTCCTTTAATGACAGCAATGAAATGCAGTGGAAAGTTTTTTTCAGGATTAAGTTAGTTTTCATGGCAAAGAAGGACTATGCAATTCATCTGATCACTCTTCATAACACTCTGGAGTATATGCAAATTGCTATTATAAAAACTTAAGCAGCAACTTTTTCAATTTCCAATATTTAAGTAATTCTCAACTTTTGGCCACGACTGTACACATTTCTACTACAAAGAGGAAAAAAACACAAAAGGAAAATACCAACCAGTTCATAATATAGTTGATCAAAAGTGCCTTTCACACAGAGGTTCAGCAGTCTTTGACTACATTTGTTCTCTTTAAAAGAGAAATACTTAGCTAATATGTAGTTTAGATTTACATTAGACAAATACTGTTTTTATTTATTCTTATTTTTGTTTATTAATTTATTCATAGTTCTGTCATTTATTTTCAGTGTAAAATTATTACTTGTGTTTAAATGCCAAAAACATTTTGCACATATTTTTAAGTCCAAAGAGAAATGGACTATTGTTTGTTTTTTATTATTATTTTGTGCTGTATTAATTGGTTACAGAGCAGCAATAAATAACACTTTAAAATATAAGATATTTCCATGTGATTTACTAAACTAGTAGTGTTTTAAAATTAATGAATGCATAATAATTGTTAACTGTGACCAAAATATATAACCATTGCATCCCTACTGTAATGAGCTTTTTTGTTGCTGCACCAAAACCACAGCATTAAACAGAAAGGACCTACAGGCGATTTAGTTAAAGCAATGATATATAACAAAATATACTGTTTTAGTATAGAGAGTTAAAAAAAAACATATTTGGGGAAACAAAATTAAATACTTCTGGCCCTATGCTGACACCTGAGGAGAATAACTGTTGAATAAAGTAATTTCTTTGGTTTATGTATGCATAAAAGTATTATCATAGCTTGATAATATTCAGATTGAACCACTAAAGGCATATTGACTTTTTTTGAGGATGTTTTCCTGGACTTTGAACAAGTCAGGAATCTTGCCATATATAAAAGATCAGAGAGCTGTCAGATTTACCATAAAATATCTTCATTTGTATTTAGAAGATAAACGAAGGAGTTTGGAATCAGGGTAATTAATAACACAATTTAATGAACAACTCGCATTTGTATTTACTTTTTCTAGTAATGCACACCTAGCTTTGGTTATAGTATCACAAATCATAATCATAACATAATCTTTATACTTGGATAAATTGTACCTTCATGTCTATGAGGCAGTATTGAATATCAATTGCATAACATCATGTGCTCAGAGAAAAACACTCAAGGGATCATCACTGGAAAATGGAGTTGTTTACTAACAACTTCTCTGGATATTTTATGTCCAGTACTTGTGGGGAAAGGTCATATGGGTGCATGATTGGTGCTTGAATTGCAATCAATACCTGTCTGGATGAACAGTAGATTGTGTGGTCATTTCTTAATTTAAAATAAATGGTTTGACTTATACTTACTGCTTTTAGATTATTTGCTGCTATTTAGTATAGGTGCACCAATGTTTTTTTAATGGCATAAATACTTTTGTTTAGTAAGGATGTATTAAATTGATCTAAACTTGTACAGTAAATACACCTATAATTTTATGAAAGAGTTTTCATATAAGAGAAATGCTGTTCTTTTGAACTTTCTCTTATTTTAGTTTTTTCATAACAGGACCTCTGTTTTCGTTGTTATAAATAAGAAGAAATGTTTATTGCATTATTGAAATGCATTCTGATGAATCATGCAACACTATGGACTGGAGTAATGATGCTGAAAATTCAGATTTGCACAGGAATAAAGTACATTTAATATTGTGTTAAACAATTTATAATCAAGTATATGGACCTTTGGTGATCATAACATGATAACATTTACAATATTCTGTCCAAAATTTTGGATCTGTAATGATGAGAGGATGTTCAAATAGTGCTGAAGTCTGTCTGAGTGTTTCTATTTTGGGTTTCCTGTGTGTCACTGGTGACCAGTCAGCCCATTATTCAGTCTGGCAGGATCTCAGTCAATCAGTCAGTAGCTCAGCAGGGATGTTGTTCAAGTGTTAATAAAGGAGGTGTGTGAATGTGTGTGTGCACACATGTCAGCAGTAGCAAAAGATTGCTTGCAAAGCCTTATGTCAAAGTTACATAAGTTTGCAGCGTGACTTAGTATTTGTTCCTTGTTGTCAGTGACATGGTGTTCTTTTTGGTTTTGGCCAAGTCTGTGAACATCCTTTTGAAAACCTATTTTATTGATTTCCATGCTCTCTCTCTCTCATTATAAGTCATTATAAATCAGACAATTTATGGTGGATTTTTGGTTTTTCATTTGAGTGGAAAAAATGCATTTCTCCATTACTGCTCATCTGACAGGGGAAATCTAAAAACTGTCAAGAAATATACTGAAAAACTAAATCTGAATAAAAAAGAAAGACAATAATGTTTTGCACTCCTGACTCAAACTCCAAATAAGTTTAATTTTGTCCTTGTTTTGAAAATGCAGTCATATAGAGGCCTTTACACTCCTGGTTGCCAGTTTCTTCTAGTGATGCTAAATATATCAGCTGCTATTTGACCGAAAAATGCTTATTTGTAATGTTATAGGCCAGGGGTGGGCAAACTTGGTCCTGGAGGGCCGGTGTCCTGCACAGTTTAGCTCCAACTCTAATCAGACACACCTGTTTATGGATTTCTAGTGATCTTGAGGACACTGATTATTAGTGGTGTAACGAATCACAAATCTCATGGTTTGGATTACATTAGAGTTTTTTCAGTCACTGATTGGACCATTTTTTGGATCAGCCAAAAAGGGGAGGAGACAAATATAATTTGCTTTCCATTTATTACAAAAACAGTACTGCAAGAAACTTTTGGTTTTAACAAACAGAACTTAGAACCTGTAATTTTATTAAAAATAAAATGAAGAAATAATCAGCTGAATAAAAATAAATTGTAAAATACTCAGTAGTGTGAAAATTTCACTGTTACTACAGCTGTTGCTGATAACGCTAAATGTATAACTCTAACATTATAATTTGTACAACCCATATTTATTTAAAAAAAATTCAATAAATGATTCAGTTATTCACTCATAAAACTTCATGTTTCATTGCTAGATGTATCATTTTGGAAGAATTATTCAGTGGCAAAAGGGACTAAGCCGAAAAGAAAATGAATGAATGAATGAATATTCAGTGGCATATTTTTGATGGCTGTTGGTCACCACCTTTCGGTTAAATAATGTAATTTCTGCCTACAACTTTCATTTTTTTAGTGTCAAGTTAAATGCATATGACGGTGATTTTAATCTTTATCATAAACATCTGTGGTTTTATCTAAACTATAAACTGTTATCGTAATACTTCTGTGTTATTTGACTGTTTGTAACTTCCTAACTCACTCAAAAGACTAAAGACTGAATCTCTTTCTTGATTTGTGTTTTTCAAACACAGATTTAAATGCAGCGAATTGAAGGATTAATAAACATGCAAATCACCATCATTTATAATTTGTGTTGCGTGGGTGTTGAGATCCCGATCTTTTCATGATTAATCGTGCAGCTTACACCGAGTGCATTAATGCAGGCTAAACAATTAGTGACAGAAAACACCTTTAAAACCCTCCACATTCCGAATAACCTACCACATCATTATATTCATTATATTTTACAGGACAGTCTAAATGCTTTCATACATGTGATTTGAACGACACGAGGGGCGATCTCTCTGCAATCGTTACAAATTTGGGATTAATCCTAAAAGTTATAAAAATTTTTTTTTTGATTAATCCACAGGTCAAGTGCATTCCAAACCGTGGGTTGTGAGTCGTACGAATCGCAGATCAATCGTAATCCGTTACACCCCTACTGATTAGCATGTTCAGGTGTGTTTGATTATTGTTTGAGCTAAACTATTCAGGACAACAGCCCTCCAGGACCGAGTTTGCCCACCTCTGTAATAGGTGATTGTATTCATTGTGTGGTCTAAAGCGGCTTTCACAGTGGACACAGAAAGCCCTACGCTATGAAACCCATTCATTTCAATGGCTTGCGCCACACAAGGGCAGTTTGTTGCTGTGCAGACGAAAAAGTAAGAGCAGCCGAGTGAACTAGTTTGCACAAACACTGCAGTCAAAGTTCAAAATATCTCAATATTACACCGTGTATATTCCGCCACTTGTATATGCATGGACTCACCAGAAAAGCAAAGTCCACTCAAATAACAAGCCAGGAGAACATTTCTATGTATTATACTTGTTCCTTCTGCTTGCAATAGCGCTATTGTGCTGTCATGGCAACGCTAGTAAAATTTAAGCCTCTCGACTCATTCAAGGTCAATACAATTTTACTGTCAATAAAATGTGGTTATTTTATTGTCTTATGATTTTTATTTGATTAGTTATTGAGTTAAATTTAAAGTGTCGCAAATTTACTTTATATCATTTGATAATATTATAAGAAATATAGAAAGCAATTTAGGGTTTTGTTTTATTGCCAAGTTCATGCAGAATTTTCATTTCGGTACATCTCATATATTGATCCACATCAGATAAATTCTGCTGGCCATGAGGGTTTTGATTGGTGCCCATCACTTGACATGATGCATTGCATTTGGCAGATGTGCACTTTAGAAGAGTTTACGCTGAATATTAGACAAGATGTCAGCAATGTGTGACAGTTTATGTGAAAAGGAATATTTGCTCACTATTTACTCAAACACTGAAGTGGTTTCATACCTTTATGAGTAACACAAAAGAAGATCTTTTTTAAAATGTCAGAAAACAGTAACTGTCAGACAGTTGACTGTCAAAACAAAAACTATTGAACTCAATGATTACAGGTTTCCAACAGTTTTCATAAGAATTTTTTTATTCAACAAAAAGAGGAAACCTCAAACTTGTGACAAGTGAATGATGAGTAAGTGATGACAGAATTAAATAGTTTTAATGAACTACCCTTTGAAGGTTTTATATTAAAATCAGTTGTATACCGTATTTGTTTACACTTATTTTTGTGATCAGACTCAGAAAAAGTGTATTCAAGATTTGTATTTATCAGCGTACATAGAAATATCAACCTAAAAATGACCATTCAAACCAGTAGGCTATTTTGCTTCACTTTTAGCGCTTTCAGTACTGAACCTAATACACAATAGAAGTTCATTGTTTATTTCGGCAAATTGGTAGTGGCACCAGTGTGAACTCTTACACTGTAGAAAATTGAATGACAAATTCATAACAACAAATAGTTTTATGTTGCTTTAGCTTATTTTTAATGAGTTATTCAGGTTTCAACTAAATTTTAGAAGTTGTACAAAGTTGTACGAAGTTTTACTTGATGTTTTTAGTCAGTTTGATTGATGTAAGTTGAGATGACTAAAAAAATTAATTTGATTCAACTGAAAAATTTAAGGCAGCAAGATTATTATAATTTTTTTTTACAGTGTACAAAATTTAGATGCACTGGGAGGAAAAAAGTTGCAAAATACAACCAATTAGTTGCAGTCTGGAGTGCTGCTGACAACATGCCTTATTGTAATTCATAAATAATTGCATATATTGTCTTGATTTGTATATTCTTTTTCTTCAAAATATAAATGCTTAGCAAGATCATCCATTCGTGTGACCGGCTGCAGCCAGTCATTAGATGCTGCAAGCGTTTGGTCCACGTGCCGCTGGCACACAATGAAGCTCCATCAATGAGTGCGGAGGTCAGAGGTCACTGGCCTCTCTTGACTGCAGCCCGGGCAGATGTGCTCAGCTCGGTTTATGGCTCTCGTCAAAGGCTCTAACATTCCACTGCTTTATAGTTTGGTCATGATAACCTTGGACAAGCTATTCAGTGGACCCGAGCTTCATATGCAGCCATAAATCAGCAGCTTGTGTTACTTTTGTGCATTATGGGGTTGCTCTTAGCGCTGGCGGGGTGTTCATGTGATTTGAATGCCTTTCAGTGGGATGATAGAGTTTTCTAGACCTTTCCGCTCTGGTGCTCAAGCAGCATTCAGTGGAGATACGTCATGACAACCAAACAAACAGCCGGAGCCTGTGTGATTTTTCCCATTTCCTCTGTCATTCCTGAAGGGTTTGGTCACAGTTCGACTCTGCCCAGAGCTGCACCTTCAGACACAAGCTCTCTGTCACTCGCCAAGCCAACTTTTCAGAGGCTGAATGTTCTCTGAAAACTAGAAAACCTGAAAACTTATGACTAGTTTTCTGGACTGTTAGCTCACAGAGATAAAGTTTATGGAAACTTTCTTGGTGCTTTTGTGGTCAGGCTGTTGATTATGGCGTTGCTGTGTTCATGGTTGAAAAAAATGTTTGCATGCATTTTATATAATGCAGGGCTGTACATGCATATTTTCATTATCTCAGTGCAGTTTGGTTTACTTTTTGACTCAACACTCCTTGTGCTGTTTGGGTAGGGGGTTAGTGTCACTGAGTAACTATTAATATAGTTTTTTCAGTAGTAGTTTGAATTAGAATATATACTTATTTTCATTTTAAACTTGGTAATTAAACAATTTTTTTTGTCACTTAAAGCCCTGTGTGTGTGTGTGTGCGTGTGTGCGTGCGTGCGTGCGTGCGTGCGTGCGTGCGTGCGTGTGTGTGTGTTATTATTATAAGAATATACCATCTAAAATGCTTATATCATGAAAGTTGTGCTTGTTTGTAGATCCTATGAATGCCTGCATTTGCCGTGTGGGTTTACCAGGTAATAAACAGATAAAAGTTTACATGGTGTTAGTTACAGTAGTGTATTAAACTGCTCTATATACAGTTGAAGACAAAATTATTAGTCCTTGCAACTTTTTCAAAATTCTTTTTCAAATATTTTTCCAATTTGTTTAACAGAGCAATGCCATTTTCACAGTATATCCTGTCCTGTCATATGTTTTAATAGAATGTTTTATTTGTTTTAGTTTGGCTGGAATGAAAGCATGTTGTTGTTATTATTATTATTATTATTTATTATTATTTCAATTAGCTACAGAAATCACTGTCCAATTAATTGCCTAGTTACCCTAACTTGCCTAGTTAACCTAATTAACCTTGTTAAACCTTTAAATTGCACTTTAAGTTGTATACTAGTGCCTTGCTAAATATCTAGTAAAATGTTATGTACTGTCATCATTGCAAAGACAAAAGTGACTAAAATTACTTTTTTAATAACAATTTATTTTTATTTTTTTAGAAAGATTGCTTTAATCAAACAGCAATTAAAAAAATATTTTGAAAGTTGAAAATAATGTTTAGTAAGGCAAGAAAGAATCTGATTATGACAGTTGTCTAATTTTAGAAGTAAAACTGGTCTGTTTATATTAAGTCAGTGACAGAGTGCAAACGTGTGTCTGGCATAATTAGTAAATCAGAGTTATGGTTAGTTAAATTCTGGTGTCTTCACTGCCCAAAGTCATTTTAATCAAAATAATTTGAATCACCCCAACATTTTAATCGGCAGTAGGTCTTCATTTTTTTCTTTTTTTTTTTTGTATGTTAAATTCAGTATTGAGTGCATCATTAGCCCTCTACTATACTATACTACATCAAATCTCAGTTTTAATCATAAAAATAAATGTAGAAATTCTCCTCATTTTATGCAGCCAACATAAATCGGTCCAGAAAGTGATGTGAGTCAGCTAAATGTAAATAATGGGTCTCTAGGTGGTGTCCATATGTGAAGTGGTGGGGTGCAGGGCGTCGGGCGGGCTGTGTCTCAATGTTCTGGCACGAGCTCCACAATACCCTGCAGCAGGTGTCTGGGGGAAGCTTGGGCCGGCTTGAGACTCCCTCGGGACTGTGGGCGAATTTATGTCTTGTGTGAGGGGCAGATGGATGACTCGGCCTTTGCTCTGAGTGGTCTTTGTGAGTTGAATCACAGATTAACTCAACCAAAGTCTGACCCCACTGTGAAAGTGATCCCTTCCTCCATCGTCTGACAATAGACCCGTATCAATATAATTTTCCTTCTACTCACTCACACACAGACATGCACGTGTCCAAATACAACTACATGCACCGTTTGTCTCCGCATTATGGGGAGTCTTGCATTAGTATGCTCCCTCTCACTGGCTAATGCAGTCCTTCTAATGTTGGATGTTGTTTGTAATCTTTAATTAATTAAAAACAATTGTGGAATGCAATGGAGATAATTGTAAAATTAGTGCAATGCAAATATTAAATGTATATATCCAAGTTTAATGTGAATGCATAAAGAACTTTAGTTGTTTTACTATATTTCATTTAAAGTTGACTTGACGAAGCAGTGTGCTTATAACTTTAATTTAGAGAAGGAAGACATTAAGCTACAGGTCTCTGAATTTGATGAATTAATTTGGTTTGGGTAAAATGTTAATGTGTTTTTCTGTTAGGTCTGATAGCATTTCTTCTAAATGTGAAATAGAAGAAATAATATTTTATAGGAATGTTATATATTTTATAAATTATATAATTTAGAGCTGCCTTTTTGCAGAAAATGACAATTGGTCAGAATAGATTTTTTTTGTGGATAGTTTTCATTTGTTGTGAATGAAAATCAGGGTTATTCCCCCTAATATTGCTAAATAACTCATCTGAAGTGAAAACATTGGTATTGTGTTGTCTAAAATTGTGTTGTCTAAAATGTCTAAAATTATATAAACATGTCTGGATAAATGTTGTTTAGTCTAATTTTCATTTTATGCTCTCAAAAGTGTCTATATAGACTACAAAAATACATATTGATTGCAAATCCTGAGAAAGTGATCTCTTCATTCATTTAAATGTCTGCATATGAGCTGTTGAGCAGTATTCTCAATATATATTGAAATTGAATTTTGACCTAACTTTTTCTTAGCCATGTAGACACAACATAACTTAATTCTTGACCTTGCTACGCATTTCATTTCTTAAAGTTTTCCATTCTGATGTGAAAATGTGGAGTTTAGGAAAATGCTTTATTGCCATATTCATTTTGTGGGGTTGTTGTATTTTTTTTGTTCAGGCTCAAGGACTCGTCCAAAGATGAGCCCCGGCAGAGCACTGAGGTGGATGAGTCTTGGGATGAGCCAGGCCAAGAAGAGGAGACTCTCTACTGCACCTCCCCTCCCCGAACTCCTCGGCAGATAAAACGTTTGTCCATCAAACACCAGAGAAGCAACCAGGGGTCAAAGGGCAAAGGTGAGAGCCCTTAACTTTGCAAGTCTCCCAAACATATGGTGCTAGGGCCCCAATACCATCAGTGGCACACAGCCATTGTTCTGGCGGGATTTTCTAGCACTTGAATGAACTTTCTAGCACTTGAAGTTATTGCATTTGATAATTAAAGAGAAACATTTTGCTATGCACAGATAAATTGGTATTTTACTGAAAACTAAGAAAAAGTAATAGTTTTTAATAGTACAGGGGTTGGGAACCTTTTTCATCAAAGATAAAGACAACTATTTCAGCTTTTTCACTATTATTAGTTGTTTTACCAGAAAAAAACAAAACATTTGATTAACTTTCTCAAAAGTAAACAAAATAGCAACATACAATACTTTTCATTATGCAAGTAATTCTCAAAGGGTTTCACCGACATTTGAAAGCAACCATATGTCAGTCTTTTTCTGTAAGTTTCATTTTATTAAATGATTGAATAAAAAACTGGTCAAATTGTATTCATATTACAATATACATAGCAGAAAAACTAAATATTGCAATGTCAGATTTTTCCAATATCGTGCATCTATATTTTTGTATTATTTGTCACTGACTTTCATCTCTTTTACCAACAGAGAAGCCGTGTTCGTCCAGCCCGTTGTCTCAGCGTGAGCGTGAGGGAGCCAGATCAGCCGAACCTCCTGAAGAGCACAGCTACAAGCAGGAAAAGAAGCAGCGCTTCAACCAGCGCTCCAACGAGCGGGACGTCAAGAAGAAGTTTGAGGGCGCCTTTATGTTGGATCCTGTTTCCAAGTCCAGTACCATCGGCTCCAGAAACATGGATCCCCGCAAGCCCTACCTGAGCCTGGGCATGATCCCTGTTCGCCCTCATCGGCAGACCTCGCGCACAGACTGTCCTGCAGACCGTCTCAAGTTCTTTGAGACCCTGCGGTTGCTGCTTAAACTCACCTCCATGTCGTCCAAGAAGAAGGAGAAGGAACAGCGAGGCCTGGAGAACACAGCTATTATGGAGCAAAATAACGAGGTCATCTGGCTGGAGCTGCAGGCCTGGCACGCTCGCCGCAGTGTCAATGAGCAGGACCTGTACCTGTTCACTGCTCGACAAACCATACCTGACATCATCAACGAGGTTTTGCACTTCAAAGTGGACTACAGCAGCCTATGTGGACTCGAGAGCGGCGCCTCTGTTGAGGAGAGCAACTCCTGTCCTGGTGAAACCAATTGCATGGATGATCTGTTTAGTTTTAGCACATGCTCTGCGTCCAGGCGGGAGACCGACGCTGCCGCTCCATTTTCTTCAGGGCTGGAATGCCGCGAACACCTTCAAAGGCAACGAGTAGCTTTCGATCAGGTAAAACGGGTCATGTCGCTGTTAGAGTCGGTGGAGGCTTTGTACCCTTCACTGCAAACCTTGCAGAAGGACTACGAGAAGTATGCGGCTCGGGACTTCCAGGGCAGGGTGCAGGCGCTCTGCTTGTGGCTCAACATCACTCAGGACCTGAACCAGAAGCTGCGCGTGATGGGCACCGTGCTGGGCCTCAGGGACCTTTCCCGCATCGGCTGGCCCATCTTTGAGATCCCGTCACCTCGCTGCTCTCGAGGCAATGAGGACGATGAGGTGGACGAGGATGAGACCGAGTCCACCGCTACCTTCACTGCCAAAAACGATGGTGAGGAAAGGACTTTAAGTGAGGCGACCAGTGACGGTGAGCAGTATCCTCGCTCCCCGCCAAATTTTTCACGCCTTATGTCAGAGGAGGAGTTCCTCCCACGGGACAACGAGACCTGCTACTGTCCCACTGCCATATACAGGCCGTTTGTGGATAAGGCACTTAAACAGATGGGACTGCGTAAATTGATCCTCAGACTGCACAAGCTGATGGACCGCTCTCTGCAGAGGGCCAGAACTGCTCTGTTGAGTCACATGCCGGCTCAAGAGGTGAGAGAGCAACTGTGGAGCTTCTGTATGTTGGCTGAAAATTAGTTTGCTTCTGAATGTATGGAATATTGGAGGAAACGTCTCCATTTGGCATCATGGCAATGGAAGGGAAAGATTTAAAGGATTAGTTCTCCCCAAAATGTGAATAATTTCATCATTGCCCTACCCTCATTTTGTTCCAGACCTTTATGTTTTTTTTTCTTTGGAGCACAAAAGGGGAACTGTACTGGTTGATCCACCATGTAATTTTGACCTTTATGGAACGTTAAGTTCCATAAAGGTCAAAATTAGCTGTTTAACTGTAAGATTGGGCTATATGCCAGTAGACCATTAACCAGTAGAAATTTAACAACCGGTTGAAATTAATATTATATGCCATATTTAAATTTATAATTTGCATGCATTTTTTAAGCCTTGTCAACATTTAAGTGCATTTAAAGGTGCTCTATGTACATTTTTGACTCTTCTAAAGCATAATTCTGTAATTATTCTTCACACCAGAGGGGCTTTGGTAGTAGTTGAACATTTTCATAGTTCCAATAACAATTTTTCATATACCTGCTTGTTGTGAAATGGTAATACTTTTAGTTATAGTGGCATCTTTGGGAATTCTAAATTAGTTCTTCAGAGTAGGGTTTAAAGGAGCTTTCATATTACTGTAACTTTTTCATAGATCCTAGAACTATTGTCAGAAGCACTTTTGTTGAGGAATAATCTTAAGAAGGTTTTCTCTGAAGTCAATAATCGCTATATCTTCTATGAATGTGAAATGTGCTATGTATGTGTTTTTTTTAGTTATGACATCATCATAGTTGGTTATCGTACAACAGCATTAGACAGAGGTTGTGTGGATCACTTTTATGGTTTGTGTTTTTTGTAATTTCACGTTACCTTGCTTCCCTTTTAAATATTCATATTATTTTTCAGCATATATTGACTCTTTGAAAACTCACTTTCTGTGTAACACCACACAATGAAAGTCATACTAGTCATTAAGCCAGTTTTCTGTTTCATCTGTTCTGTTTTATGTTAATAACCAGAATTCTATATTGAATTTCCATGTCCATATTCTCATTGTTTTTGTTAGTTGCCAGCGGTTCCGGGTTATTCTTTGCAGCACTCTGACTACCTTCCAGAGCTTTCTCGTCACTTTTCCGGTCCAGTAGAAGAGGAGGCAGAGTCGGGACGGGTATCGTGGCAGGAGCTGATGGACATGGACCTGCCCTCTTTCCGACCAGCTTTCCTGGTGCTTTGCCGTGTGCTGCTAAATGTTATTCACGAGTGCCTCAAACTGCGCCTTGAGCAAAGGCCTGCAGGAGAACCATCCCTGCTCAGCATTAAACAGGTCAATACTTGCACACATAAACATTCGTTGTTTACACACTGCTGTTCATAGATTTGTGATCAGTACTTTTATCATGCAAGTACACATTAATTTATTCAATTTAAAGACTGATTAAATCAATATTATTCTTTTGAATTGTTCTTTAAACAATCCTGTAAAAATATATATTTTCAACATTGATGGGAACACTATCAATGTTCAGTATGTTTATTTACAAGATTACCTGTAAGCTGTTTTATTACAAATTCTGGGAGTATGAGGAAATTTGATATTGGATATTCAGCTTTGTCATCATTGTTTTAAAATGTATTAAAAGGGATATTTCACCCAAAAATGTGAATTAGCTTTTTATGTTTAGGCTACTTTCTTTTTTTTTTAGTAGAACATTAAAGAAGATTATTTAGCTGAACTTTGGTCTTTGCATTGTCGTCTTATAAAGGGAAAAGATTGGTCTCTGCAAGAAAATTTACTTTATACAATAAAGGGAAATTTGATAACCCCCATTGTCTATAAATCCATACTTTTTTTTTCTTTTTTTTTTCTTTTTTACTTTGCTTTTAAGACTTTAAAGTCAGTGTGAAATTAAAATTTACATTTTTTTTTGCTAGCTCACATTGAACAATTAATCCGTGCAAGTTAATTTACTGGAAAAGGTCTTTTTTTTTTTTAAAGTAATCTTTAATTTAAGTCTGACAATCTTAAGTCGAAACTTCTGCGTTTGAAGTGGTGGTCCTTCTCTGTTGACGTCAGTTTGACAGCTTCAGCTAAAATATTCTTAACCATTCCCCTCTTACCATTCATTTGCTACAAGTGAATGATGCCCTGCCCTCTACTCAATATTCTTTTTCAGTTGAAAGTACATCAACATACTGAAATAAAATTTAATTTTGCTCTTCATTCATGTGCTTGGTTCATGTATGCATTCATCAATGGTCTGAACAGTCTGAACTTTTTCAGTAGAATGTAGATTATTGCATATTACAGTTGATATCAAACAATCAGAAATGCCAAATGAGATACCGATTTGTTTTCATGAAATAATTTTTTATTTACTTTAAATTTGTGTGAAGAAAACAAAACTTGAATGAAGTCCTTTTAAATGGTTCCCTATCTTTATTGAGATGGCTGGTTTGTGTCTATTGTAGTTGGTGCGTGAGTGTAAAGAGGTTCTTAAAGGAGGGCTCCTGATGAAACAGTACTACCAGTTCATGCTGCGTGGCGTCGTCACTGACCATCAGGGGCTGCAGACCAATGCCAACATCGACGAGTTCGAGGAAGATCTCCATAAAATGCTGGAGGTGAGATCTGACTTCTGTTGTAATCTTGTTCATCTTGCGTGAAGGTGATCAGTATTTTGCAGTTTTTCATGGATCTAAACCATAAATGTGTAATATGGCTTTAAATGTTTTTTTTGTTTTCGTTTATTAGATTGTGTCCTGTTTAATTGACTATTTTCTGAGCAAAAGATTACTTTTTTTATACCTTTTAGAGCAGGCGACACATAAACTGTCATTCAATGTAACAGTATCTTATATACAGGGTGTCCGCTGGGTCTTAAAAAGTCTTACATTGTACAAAAAAACTACATTTTAGGCCTTAAAAGTCTTAAATTTCCAGAAATAATGTGTTATAGGTCATAAATCATTTTAAACGGGTCTTAATTTTGCTTTATCCAAGTAAAGCTACTCAATCGGACCGACATCCATCCAATGACCAACAATACATCTCAATAAAACCTATTTTTTAATCAATAAACATTTTTTTATTGCAGAGATGCATTTCACAACAGCTGTTAGACATTTGTACAGCAAAATCCACATTAAATTTCGTACAGAAACCTGCAGAAACCGTGTATATACCTAAAAATAATTTGTGTTTTGAACAATAATCATTTGATGATGTTAAAACAATACTAATTAAATATAATTTTAAATCCTTAATAAATATAATCCTTGTACTTTTTCACTACCTTTCAAACCAGTAAGTTTTACCCATTTGTCAGCAAGACATTTCTATGTAATTTAAAATGTAGTAGAATTGTGTCTAAATGCTTTTACTTTTGCTTATTTTTTTTATAGGTAAATGTCTATAGGTAAATAAATATGCTTTATTTTTACTCAAATATATGTTTAATGCTGAATGATGTAGAAACATTATTTCTCCTATATTTAGATTTTTGTTTTCACAGAATTATTAAAAACAATTTGCCCACAAGATAATATTTTTCAGCGGACACCAAATCTCCCTACAAATATAAGAAATGATAAATATGCATGTTTGCCTCTAATATTCGCAAATTATGACATTGCTTACTATAAGATTGTTAACAGTGTATTTCTAACTCAGTGTGTGCTCTGTGTTTCACTGCCAAGATTTTTTATTTGCCCAGCTGTGTGCTTTTATTCAACGTTTAGTTTTTTTGCATGTGAGAAATCAGGGAAAAGAACTTCAGATGAAATCTTAGCCATCAAAGTTTTAAGCAAATCTATCAAAATAAGATTTATTCTTCAGCTGTAAAAGCAGTTTGACAAATCCCGGTATTTCTCCCTCAAGAACAGCAGCGATCTGAATAGACAGACGGTAAATCTTCGGTGTGTCTGTGTTCACGCAGGTGTACTTTGACTACATGCGCAGCTGGATCCAGATGTTACAGCAGCTTCCTCAAGCGTCCCACAGCCTGAAGAACCTGCTGGAGGAGGAGTGGAACTTCACCAAAGTCATCACTCCATACATCCGCGGCGGAGAAGCCCAGTCCGGAAAGCTCTTTTGGTTGGTATTTTTAATATGTGCGCTTGCTGTATCAAGTTAAAATGACAAATGTAGAAGTATGAGGTTTCTGTTCGACTAATGAAATTACAGACATAAATCACATTTTCAAAAAAAAGAAAAAACTTGGTAAATTCTGTTTAGAGTCACTATACCCTTGACTTTACAGTAAGTAGCTATAATGTATGAAGAAGACTTTTAGCTTACCTATTGAGAAGAAATTTCACAAGTTTGCAACCCAAACATTCTTGTAAAAGCCCATTTTTTTTGCCTATTGTGTTTCTATGGGTATTTGGGCATTTTTGGGAATTTGACATAGAAAGTACTTTACCTTAAACCATCCTATGATATTATTATATCAACTGAAGAACCATATATGGTAACTTCATTGGCATTGATTACTTGACGGATGGATGGATAGATATTGGGAAGGATGGATAGATAGATAGATAGATAATGGCATATATAGATATTGAGATGGATGGATAGATAGATAATGGCATATATAGATATTGAGATGGATATTAAGATGGATGGATAGATATTGACATAGATGGATGGATAGACAGATGGGCAGACAGATAGATAGATATTGGCATTGATGGATAGATATTGACATAGATCCATATATATTGACATTGATGTACAGACAGACAGACATTGGCATTGATGGATGGACAGATTGATTGATATTGTGATGAATGAATGGATGGATGGATGGATGGATGTATAGGTAGATATTGACATAGATATATATTAGCATTGATAGATATATAGACAAGTTAAGAAGCCTTATAATATTTAATATTGTAGTATTTAAATGAGTGCTCTATAAAGGGCTAATGAAACTGCATGTGTTTTCCAGTGACATTGCTGGCATGCTGCTAAAATCCACTGGAGAGTTTCTGGATGCTGGCCTTCAGAAGAGTGGCAATGAGTTCTGGGAGTGTGCAGAAGAGAGCACCGCTTCAGATGAAATCAGGTGTGTCTGAGAGAACACTTAATGAGGAGTCATTTGTACCAAAAACACGTTGTGCTAGAATGATCAAAGGGTGTTCAGCATTTATCTGGCTAATTACAACTAAAATGCTTCTTATGTGGAATGTTTAAAGCATTCAGAGTTATAGGGAGAAGCAGTAGTATTGTTGTTAGTGCCAAACATCACACCTTTTAAATGTAACTTTTAATATCTCCACCAAAAAGTAGTTCCCCCAACAAGTGACTTGTCTAGTGTGTGGATATAGGGGCGGTAGATAAAGATATATGTACTATCCACAGGTATGATTTCAGTAATTGATTTTAAAAGAAAATAATTTAAAGGATTTCATATATATATACACATACATACATACATACATACATACACACACATAGTGCACAGACATATACAGTGCATCCGGAAAGTATTCATAACACTTCACTTTTTCCACATGTTTTTATGTTACAGCCTTATTCCAAAATCGATTAAATTCATTTATTTTCTCAAAATTCTACACACAATACCCCATAATGACAATGTAAAAAAAGATTTGTTAAAATTGTTGAAAAAAAAAACAAACAAACTGAAAAATCACATGTACATAAGTATTCATAGCCTTTGCTCAATACTTTGTTGATGCACCTTTAGCAGCAATTACAGCCTCAAGTCTTTTTGAATATGATGCCACAAGCTTGGCACACCTGTCTTTTGGAATTTTTGCCCATTTCTCTTTGCAGTACCTCTCAAGCTCTATCAGGTTGGATGGGAAGTGATGGTGTACAGCCATTTTCAGATCTCTTCAGAGATGTTCAATAGGACTTAGGTCTGGGCTCTGGCTGGGCCACTCAAGGACATTCACCGAGTTGTTGTGAAGCCACTAGATTAATATTTTGGCGGTGTACTTTGGATCATTGTCCTGCTGGAAGATGAACCGTCACCCCAGTATGAGGTCAAGAGCACTCTGAAGCAGGTCTCTGTACATTGCTGCATTGTTCAGTTCCTGCTGCTGAAAAACATCCCCACAGCATGATGCTGCCACCACCATGCTTCACTGTAGGGATGGTATTAGCCTGGTGATGAGCGGTGCCTGTTTTTTTCCCAACGTAACGGCTGGCATTTACTCCAAAGAGTTCAATTTTAGTCTCATCAGACCAGAGAATTTAGTTTCTTATGGTCTGAGAGTCCTTCAGATGCCTTTTGGCAAATTCCAGGTGGTGATTGGCTTCTGTCTGGACGCTTTACCATACAGGCCTGTTGTCCTTCTGTAAGGTTCTCTTCTTTCTACAAAAGAACGCTGGAGCTCAGACAGAGTGACTATCAGGTTATTGATCATCTCCTTGACTAAGGGCCTTCTCCCCCGATCACTCAGCTTGGATGGCCGGCCAGCTCTAGAAAGAGTCCTGGGGGTTAAACATTTTCTCACTTACGGATGATGGAGGCCACTGTGCTCATTGGAACTTTCAGAGCAGCAGAAATGTTTCTGTAAACTTCCACAGCCTTGTGCCTTAAGACAATTCTGTCTCTGAGGTCAACAGACAATTCCTTTGTCTTCATGCTTGGTTTGTGCTTTGACATGCACTGTCAACCCTGGGACCTTATATAGACGGGTGTATAGCTTTTTAAATCATGTCTATTCAACTGAATTTACCACAGGTGAACTCCAATTAAGCTGCTGAAACTCTCAAGAATGATCAGTGGAAACAGAATGTACCTGAGCTCAATTTAGAGCTTCACGGCAAAGGCTGTGAATACTTATGTACATGTGATTTTTCAGAATTTTTATTTTTAATAAATTTGCAACCATTTCAAAAAATCTTTTTTCACACTGCCATTATGGGGTGTTGTGTGGAGAATTTTGAGGAAATAAATGAATTTAATCCATTTTGGAATAAAGCTGTAACATAAAAAACATGTGAGAAAAAAAGTAAAACACTATGAATACTTTCCGGATGCACTGTATTATGTCAAAACAAACTTTTATTTTGGAGGTGATGAATTTTTGCCCAGCACTAAATATAATAAAGTAAATGCTATTCTAAATATTGTTGATGTTTAGATTCAAAGATTGTTGAATGTTGATGTGCTCATTTTTGAGCATAAGAGACTTTAATTTTAATTTTATTTGTATATTTTTTTAACCAATTCTTTCCCTGCAGGCGTTCAGTGATTGAGACGAGTCGTTCGCTTAAAGAGCTCTTCCATGAAGCCAGAGAAAGAGCGTCTAAAGCGCTGGGCTTTGCCAAGATGCTGCGTAAGGTGAGTTCATAACCTGTTTCCATCTGTCTTTGCACTTATCTTCATTTTTTTTTTTCATTCATAATATTAAACATTTTAGATTTAGAACCATATACAACAAAGCCCAATATCCACCCAATGGAAAGTTTAATTATAATAAAAACAGAAATAGTGCAAAATCGGGCTTGAAACATGTCTCATACAGTGTCTTTTTTAATACTTTGCTTTACTCCCACTAGGATCTGGAGATTGCTGCAGAATTCAGCTTGACCAGCAGAGTTCCTTCTCTCCTCCAAGCACTGAAGAACAAGAATTACGTCAAAGTAATAAGACTTTCCTCTACATTTAATCAAAAGGCTGTACAGTTGAACAGAGCAAAGAATTTTTGACAGTATTTCCTATTATATTTTTTCTTCTGGATTAAGTCTTGTTTACTTTCAGCTAGAATAAAAGCAGTTTACATTTTTTTAAAAAATTATTTTAAGGTAAATATTATTAGCCGCTTAAGCAATATTTTTTTCCGATTGTCTATAGAACAAACCATCATTATACAATGATTTGTATAATTATCCTAACTTGCCTAATTAACCTAGTTAAGCCTTTAAATAGCACTTTATGCTGAATACTAGTATCTTGAAAAATATCTAGTAAAATATGATGTACTGTCATCATGGCAAAGATAAAAGAAATCAGTTATTAGAAATGTGTGATTAAAACTATTATGTTTAGAAATGTGCTGAAAAAAAAAAATCTTCTTTCCGTTAAACAGAAATTGGAGGAAAAAAAATACAGGGGGGCTAATAATTCAACTGTATATGTGGTAAATAACTTGTGTTTGTTCTTTTTCTTAGGTCCAGATTCCAGGCCTGGAGGAGCTGCAGGTGTTTGTCCCGTGTGATCTGATGGAGCAGCGGCTGGTCATCTTGCAGCTGTTGAATGCAGCGGCTGGAAAGGACTGCTCTAACGACCCAGATGAGATCCCGGAAAACGAGGGCTACCTGCTGATGAGCAAACACGGGGTCGGGGACTCGAACACTGATGGAGCCTGGGCTGAATGGGACGGCACAGTGCTCAAACTGGTACCACAGATGGAGACGGTGGACACATTAAGGGCCATGAAGGTACAAAGTTGGGCATATGACTCTGTTTGCCTGTTATCCAGTACTATCAGATGCTCATGCATATGGCCATATTTAAATGTATTCTGTTTTGTCTATAAATATGTATATTGAAATATTTTTTTGTTTATCAATTAAAATTATTATTTTGTTTATTAAATATTCCACAAATATGGAATAGCACAATAAGATTTTTTTTT